>LZPO01027368.1:316524-331756 GCA_001675575.1 Neotoma lepida
GCCTGCCTCTGCCTCCCGAGTGCTGGGATTAAAGGCGTGCACCACCACCGCCCGGCTAATTTAAGACTTCTTAACTCAGCCTCCAGCGTGCTGGGATTACAGGTGTTAAGCTGTGCTTGCATTTGTAACAGGACTCCAAGTCCTGGCTAGGTAAGAAAGACAGCTTGTGACCCAGCCAGGGCTTTATATGCTTATCCATGTCATGGAAGTATGCTGGACCTTAAGTCAAGGCTCAAGATTCTGAGGCAATTCCTTCCTAGGCACTAGATGAACGGTTCTCTCAACATTGGAACAGTTTCCACNGAGTCTTGGACACTGTGGGCTGAGAAGTAATGGGTCTCTTCTTATTACTAAAACCTTCTGAATTCAATTGCTTGTAGTAACCAATAGCCCCTCTCTGGCATCTACATCCTTCCAATTATGCTGCACACAGCGCTCCCATGATGTCATGTGACTCTCTGCCCACATCTCCCAGGAACACTCAATCAAAAACCCAGAACTTCCCCCAGGTGATCCCATCTCTACCTGTCAGCATCTGCACCTAGGCAACCTTCCATCCCCCTATTACAGNAGACAGTCTGCCCTCCCTGCCTCTAAGACTGGGTCCCATTTGCACATCTTTACACACTGCTCAGCAGGCTTCCCTCTACTCCCCACATACATTATTTCTGTGGCCTATAATCACACTATAATTTCTCTGTTAAAAAGCAAATCTTTATCTGTTTATTATTATTTTTACTAGGATATTATCAATTGTACAAAATAGTGGGTTCCCTCTAGCTGAGGAGCCACTGGCAGTTGATGTCTTAGAGAAAGAGAGAGAGAGTTTTCTTTGGGGATGTGGCCCTTGAGAGGCTACTTATGCTCCAGTAGATGGCCCTATGCCTATACACATGAAAGCAGCATGAGNTGGCTAGCCCTGGCCCTATACCTACTCACATGCAGATAGCACCAGGTGGACTCTGTGGTTTTTTTAAAAGAACACACATGAAGTTGGGGGGGATGGGGAGTGATTGAAGGAGAGGAAATGGATAAATCTGATCGAAACATTATATGCACATATAAAAGATCCCTTGATGGGAAGAAGTTTGTTAGAATTTGTCTTAAGAGTGACATGGTTCGGCACAGAGGGGGCAAAGACATTTGTGACCATGACTGACCAACTCAGTTTGTTCCCCGGGACCCAGGTGTTGGAAGAAGAGAACTTATCCCCATAGATTGTCCTCTGAACTCCACACGTGTGCCTTGGTCACAAGTATACATTGAAGCATGTGTGCACACACACTATTTTAAAAGACTGGGTTAAGAAACCCTTACTTCTCACAAGATGGTGTCAGCCCTAACTGACAGCATGTGTGGCAAGTGGACCAAACTAAATAACTTGGGAAAGAAGGGATTAAGATTGCTGCCAAGGGCTGACACTGTTCGGCTGCCCAGGGCTGACACTGTTCGGCTGCCCATCCACCTTTGAAAATGTCAGTCAACTAGTAGAAGTGTTTGCACAAATCACAGGGTAAGCATATCCCAGATCCCAGGCCCTGAAAAACGAAATCCTTCCCATTCTGAAACATTTTGAGTGTCGTGATGCCACAAGTAGAAAATTCCCACTGTACCACAGTGATGCAGTCAGAGCACAGTACTAGAGCTCCAGAGAGGCTGCACAAAACCGAAAATTCCCACTGTACCACAGTGATGGTGCAGTCAGAGCACAGTACTAGAGCACCAGAGAGGCTGCACAAAACCACTGCTATAGTAGTGTGGAAGTGTGCCTCAACAAGTTCACGTGTTGAAGGCTTTGTTCACAACTTGTGGATTTAGGTATTTAGTGGTGTTTGGGTCAGGAGAGCTCAGTGGATTCATCACTGGATGGCATTTGGGGGAGGTGGAGAAAGTGGGAGGTGGGACCTGGTTGGCGGAACCAACCAGAGTGAGTTCCTGTGAAGATGGATCTTATCATCTCCTCTCCTTCCATTGTTCTACAGATGGCTTTCATTTGGCAAGCATCTTTGTCCTGGCACGTGCTCTTTACCATGGCATTGGGTTTTACCTCAAGTAGCCATGGGTTGAAATCTCCGAAACTGTGAGCTAAAATAAATCTCCCCATCTGTTGTTTCTGTGATGTTAGAGATGAGGCTAACACAATCGCCTGCATGTTATGCATATGTATATGCAAGGTCTATGTTAATCGTGATGAATTTGAGTTTAGAGTTGGGCTTCATCCCCAGGATGTTTCAGTATGTGTATGTAAGTGTTTCCAAATCTAAGTTCAAAATCCAAAGCACTTCTGAGCCTAAGGCATTCCTTATAAGGGATTCTCAACCTGTGTGAGGAGAGTCATCTTGAGAACAGCCAATTCCTTAACACCTAACAGAAGAAAAAAAATTCAGTTATTTTTGTCATTTTCCCCCTACTAATCTGTTTAAAGTACAATGACCCAAAGCCTTGCCCTGTGAGAGAAGTGCTCAGTGGCATAGACTAGTTTACACTAGGGCCTTGCACTGTCCACAACGTGCCTTCCTGCTCCCTGTGAGACTATTATCCTCTATAAATAGCACAAAGCTTGTCTTTGGAAGAAAGGGTGAGGCTCGGTTATTAGGGGAATCTGCTCCCAGTGTGTACAGAACGCTGGCTCCTTCACAGCTCTCGACAAGGAAATGAGGTGCTCACAGGTAGCTGGGAATTGAAGGCCCCTCTACATTTCCTAGCAGTGTGAGGGGGACCAACTCACTCTTTCATAGACACAGTTCTCTTACCTGTGAAGCAAACAAAATGGAGGTGCAGGTCCCAGTGTGGTGTGTGACTTTAAAATGTACACAAGATGTTAAGTATACCAAGCAGCCCACCGCGCATTACACCAGCACCTTGATTCTTATTGCTAGGCTGTCACTGCAAAGCAGGGCTGAGTGGCCAGGAGGCAGCGGCACTCCACATCCCCGTCTCCGTCTGTAGCCTGGCCTTTGTCCTGCTCAGGCTCCCTGATGGATTTGGAAAGAGCAAACTACACACAGCATACTTCTCTGATCTATGCCACCCACTGCTGCTGTTTTTGTTTGGCAAGTCCGAAGGAAGAGTGCCCTTGAGCAGTTCATGACGAAGTTCTTATTGGCGGTGCTGACTGAGCAATAGCTGCCTTGCTGTATTATTCTCATTTATCATAACTAAGAATTTTCTTGGCTTGTTGTGGTGGAGCATGCCTGTAATCCCAACAGTTGGGAACAGGGGCAGGAGGATAGGGAATACAAGGCCAGCCTGGGCTACCAATGAGTGTGAGGCCAGCCTGGGCTACCAGAGTATGCATGGTCAGCCTGGGCTCTTTGAGACTCTCACTCAAAACAAAACAAAGGAAGTGAGGGGATTTAAAAATTAAGAATAGATATCCATTCTCTCCACTGAAAGAAGATCTGACGGTTTCATTGCTATTTCACATTACATAATTAATTCCAGTGGGATGATACTCAGGAGGAACTCAGAAGGAATTCAGGAGGCGTTTTCCAGGGCTCAAATGCAATTGAAAAGGAAAAGATAAGTCCCAGGGCCTGGGGGTGTAGCTCAGTAGTACAGTGCTGGCCAGGAAAACACAGGCCCCGAGTCTGATGCCCAGAAAGAAAAAATAATCCACAATAAAAATCCCTTTTGTTTCAGTACCTATGTCAAGAGCTTGGCATAGCTTGTGGACTTAAACAACGGCTCCCCTGGAAATCAGAAATAACCCTTCCCGTTCACATGAAGTAGAGATAATGGCACACTTTGGATGTTTAGCATAAAACTTAACTGTTGTGGAATAATCTCTTTGTACATTGTGAAGATGGGTCTCTGCCTAAGGCACCTTGTGATTGGCTTAATAAAGAGCTGAATGGTCNATAGCTAGGCAGAAGGAGGTTAGGCAGAACTTCCAGGCAAAGAGAGGAAGAGGAGATGAATCTAGGTGTGGGGGAGACACCAGAGGGCACAGAGAGGAAACAGGAGGTGCAAAATGGAAGTGAGGTAAAAAGCCATGAGGTAAGATGTAGATTAGTAGAAATGGGTTAATTTAAGTTATAAGAGCTAGTGGAACAAGCCTAAGCTATAGGCCGAGCTTTCATAATTAATCAGTTTCCATGTTGTCTTTTGTAAGCTGGCCGTCCTAAAGAAAAAAATCTGTCTACACTTAAATTCTACTCCAACTCCAGGGCAGCTGTGCTTTGGTCAGTGCTACCAACGAGAACAGCCTAAGGTACAGGCACACCTGGGTTTATTNTTATTTCACCGTGAGCACGACACACTTCCTTCTGACTTGCAACATGGTTGAGTGGCAGGTACCCTTTTCTTTCACTTTCTTTTTCCTCTCTGTTACTGTGATAGCTTAACCTCATCCTGGGATTCTGGAATTAGATGCAATCCTTATGAAAACAAAGCTTTGAAGAAGCCACTTGATTTCTCCCAAAACCTCAAGCCAGCAGCAACTTAAGTCACCATGAGACATCGAGGACTAGCTGTTGGCCAGGTGTCTCCTGCCTGGCTTTTGAGCCCTTTAAGCCTCTGAACCATGTGAGTGGGGACTGCATCCTTCCAGAACATTCTCAAACAGAGGCTCACAGAAAGCTATGTTCTGTTCCTGGCTTTTTCATTATGAAAACAGAATCTCTGGTTTTCACAGTAAGGTTCCTAAGGACTTTTCTAACAGCCAGTTCAAGGCTTGAAAGGTTGGCTATGTTTATTGTGCTTGGTAAGGACACGGATGTTTGCTTTTCTTAAACAGAGCCTGCGTTAAGAAATAACACACTGTAGCTTAGAACACAGACAAATATTACTGACATCAAATATTACAGACATCAAACATGATAATCCTTATGATATGTAATGTACTGCTGTTTTCTGCTGTTATTTTTTAAAGCCTAATTTATTTTTTAGATTCCTTTATGTTTGTTATATGTATATGAGTGTCTTGTCTGCATATATCTAAGTACACCGTGTGTGCCTGGTGTTCAAGAAAGTCAGAAGACAGCATCAAATCCCCTGGACCTGGAGCCACAGTGGGTTGTGAGATAACATGTGGGTGCTGGGAATCAAACCCTGGTCCTATGGAAGAGCACCAAGTGCTCTTAACTACTGGGCCATCTCTTCAGCCCCTTATATTATTATTTTTCAAGTGTTGGTTATGATCCCAAACCTGAAGCATTTCACACTTCCTGAACAGTCACAGTCTCTAGGGAGATGTGCTGGCTGGAATGAACTCTTCAGGCTTTGGCACACTCCTGTGACATCCACAACTCTCTTCATGCCCTTAACTCTCCCAGGGCTGCCACCAAACATTCTTGATGTGTCAAGAAGAAAGGATGCCTTTTCCTTTTCCTCTGGGTTTATGAAGTTCTGAGAGGTACCTGCCAATGAGCCTCAAGCTCTCCCACCTCTGACAGAGCAAGGCCCCTCTTCATAAGAAACCCAAGATATCATAGAGGTGTACTATTAAAAAAACAAAAAAACAAAGCCACCCCACCTTATATCTGGNGGTCCTCAGATTCATGTCCAGGTGAGAAAACATTTCCTCCAGATAGGCCCATCAGATTCTGAATTTATGTATCCTCCTTTTCAGGCTCAAGTGAGACCTCACATTTGACTGCAGAACATGGGGGTTCTGATGCAACAATGGTATGCACTGGGAAGGCACAGTGTTGCAAGCTGAGGAGGACCCCATCTGCACTGTCTCTAATAATCTGAGGAATGCCATCTTCAGAGAACACAGTAAGAATGGTGCCCTTAGAGTCATTGCCCTGGCCTATCAGGCAGTGAGTCAAATACGCAGCGTTTCAGAGATGCTCATTCGTGCCCTGTTTGAGTGCATAGGCCCTGCTTCCAGGTGTCTCTTCCTGAGGGGGAGACACACAGTCATTCCCAATCTCTGTGAACACAGACAGCCACTGCCCCATGCTTTAGGTTTCTTTGCCCCTTTGAGAAGCATTGCTCTTCCCTATGTCCCCGCAGATAACCTCCACTGACAGTCAATCAAATCTCTTCCCCATTAGAGCTAAATCCCTGACCAACTAGANCGTCCATGTTCTAGGCAAGCTTAGCTTTTCTCAGCCTCCCTTTCTGGTCAGCAGCAATGATCAAGACCATCTCTTGTCTCCTCCCCTTCTTCCTCTTACCCTAGTCTAGAGGTGAGAGTCTGGCAGCTACCTTGTGTGTGTACAGGCCTTGTGCTTGCCTACTTGTCCTTTGTTTTCTGTCAGTGAGTGTATTCTAGTTATCACAGGTCTTCCCAACCAGTGAGAGAAGAGAGGCTCAAAGTCCAGCGTGAAGACTTCTTCATTCTGAGAAGGCGCTGCACAGGTCACTTGTTAAGCTAAGACTTATATCCAGATAGAACCAGTTATTCCCCAGCACAACAGCCATTGAAGATCTACCAGGAGGAGACCTAGTTGTTGGACTGAGTTGTGGGAGGCTCTGAATGTGGAGGATTTTGTCTCTGGTGGCNACAGCCCTGGGCCATCAGAACTCAAATGCCAACAATAAGGGGATGGAGATCTTTACAGAAGCCTATAGTGCTTATATCTGTCTGATGGGGCTGGACAGTTGCTGGGGGAGGTGACTTCTGACCTGTGCTTTTGAGAAGGGATAGAATTTTTGCTGGCACAGCAGAGCTTGAGGATGNCTGGGAAAGGTCAGGAGGTAGCCATGAATCTTGTCATCCAAACTTCGCCATCCTTTGAATGTAAAGGCTCCANCCATCATGAGGTATCCCAAAGGGTTTTGGTTGTAGAGAAGGCAGAGGGATTTCTTTGGGGCTGGGGTTTCCCTGGACAGGATAAAGGGGCTGCATCTACAATAGTAAGGAGAGTCCAAGGGCACCAGGGGAGCCTAGAAGCTAGCCCAATGCATGTCACTCAGTCACATTCTGCTTTCACCATCCAGGTAATGCTGTGCTGAAGGCAAATAGAAGAAGCCAAGATGAGAAAGTTCTCTGTTCCTCCTCCTCGCCTAAAAGCAGATGAAATTCAAGGAAATGTGTCTCTCCGTCCCTGCCTTCTCTACAGAGCTAATCATGGGAAACAACTTCACACGCTCAATGACGTCAAGAAGCCGTCAGAAAAACCTGCATAATTTATCTTTCTAACTGGCCTGTATCTTCCATTAGCTTTCCATGAAAGTTGTTGCCAGCATTAACACCTGTACAAGATAAAGTTGGTCCACACTCTGGGATGGAGAAGGAAGGGGCTCATGAGATCCCACGCCTAAATGAGGGGGTACTGGAAGTTTATGGCTACCTTGGGAGGGCAAGTCAGATTTCTTCAGTGGTATGGCCCATGGTAGGTTGTCCATGCTCCGGTGGGTGGCTCCTTACACCCGTGTGCATACGGGTAGCACTGATTGGCCCCAGTGGATGATGGAGGAGGGGGAGATGGAGCTGGGACAGAGATGTAGGGATGTGGGAGGTGTCTGTGAGGAATTGGAGGGAGCAGGCAGTGGATATAATCTATATGCATTGTATTCATACATGAAATTACTGAAGAATTCATTGTTTAAGAGTCTTTGAGGGGCCTGGTGCTGGCAATCCCTTTGAGCTACTAAGTGCTTCTGTGTATGAAGCATGTGCTCATAAACCTGTTTGTGCTTCTCCTACTACTCAGTCTTCAAGGGTAAACTTACCAGACCGTGGCTAGACACTGCTTTGCACCAACAGAAAACAGGATTTGACTTCTCCTCTGAACACAGCAGCGCTCGCTCCTGGGAGGCTGCTGCTTTGGGGAAGGCTCCCATCAGAAGCCGACAGTGTCAAACACTCCTAACCTCACTGCTTGGGTGCACAGAAGTTCCCAGATCCACCAACCAGCACCACACTCTTGCTGTTTTGACACAGTTTTCAGTTCTCTTCATTTTAATTTTCAACCCTGTGATACGCAGAGCACCAACGTAGTCTATCATTTTTTAGAGCAGAAATCTGGGAGTGGGAGCCTACAGTGCCCAGCAGGATTCCCCTGGTGATGGTCCTAGTGACCATCTGGTTGCAGCTGCAAGCAGAAATTATTTTGCTTTTGTCAGGAATCCAAGGTGCAGAACACAGCTGCTGGGGCAAGGCCTGGCATAGACACAGCCTGGCCAAGGCAGCTTGTAGGAGCCCACGGGATCTGTGAGCAAAGCTCCTCCGACTTACCTTGGGGCAGAGGTGACCTTCTCTGCAGCTTGCCTGCCCCTGCTACTCCAGGCCAGGGCATTAGCTGAGCCATGGACTAGCCACTGCCACAGTGGACTCAGTGGACAGTATCTTCCTGTCCACGTGAAAAGAGCCCTGGATCTGCAATCTCATCCCAACTCTGCTGCTTAGGAGAAGGGGAGCTGTTATGTTTGAAGCTTAGCTGTAACCCAGGGCCTCCCAGGAGATGTTTGAGGATGAAGTCTAGGGTGCAGAGCCATGGTCTGGGATCCTGTCACACTCCACACACNAAGACAGGGTGAGTGAGGAAAAACTCAGACCTCTGAGATCGGCAGCCACACACATAGAGGGTCCAAAGAGCCAAGCTATTCCCCATTCCCTCCCAGGAGGAAGAAAGCACTGCAAGTCCCAATCTTCATACAGTGTCACCCTGGGCTTTATAAGAGGCAAGCTGTCACTTCTCGAGATCAGAGCAAGATGCCTCCAGAGTTTGCCTTTTTTCCCGTTTCTTTGTTGTCTTTTGAGACAGGGTTGAGTTTGCCTCCTGAGAACCCCACAGCTGCAATCATCACAGCTCTCTCTGTGCTCAAAAAACATTTCCAGGAAGTTGGGTTCTATTTTTCCTCTCCTGTTATTTCTGAATTCATCTGCCATTAGCCAGGTGTGGTGTCACATGCCTGTGTGACCCCTTTAACTCTAGAACCATGTGGCCAAAGCTGCCAAGTTCTAGGGCTGGAACATGGTCCCCTCATACAGTTATATCTTCACTATCTTTCTGTTTTCAATGAGTTCCTTCACATCCTAAACTTGGCTATTCTGGAACTTGNTCTGTAGACCAGGCTGGCCTCAAAATCAGAGATCTGCCAGCCTCTGTCTCTGGAGCNCTGAGATTAAAGGGGTGAACCATCACATCTGGCTCTAAGCTTTTCTTTAATTCCTTTTCATAGGTTGGAAACTTAGCTGTGTGGGATCTTGCCCTGAGGTCACCACTCCCTTTATTCCATTTCTTGATCTGTTTATCTCCTTGGACACAGGACTTAGCTCCATTCCACTTCCTGGTGCTCCTTTTCTACTTAAACTTTACATTTTGTAATTTACCCTGCTCAGCTTGCTCCTTTTCATTATGAATCTTCATTAGAGTTAACACTAGTAACCACACAACAGAGTCTATTATACTAGGCTGTTTGAGATTTCCTCTGCCAACAGAGTTAATCCAAAACTCTTCACTTGAGCCTCAGACAGATTCTTCAGACAAGGGCAAAATCCAGCCACATTCTTCACCAAAATATCACAAGAATCATCTCTAGGCCACATATTAATATTCTTCTCCTCTAAAACCTCTTGAACCAGCCCCCCACAGTTCAAATCATTCTCAGCACCATTGTCTTCCATGCTCCTACTAGTGTGGCCCATTAAGCAGTGCTTAAAGCACTCCACTGCTTTTCTAACCCAGAGTCCCAAGGTCCAAATTCCTTTAAACAAAAACATGGTCAGGCCTTTCACAGCAATACCCTAGTCCCTGGTGCCAATTTTTGTCTTAGATAGGGTTTCTATTGCTGTGAAGAGATACCATGACCACACCAACTCTTATAAAATAAGACATTTAATGGGGTGGTTTACAGTTTCAGAGGTTTAGTCCATTATCATGGTGGGACATGGAGGCATGCAGGCAGACATGGTGCTGAAGAAGGACCTGAGAGTGGAGAAGGAGCTACATCTTGATCCTGTAGGCAATAGGAAGTGGTCTGAGACACTGGGTAGGACTTGAACATACATGAAACCAAAAAGCCTACCCTGAAAGTGACACACTTCCTCCAACAAGGCCACACCCACTCCAACATAGTCATACCTCCTAATAGTACCACTCCCTTTGGGGGCCATTTTTTTTTTTCAAACCACCAATGTCCCTCCTTTCAGGGCCTATTGAAGGTCACTAGTCACTAGTNATTGATGGCCATGTGAGCTGAACACCATCCCCAAGTCCCTTACTCTAAATAAGATAGAAATTGAAAGTAGTCCATTATAGCATTCAGGGAAGGAAACAGATTTTGGACCATAGGGGAGGATGCCCTCCCTCTGGACCCTCTACCATAGTGGTTTTCTAAGGATGGCTCTGAGCCACATGAGAAACTGTTAGAGAGGTCCTTTCTGCCACCTCCTGTCTAGGAGAAAGGGCAGGTAGAGCAGTGGCTCTCACATGGTGGCCTGAGTGAAGCTGATTACAAAGACGAACACAAAGTCCAACTATGTTTCAGTGACCCTCTCAGTGTCTACACAGGTTAAACGGCAGAAGAGGCCCGGCCCAACACAGGTACACACCACAAGTACCCAAACCGAGCATGCATGTTTACCTCAGTCTTCATCCCTGCTTTGCTCTCCACATCGCCCCTTCCCCAGAGCACAGGCAAGCCAAGCCCGGCTCACTGAGGAGGNATCCAGCACTGGGCCAGGAGCCTGCACTTTGGACCGACTGCTTGGGTTTGAACCTGATCTTTACCATTTTGTGAACTTGTTTCCTCAGCTGTGAAATAGGGATAACAACTTCCCATCTACCTCGTGACAGTTGCACAGGTCAGTGTACACACACGCATGGCTGGAGCGCAGCCCTTGGTCAGTGACAGGTATCCCATTGTTGTGCGAACCTTTCATTTGCAAAGAAAAAGGGGAGAACAATGACATGGGAAGAGAAGGGAAGAAATGATTCAAAATAACAGCCTAAGAGCTGTCAGGTGGCCACTCAGGAGGCCCCGTTCCTCCTCCATCAGGAAGCATTTCTGTGCATCTTGAGAGTGAAAATGAGGCATTTCTCCACTCCAGGTCTTGGACACAGGGATGATTAAAACAGATGGTGTGGCCCAGGCCCTCTNCCCCCATCCTAGACCTCNAGAACTGCCTGGTTTACGTGGAATTTTGTCAAAGCACAAACTCAGGGATGTTTGCTACCAAGGGGCAAATGAAGGTGCCTGCTAGCTTTGTGCTCTGCTTATAAAGACATAAGAATGGCCACTATTAAATAAAATGTCTGTAGCAGAGTCTGTATTTTGGAAGACAGTGGAGTCTGAAGTTCACAGCGGTTGTGAGGAGTGGACAACAGCATGTAGGCATGAGAGATACTGTACTTGTGGGGCAAGAAGGTCTGGCCAGAAGGAAAGAGATGCATGATGCCCAGCTGTCATGCTGGCTTAAGGAAGGAAGAAGTCTCACCAGTGGAAGGAAGCCAATTCTTTGCTATTCCTCTCTAGCCCACACTGGCTGCTTCANATCCAAACCAGCCAGACAGCCAAGCAATTGTAAGAACCAGGCCAGAGCCAAGCACCAGATGAAATNGCTGCCAGACAGCTTCCCGATACACTGTCTCCTCTAANCTCTCAAGGCTCAGGGCCACCACACCATCCCTCTCCATCATGTACAGCATGTCTGTGAAGCACAGAGGGGTATTGTGCCTTCTCAGATGGTATCTAAGCTCTGTACAGCTGTCAGAAGCCATGTGATATGGGGCGGGGGGGGGAGATCACCTTTCTCCTGTTCTTAATAGATGGCATTTTATGATATGACCTTGTTTATTTATTTGGGGGTTTTTGTTCTGTTTTGTTGGGTCTTTGTTTTGTTGAGACAGTGTCTCACTCTCTAGTCCTGGCTGGTCTGATTAACACAGTGTGGGAAGACCCAATGCATGGCAATCTCCTCCTTCAGTCACTTCAGAGCTGGGATTGCAGGCAGATACCACAACCCCAGATAGTCAAGCCTTGAAAATTGTGCTTTTGGAGAGGGATTGCTCAGTGGTTAGAGCACCGGCTGCTCTTTCAGAGGACCTGGGTTCAATTCCCAGTGCCCATCTGTAACCCCAGTCCCAGAGGATCCAACACTTTATCCAGCCTCCTTGGCACTGCATTCACATGGCACACAGACATACATGCAGGCAGAACACCTATTCACGTAAAAATAACTTTTAAAATGTGTTTTTAACCAACTTTGTAGTAAGTGATAAATACAAAACCTCAGAGCAATAGAAAAATCCAATTAACCTCTTATCCTGCCATGCAATGAGACTGAATTATTTCTTCTTAGCTTTATTGTTTAATTGTTACAAGTAAATCTATAGTCAATGTTTACCAAGTCAACTATTTTCTCACTTGACATNATTTTATACTGACTTTTCTATTTGTTTTCGTAACACACAAGTATATTATTCTTAATGTCACATTTGATTAAACAATATTTCTATTTAATGGTTAGATAATTTGTTCTGTTTTTCTAAAAATTATTTCTTGTGTGTGTGTGTGTGTGTGTGTGTGTGTGTGTGCGTGCGTGCAGTGTGTGTGTGCAGAAGCCTGTGGAGGTTAGAAGAGGGCATCAGATACTCTGGAGTCACAATCAATTGTGAGCTATGATGTGGGTGCTGGGAACCGAACCCATGTCCTCTNNAAGNGCANCNAGTNCNCTTAACCACTGAGCCATCTCTCCAGCCCATATTTTTGTGCTGATTTATTTCTCCAGGAAACAGTCTCAAATGTGTCACCAGGNCAAAGGATGTGGCGTTTCATGGCTCATCACACTTTGCCATGCTGTTTTCCAGAGATATTTATAGTAATTTATGTCAGTATGGGAATATGGCTTTCTCAAAAGCCTTACCAGACTTGATTTTATATGTAAGATCTTCACCAGGGTAACTCGCATTTCATAACTTTGGGGAGTTTGCTCTTGTTACCGTTGTGGAGGCTGAGTCTTTCCCCAAGGGTCTGTGTTTCTGTGCTGTAGTATGATTGAGGCCATTGCTTTTTGACCATTGATACAGTAGAANGGCTCCNGCCCTGTGGGTCTGAGTCTGTCCCCTTGCTCTTCTAGGTGGTAATTATTTTTTTTCATTTTATTTATCACCGACACTCCTCCCCTAAGTCACTTTGACTAGAGAAGGTTTTGCTTAGTNAACACAGCTCCAACTTGGGTGAAGATCATCAATCCAGCCCAAGCTCCTGGTACCCTGTTTCCTGGTGGCTGCACAGTCTAATATTCTCATCAATTTTCCTGTATGCTGCCTGATTTTTAGGCTCCCGAGCTCTCTGATGAACTGTATTCCCAATTTGTCAAATTTACCCACAANTGTTCAGTGTTGTGCCGTGTGCAACTGAAAAAAAAAATGAGGACTATGTTCTTGCTTGCATTTCTGTTCATTTCTGGTTTATGCCATGGCTTTTGGTTAAGGGAACATTCCAACACTCTCATCTGGAAGCACCTCACAGCTGCTGGAAAGACACAGAACTAGAGGACAGGAGGGGCACAAAACAAAAATTGCAGGCAAGTTTAATCTAAAATTTAAAAAAAATAAATATTTGAAACATATTACAGAATTGACATAGGGTCAACTTAATTAGCTAAAAGAATATGCAGGACCTAGACTTTTGCAGGCCTCAGTCCAAACAATGAAAGAGGAGCTCGGGTGAGAGCAGACTAGAAACGGTCAGCATCGCATGGATTACATGATAAAAAATGGCCCTAGAGCCAGGCTCTCAGGCCTGGAATTCCAGCAGTAAGGAGGCTGAAATAGAAATATCATGAATTCAAGGCCATCCTGGGCTACATAGCAGGTCTGAGGCTAGACTACACTACATATCTCACAACCAACCAANTCAAAGATCCACACCTTTAAAAAAAAGTTATCACAAAAAGAAAAAAGTTACTATTTCTTTTTTAATTATTTACATTTATTTAGTGCATGCGTGTGTGTGTGTGCATGTGTGTGCATGCGTGTGTGCGTGTGTGCGTGTGTGTGTGCCCAGGCTCATGTGTGGAATCAGAGGCCACATGGCTGGAATCACTTCTCTCTTTGCACCAGGTGGGCCCCAGGGATTGAACGCAGTTCATTAGACTTGGTGGCGAGCACTCTTACCCACTAAACCATCTTGCTGNCTGTTATTTCTCAGCTCCCTGCCACACCCCCANCANGAGNAGGGTTCCCGGTTGGGGAAGAAGGCATCCTGGCACGCTTCCTTCCTTTCTCATTTCCTCGTTACTCACCAGCTAAAGAGCCAAGCCACTCACTCACCCACCACTTCCACAGTTCTTATCCACCGCTGCCATCTCTGGAGCTGCTACGGACAGAAGCAGAAGTCCAATCTCACAGCTACATAGCCATAGCGAGAAGGGGACTTTCTCCAGTGTGATAGACACAACTACATTTCAGTTCCAAATCATAGATTCTCAATAANGATGACTACGATCACTACAATTTGAACTTATTGACTGCTTAGATGATGCCGTGACCCACAACACTATTGCCCCATTTTACAGATGTGGCAAAGAAGTTAGAAACTTGGCCAAGATCACTAATCTAGCAATAACAGAATTGAAGATTGACACTGCATACTACCTCATATATGTGAATATTTTAATTATTTGTAGAAAACTGCAATTCTTTTCCGTGGCCATGCAATTTTTAACTATAATACATTTAAAAGAAAATTTAATTCCGGCCCAGCTAGATATTTGCTAACTCACTGTAGGGTCAAATGCAGACAGGCACAAATTGCCACAAGACTCTGCTCTATGCAGATTGTTACACATATAAGTGATTTTTATTTCTTTGTTTTTGTCGACACTGCTAAGATACTTGAAGTCACAGCCAGTGAGATCGAGATAGGGTTGCACTGAGGAGAAGTGGAAAGCAGAAACGCCAACCTGGAAGTCAAGAGGCAGGGTTTAGCCGGCTTTCCAACAGTGCACCTCTCCAGACCACAGGTACCTCACGGGCAAGAAGAAATCAGTGAAGGGCAGGCTTCTGTAGATCCTCTCTCGCTTTAGGTATCTAGCAATTCATGAAGTTGGAAGCATTATACTGGTGCCGGAGATGTGGGTGCAGCGCCCCCTCCTGGCAGTCTCTCTGTACTTCTCTTCAGGGTCATACCAACATCAGCCAGCAGGTGGTGCTCATATGTCCCGAGGAAAGGCCCCAAGCTCANCCTAAGCATCTTCTGAAGTTCATATGGCCCGCTTGAGGCGGTAGGCAGGGTAGGGGTGGAAGCTGGCTGGGATTCAGATACACAAAGGTTTTTAAAGAGGCCCAAGGGATTGCAGAGCAGTTTAGGAAGGTGTCAGAGGACAAGG
>LZPO01027368.1:400221-412191 GCA_001675575.1 Neotoma lepida
CCAGGCTGCTCACTATGTAGCCCAGGCTGCTCACTATGTAGCCCAGGCTGCTCACTATGTAGCCCAGGCTGCTCACTATGTAGTCCAGGCTAAGGTTCAAACTCATGCTCCCTCCTGCCTTAGCCTCCCCCTCCCAAGTGCTGGAACTACAGATATGCACTACCACATTTGCCCTAAAACTTACTTTAAGTCAAGTTACGTGAAATGTCTTCTGTCCAATTAAGGAAGTTATCAGCTTCTTTGGGTAAATTCTCTTAAGCTATATCAAATGCAGTGAACTCTTAAACAGCATTTTCCCATCTGACTATGCTATCTCTCTAAGAGAGGTTGACCCTTCATTTAGAAGCCAGTGTCCCCTAGTTCTTGTCCTACAGCTTCTCTATTTGACCAGCAGTTTTCAATATGATACCTACTTGTGCCATATGGCACCTAGTGTTTTCATGCTAGCATCACTCAAAGCTGTGAACCCAAGCTGACTGAGAGCCTTGTTTAACTAGATTCTGATTTGTGAGGTTAAGACAGGGCCTAACATTATTTTTCCAGAGAGTTCCTAGGTGACACCAGTGTTGTTGTCAAGCCTCCAGCAGTGGAGGAGAAGCAAACAGCCTCACCACACTCCCTGTCCACCTGTCAGGTACTCAGGGTCAGGTCGGCCTGCTGCAGCTCAGAAGCATGAAAGTAGCTACGTTCATCACACACAGCCTTTCAGAACCAGCTTCACTTGGCAAGGGAAGAGGCAAGAGAAAACAGCAATTAAAAAGGGGAATTCAGCTCAGACCGAGCTTCCCCCAAGACACACACATCCTTGGGAAGGCAAGAGGTAGGAAAGGATCCCACAGCCTGAGATCTATTGCTCNGAAGATGACCCCAGTCTTTCCTGACATGTTTTCCTTACAATATGGCTTCCAAATGCAAGCCAGTTTCTTCATCTAGGGTTTAACTGAAGAAAAGAGTGATGANTGCTGTCTATAAATGTTTACATGATGACTTTATATCATACAACCTAACTCCCCACAGAAGATAGAATCTGCTAAAACTACAGGTAGCCAACGTCTGGAGAGTCACTATGTGTATTCTGTAAGGAGACTAGCCTGGTTCCAATTATAGATGCACTGTCTGCACTCCAGACCTCGGCATCTGAGCTAGGGACACCACAGACGACACCTCCAAGTACCGGAAATAAGCTGGATGTGAGCTTTTACGGGGAGTGTGTCTGCAATATTCCCTCTTCTCACGCTCTTTACAGGAAGGGACAGGGGATAAAGACTCTTCCAAGCAAAAGCCTGGGGACTGGCTTTCACCAAGTAGCAGCACAAAGAATTCTAGGGAGAATTTTCACTTGACCCTTTAGTGATGACACAAAGGTCAGAATGAAGTCCAATTCAAAGTCAGCAGTGAATTTGAACCAAATCAGAAAATCAAGACTCTCAAGAGAGCAGCCAGTTGGCTAGCTTGAATGAGGAACCAGAAGACACAGGCAGTGGGGCAGTTTGCTGAATAGGGAAAACCTGTACAATCATCAAACTTTCTCCCATTATATGCTCACTGACTACCTAACATCAAATCATGCAACTCATGTGTTTTGTTTCAATAAATCCTGTCTAATTTCTCAATTGAATACATAGTTTTGGCTCAGCCATATTCTTTTGTAAAAATTTGGTAATTAACTTAGCGTGTGTGCATGTGGGTGTACCACAGCTCACATATGGAAGTCAGGAGACCTGTGGGAGTGCTGAAGCATGGTCTCTCTTGTCTTTGTCACTGAGTCTCACTCCAGGCTAGCTGGCCCACTAGCTTCACTTTTCTTTCTGCCTGTTTCCTTCTGGGATAATCCCAGTTACAGATTAAACAGGCTCTTATTAAGAGCGGACTGAATAACAACAGCCATTTCTCTAAGCCTCTGGCACACACTCTCATGTATTAACAGAAAGCTTGGAACTCTGCAGGATCTAACAGGAATTATCTACTGGCCAACTGAAATTTCTAAATCCTGAACAAACCCACGATTCAAGACACATTANAGTATGACAAAATTTCAGTCACAATTATATAACTTCAACAAAAACTTTAGGAAATCCAAAATAAAAATATGGTGAAGTAACTGTAATGCAGATGTAAAGGCAGGTTAATATGTAGGAGGTTAACAGGCAGCGGGTCATACACAGTGCATGCTGAGTACCAGGGAATGTTAGTTTGGCTCGTCTTCCCATCAGCCACTCTGTCTCTCAGCCAGGTTAGAACAATTGTACAGCACCCAAAACCTCATGTCAAAATGCACTTTTGCTCAAAGAGGAAAACAACATTGTGCAAATATTTATTTCCAATTATAAACTGACACATGTCCCCAGCAGTGGTGTGGGGAATTTCTGTAATTCCAGTGGCAGGCATCTATCACTAACATCAGAACTCCAACACAGGCAGAACCCACACAGGCTGTGAAGACACAGACACAGGCGTGCACTACTGAGACTGTTTACAACTCCTAGGGAGCTGCAGTCTCCTCATCTATAATTTTAACAAGACTAAGAATTCCTGTTTCTTAGGTTTGTAAGGACCTAAAAACAAAACCTGCAGCAAATGCTACATCATGCCCAAGACATTTAATGAATGTGAATTCCCCTTCTACTTCCTGTACTACTTTTTAAGAGGGGATTTACTTGAACCCACACTGCCTTTTAATTAAGAATCATATCCAGCTACTCTGAATGGTTGCTAATCTAGGCTTACAGGGCATTTTTGGAACTCTCTGAGCTGGACCTCCTTTCTAACGGTCAAACTACTGCTGCGTCTGCAGTGTATTACTGAGATGTGTGTGGTTGGCTCCCCTTACATGTAGCTTTGCTCTCCATGGTCAACTTCAGTCCAAATTTATTAAGTGGGATATTAAGAATCTGTAAGCAGTATTTGTAAAATAAACAATGAAAGCTTTAAAATTATGCATCACTGAGTAACCTGATACAATCTGATGCTGCTGTTCAGCTGTCTTAACCTCACGTCAAGACAGAGGGTGCAAGTTGTCCCTTTGTCCGGCATGTCCATGCTGTCCATGCTACCCACCTTCTAGTCAGTGAGCTGCCCTTTCAGTCAGCAGAGCACATATAGGGCTTGTGTTTACATATCCCTTCCCTCACTTAACACTAGTCCCAGAGCGCAAAAAGTATTGATGCTGGCAAGTCATCGCAGTTTGCTGTCTTGTTTTTAGTTACTGTTAATCTCGTCTTACTCTTAACTAACAAACTGTCTTAATCACATAAGGGGTTGGTACTGGTGGTACTAACTACCTACTGGGCTTCCACAGATAAAGGGAAGACAACTAAAGTGTCTAAAACCCTTATAGTGTGTAATTTTCATTCTTTGGATGTTAATATGACATACTAGAGAAGGGGAAAGGGTGTGTTTATAATTCTGGGATCCATTACGCATAAGACTTTAGAAGCAGTAATATTTAAAAAACGTTTTATATCCACATTTATTGTTGTATTTATTTGAAAAGAATGCTTCTACCACAGACTTATGATAAACTTTTATCAATTTGAGTTACTGCCTAGCATTAAAACCATCAACTATAGAACAGACTCTCCCAGAACAGCTTCAGGATTAGGGGCTCAACAAGTCTCACTTCAAGCTTCTGCCCCACTAGTCTGACCATCCATTATAATCTGAAAAGAAAACTTTCAATTGCTGACGTGTACTGAGGCCTTACTTTGAGTTTTCTTTATTTATCTGTGTATGTGGAGGGCAGAGGACAACCTCTGGGAGCCACTTCTGTCCTTCTACCTCATGGTCCCACTGGGATCAAACTGATCGTCAGGCTTGTAGCAAGTGAACCACCTCACCCACTGGGCCAGTCTGCACACCCTCAGGCAGTTTTCAGATCAAGAACACTTTAAGAACACTGAGCACACTTCACCTCAATAAAGAAATGAAGGGCTGGAGATACCACTTAGGGGTAGCTCACTTAGCTAGCACATGTGAGGCCTAAGCTCAATCCAGGATGCCCGTCTCCCACAAGGTCAAGTTCTGCATTTCACGTAACAGTATCAACTAAATCTGATTTCAACTAAGACTCATCTTGCCAACTAATTTTCTACTTTTCAAAGTAAGTTAGCAACAGGTTACACATCCTTAGCATTTTGAAGCTCTAGATTAAGGTTTTCCTCACTCAGCAGCTGACGTTCATTATGGGAGGCTCACACTCACAGTTTTAGCATCTGTTATAAAAACTCAAGCAATACCTCACATTACGCAGTCCACAAACACGTGGAAATAATGCCCCTCCGCCCACCCTTCTGCTCATCACACAGGAGGCCCAAGCAAACCCCTTCCAAGCGCAGACCTGTTCTTTGGGACGCAGGCAGCTCACTGGCAGCAGGCGGTGTACCTGTTGTTCCAGGAGGCAGTGCATAAGCTGAAGATGATGGTGGAGCTCCTGGTCCGCCATGCTGGAAGGATGCTCCAGAGGAGGGGGGAGGGGGAAAAGAAGCAGCAGAGTTGGAGGTAGGTGAGGAGGCTGGCTGTGCTGGGTACATCTGAGGCTGCCCAGAGTAGGAAGCGGCAGGGGCTATGTACGGGGTGCTAGGGTAAGCGTTAGAGGCAGGAGCAGCAGCAGGCTGCTGAGGTCGGTAAGCTGCTGACCCCCCTGTTCCGAAGGGATACTGCTGGGCTGGCTGGTAAGCTACATCAAGAGGAGAAACAGAGATTTTAATTAGTTACATGTTTATTCAGACAGAAGTCGGAAAAAAAAAAGTAATCTCATCCTAGAGAGATGATTTTAATCATTACTGTTAGAACAATAAAACCCAAACCTAACACTGAGGACTGGGGATGCAGCTTGGTGACAGAGCACTTGCCTAGCATGGGAAAAGCCCTGGCTTCCATCTCCAGCACCTCAAAAAGAAAAACATTAACAGGAAAACCACCATCCCTAGAATGCTGCTGGTGATGAACACTGTGGACCATCAGGTCCAAGAGTTGTTAAAACTGACCCTTTTCTGAGACTTCCTGTGAAGACTGCAGAGACAGCTAGCAACCACCAGATGGAGACACGCAGGACTTCTGTACCAGAGCATGTCCTTTTCTTGAAAACCCTAGAGTTTCAAGAACTTGTTGTAGCTCCAGACTTCAACTTTCAACCTGAACTCATCCNGGGAGATCCCAACACCACCACATTCTGCATGGGTAGGTGGGGAGGGGCCTCTTCAGTGTGCATCTGTCACCTGAAAACAGCTCTGCTAAGCACTGCACAGAAAAGGTGTCACGTGAAGAACCCCAGAAGGCCCTTGTTAGGATTAGTTCTTACGTGGGGCATCTTTGTTTGTATAGTTGTTTAATCTTACAATTGTCCCCTGAGATCTTTATTTAAGCCCTTTGTTCTTAATTTTTAATAGTTGTTTAATAATTTTACCCTTAAGGTTTTAATTTAGGTTCTTGATTCTTAGTTATAAAACAGTAGTTTTTTGGGGGGAGTTTTGTTTTTCTTTTGAGATAAGGTCTCTCTACATAGCCCTGGCTGTCTGCAAACTGAGATTTGCCTGCCTCTGCCACCTGAGTACTAGGATTAAAGGCACACGTCACCACATCTGGTTGTAGTTTTTATTTTTTTCAGGTGTAACTGCTTTCTGTCAAGATCCACAGAATATACAAACCCAAGAGTGTACACTCATATGAGCTATGGGATTTGACATGCTAGAACAGCATCATTTGTTCATTGCTGCAAAAGACACCAGA
The DNA here is from genome assembly GCA_001675575.1 of Neotoma lepida. Lineage (NCBI taxonomy): Eukaryota > Metazoa > Chordata > Mammalia > Rodentia > Cricetidae > Neotoma > Neotoma lepida. The sequence continues at coordinate 405,949 of LZPO01027368.1, forward strand.
GTGGAGCAGGGTGCAAAGAGTATGTGCAGTGAGCATATGCAGGTACTCTGCACTTCCTGCTCAATTTTGCTGTGAACCTAAATTTATTTTTAAAAAGTCTACACTAAATAAAGTCAACAATAATAATTAACATGGAAAAACAACAACAACAAATGTCCCATGAACCAACTTCCCACAACTGTGGTTTGTGTCATGTTATCTGAAGAAAAAGAATAGATACTGATAATTTCCAAAGCTGTTTCTCTATTCCAAAACCACAGACACATTATTCTCTTTAGCAGGTCTATGCACGACTCAGGAGCAGAGCACTGTTCTCAACAGGGTGAACCAAAAGCTGCTTCCTAGCACACAGACTCAGGACTCTCTGTCTGTCTGTCTGTGTCTGCTCCCCACCTCCCCCCTCTCCTGGCGCTGGAGACTGAACACTGCAAGTACTCTAGCACTGAGCTACATCCTAGCCCCCTATTTTATCTGTCAAAGCTGATGTGACTATGGCTTTGTTGCCGCTAAGTAACTGAGGGAGGGCAGGCCACTGTGAAGACTCCAAGGGCCTATTACTTACGCTGTGGCTGTGGGTAAGATGGTAGCTGGCCGTGCAGATGGCCTGGAGATGTAGGCAGCGGAGCAGCGGTGTTTGGATTAACATTGCCATGCATTATGAAGCCTGGAGGTGGAGGGTTTTCTCCCTAGGAAATGAGAATAGAGTAAAAAGGAAGATTGTATTTGGGACCAAGAGCATCACCAAATGGCCTTGTATCCTCTGAAATGGAATTCGTGTTTATTTTTTTTTAAGCTATTCTATGAGAAAATTGCATTTTGTATATACAATCTTCCTGAGAACACCCCATTTTTCTAGGCGACACATTCTGAGTGACTTAAAGGTCCAAAATAACTGCAGTGAATGGCAAACGCTAACAGCCCCATAACAGGGTTGGTACCACTGTGCTAACATTGTGCTAACACTACGGTAAGGCACTTTCATCTCTACTAACTTCCGTTTACTACTCTAGACTCTGGAAGTAAGAATCATAAAGGGGACTTCTGGTTTTCGATTTCCGAAATGCTTATAAAAAAAGAACAAAAAAGAGAAACATTTTCAGTAAAATTCAGTTTAAACCGTTATTTGAACCTTGGTTAGGATTTTTCTAGCTCAAGTAAATTTAGAACTGCAAAAAGAAGAGAAAGGATAAGAAAATAAATTAATTGTCCTAAAAACTGCCACGTGCATCCCATAGGCAATCAAATGCAATGAGCAGGCAGACGGACGCAGAGCAAGGACTGCAGAGGAAGGAGGAAGGAGGGCAGAGGATATAGAATCATATATATAATTAGGGAGTAGTTATATATATATATATATATATATATTGAAGTGAGCAGATTCTGCTCAAGGAGGAATAAGGAAGGCTATACCTGTGTGTCAGAGGGAGAGGCTGCAGGTGGATGGCTGGGAAGGGCAGTAGGAGTTTTGTTACTCCAGGTAGTAACAGTAGGGGCAACTCTAACCTGAATTGAACAAAGAAATACCAATCACAGAAAATAAAAAGTAAAAAAACGTTAAAAGAAGAAACAAACAACTCAAAAGGTCTTAGCAGCAAGACACAAAGCAAGAAGTAAAAGCAGTAAGAGTCCGTGTAGTCAAGTGACTGCGTCCAGGGCCAGCTGGTTCCAAAGGACACCAAGGGAACAGCAGGAGGGAGGCCGGAAGGGCTCAGTGTGAAAACATCAATCAGAGCACAAGAACAAAAGCACTGGAGAGTACATGAGGAGGGCTGGAGAGATGGCTCAGCTGTTAAGAGCTCTGGCTGCTCCTCGAAAGGACCAGGCTAGATTCCCAACACCCAACAACTGTCTGTAACTCCAGTCCCAGGGGATCTGGCATACATGCAGGCAAAACACCCATAACACATAAAAATAAATAAGTAAATAATAAAAGAGTAAGTAGGGAAGAAAGGTTCTTTAGGTAGAGAAAGAAGCTACTCTGGGATAATGAGTAAAATCATTCCCATGCTCCTAGTGATCTGCAACAGGCTCTATCAGGCCATTTCACAAGAAATTGTATACCTGCTTCTGTCTCAAGATTCAAAATCATATAAGCAAAGCATAATCAAGCTGGGTATTAAAGATTACTCATCTAGCCCCAGCTTTTACTTAGATGTTAAGGTCCATACAGCTCACCTGTAATGGAGTTAAGACTGAACTGGCCTTCCAATTTCCAGGCAGTGTACCCTCTGTTATACCACGCTGCTTACTCCTAAGTCCTGTCTACAAATTTCCTAAAAACTTTTTAAGCCAGCAAAATCCTTTTTGGTTCCATATCTTTACAGAAATTCCAGTGCATACACATATAAAATAAAGCAAAGCAAAGCTGTGCTGGTTAAAATGTAACTGCTACTAATCCCGCTTCCCTTCCTTCCCTTTTCCCACTTGCAAAACTATTTTAAACTCTATACCACTGTCCTCATCCATGCAGCAAGAAAATCCTTGTTTTATTTGATTGAATTTACTTGTTTTTCTTAAAATATTTTGTGATTTTGTTGGGGGTTGTGCAGTTTTTCTGGTTGGCCTGGGATTTGCGATGGACACCAGGCTGGCCTCCAACGCAGAGATCCGTCTGCATCTGCCTCCCGAGTGGGTGCAGGATTAAGGTGGTGCAGCAGCACACCCACCACAGGTCAACAGTCTTCACATGCCTTTCCCGTCCCTCAGAAAGATAAACCCAAACAAAGGAAGACTNACTAACTCTTCTTTTCTCCCAGTGTAGAGTAAGTCTTGCTTTATTTAGAACCGTAAGAAACGGCTTAGTCTAAACACAAGGTGACTGAAAATTCTAATCCTACTTTAGCCTTCAAGCAGCCATGCAATGCTCAGAAATTACATTTCTGTGCCTTGAACTCTGCTAGGTCACTTGACATCCTACCTCTCCGATTTCTTGGCCAACATTTTATCCCCATTTACATCACAGGCTTTATAAGTACAATGTCCATGAGGGCAGAGAAACTGTGCATTTGTTTACCAAGATAATCCCTACAGCAAGAATATGCCAGGCACTCATAGAAGAGTTGCAATAATTATTTGCCAAATGAATAAAAAAACAGAAACACAGTGTTCTAGATAGTACAGCTATATTCAAATATAATCTGATTAGGTGCTGTTCTTAATCAGTTCTGATTAAGGACTGATCCAAAGTCCAACAAAAGGGGGGGGGGCATGAACTGGATCTAGGCCTCTCAGGATTTTAGATTTACTTTTCCTATAACGGAAAATGATTGACCCCATCATCAATTTGTTCTCTCTGAAATGTCAACTTTGCTGTCAAGACTATTTACAATTTATATGTATTAAAAAAAAGTATCTTCCATTTAAGAACATGAAGGTAGGGCAGGGTGTGGTGGCACATACTTTTAACCCTAACACTCTGGAGGCAGAGGCAGGCAGATCTTTGTAAGTTCAAGGCCAGCCTGATATACATAGTAAGTTCCAGGCTGGCCAGAGCTACATAGTGAGACCCTGTCAAAGAAAGAAAGAAAACAAAAGATTATCTGTTGGTCTGTAAATACAGTTTCTTTATGAAACTGTAAAAAACAATATAATCACATTTTATGCCACAAACATAGGTTAGATAAAATGAGTAATCCTGTCCACACTGAACACAGCCTTTAGTCAGCTCTCTGCAATGTGTACATTGGTCCACTCAAGTGTTTGTCTTTCGGATCTTGACTGTGTATATACAGAGGAAACAGCAAAGTTACACTGGTGACGGAAAAAGGAACTGTCAAAGAAGACTGTCTAAAAATTAACCAGATCATTGAACGGGTTATTCATTCTCACTACTTTACCTACATATTTGTTAAACAAATCCAGCAGAAATTCATTGAGCAGATGGACATGTGTAAGTGAGAACTGGCCACTCTTTCTAGGGAGATTAAAACTAATTTAAACCAAACATACAACTGCATCTAAGAGGTGATTTTGAGAAGCAGGTCATAAACACCCGTCTCAAGTGCACAGAAAGTCTAACTATGACATAATATGCCCTGTCTGGCTTCACTGTCTTTTACCGAGCACATTAAAACCATCCATCTGGAAAGACTCGCACACAACGTTTCCTCATCTTCTGAACCATATCACTCACATGGGGATAATACTGCTGAGTCTGAACTCTGGGCATCTGCGGGTGGCCAGCACTTGGTCCAGGTCTGCCCTTGGCCAGCGGCTGCCTCTCATAAGGACTTTTAGATGACTCCTGTCCCGGCACAGGCTTCCCTTGTGCTCTGCAGAGTCTGTCACGCAGCTGCACAATATTTGGCTGTAGGAAGCAATGGGGGAAAGTGGAACTGTTAATTCACCCAGCTGTATGACAGCAGGCTCATGTTTGTTTGGAGACCCCTCCAAAATTCCTATGTTGAGTATTCTACGGAAGAGTCTACATTCTACTCNTGAGTTAACAGCCTGGTTTCTTGATACTGAGACACAGTTCGACTTGTAACTTCACTGAGGCAGGGCTTNGAACTATGTATGGCTACCTCTTGGTTAGGACACCAGTTCAATGTCATATCATTGTTGCTCTTTGGTTGTATTATGGCACAATAACAGTGCTCCCAAATCACTGGGCTACTTTAAAAAACACAACTGAAAGAAATCTCTCCAAAGAGAATCAACTACTATAGCTAGTGATAGAAAAAGGATCCAACAGATTAATTAAGAGACATTCTTAAAATAATTAAAAGAGAAAGGGATTAAATTCAAACCGGACCACATACAGATTCACAAATACATAGATTTACAAAAATTACCCATATATATTAACTATGTATATGAGATTCTTTAAAAAAAAAAAAAGAGCCAGGTGTGGTGGCACAATCCCAGAAGTATGGAGGCAGAGGCAGGGGATCTCTGAATTTGAGGCCAGCCTACTTTAAAGTGAGTTGCAGGATAGCCAGGGCCCTATCTTGAAAATCTAAACCAAACCAAGATGAACTTTCAGATTAATTACCTGGTTGGTGTTGTCAGGAAGAAATGCCAAGGCTGCGGCAATGCTACCCTGGGCTGCCAACAAACTGGCATACTGACTCATCTTCTCAGCCAAAAGAGCCCCTACAGTATTCGTGTCCATGGCTTGGGTGAGCTGTACAGCTTTTCGGAGGATGACGACTTTCTCAATCAGATCCTAAATGATAAAATAAGGGAAAAGGAGACAGTCAGAGATCCCAACACGTGTATGAAATAAGCAGGAGAGAAACAGTCATTAAGATTTCCACAAGTACAGCACCTATCCTCATCCCTACTTGAAAAGTATGGAAGAGCTGAGCATCATCTGGGTGACGGCCAGTGAGGAGGAAGAGGAAGCCTGCCCCCCATGCAAAGCACAGAGTTAGGAGGAAGAGGAGGAGGAAGANGAGGAGGAAGCCTGCCCCCCAATGCACAGCATAGAGTTAGGAGGAAGAGGAGGAAGAAGAGGAGAAGGAAGCTTGCTCCTCATGGAGGACCCATAGGTTATTATCCTCTAAGCATCCTCAATTTGTCAGACATTTGTCCACTGATCTCAGACNGACAAATACCCAAACTGAAAGTGATGGGCAGGTACCCAGCAAGCAGAAGAGGAGTTATGCGCAAACGCAGCATGCCATGGTTCCTGCAACAACACACTCCCACACAGAGGCACATGACGTCCACTGCAGCTCACCACTTGCTTGAGTTAAATGTTCCCCCAAAGGCTGGCACTACTGAGGGGTGGTAGAAACTTTAAGAAGTGGGGCCTTAGGTAACTAGGCTCATCTCTTAAGGGAACTGTGTGCCTAGGTCACCTTCTGTTGCACTTCTGCTCTCTGTGGCTCAGCAATGTGCTCCTATCAAAATATGTTGCCCTTGCCAGAGGCCCAGAGCCACGGTCTATCTCCAAACCATGAACCCAAACAAAACCCTTCTTCTGCCAAAGGTAATCCGTCCAGCCATTTCATTACAGTAATACAGAACCAACTACTACACGATGTGGAAAAGGCTGTGAAACTGTTCTTGGGGAGCAGGCCTTGTGATGGGAGCAGGAGGGAGTGTGCGGAGACCCTCCCTGGCTGCCCTGTGGAAGCCATCCATCCACAAGTGAGAACATGTTTTCTTCTCAGAAGCACTTGAAAGAAAATGCTTGCTTTTTGTCAAAAGAATAATCTTTAAAACAGTGACTCTATGGATAAAATGTTTTTCCAGAGAGAAAAATAACTACTATACTGAAATATCTGAAGACTGCCC
>LZPO01027368.1:415687-427190 GCA_001675575.1 Neotoma lepida
TCAATTATCCATAATAACAATAAGATACTACATCCATAATCAGAATAATAAAAAGTCTATAATTCTAACACTCAGGAGCCTAAGGCAGAAGGATTGAAGATTCAGGGAAAGTCTGGGCTATGTAGCAAGATCCTCATCTGAAAAATAATTTTTTGGGGTGGTGGTCTGAAGACAGGGCTTCTTTGTGTAGCTCTGGCTGTCCTCAAACTCAGAGATCCACCTGCCTCTGCCTCCCAGGTGCTGTGATTAAAGGTGTGTGCCACCACACCAGACTAACTTAAAAATTTTTAAAGTATATACGACTATGAATGTATGTGTTTCTGTGCTACTATTTATTTTAAAAAATAACATACCCTAGTAATTTTGCTTTGAGACTTTTCAAAGTATTTTTTTTGTGTTTGAGCCAAGAGTTCTTGTCCACCTGCTATGGCTAATATAATAGCATCAGCCATTCGGTTATCATGTAAACAAAGGTCAACTGCACTCTCAAAATTGCCCGTCAGCAAAGCCCGAGTAATTAAACCATCAATATCTGCAACAAGGAAACACAACATCCAAGTTAAATAGAGTTTGTTACTAAAAACAATTACAAGAAAACTATGCANATCAGTTTTTATACACAGACAAACGAGAACACAATGCTAATTTTTTATTACTAGCAGATTAAATTTGTAAAATAAACTGTCACTAATTATGAAAATTATGGAAATAGACCAGGATGTATATATAGTAACTTTTTTTGGGGGGGGTATTAGTAAAGATCACTTAGGTGTGTCAGAACTCATCACCTTTCCAGGACACTGATAATACTATAAACGATGACCACGTTCTCTCTCACCATGCCCGCCATGACAATACATTTCTAGTTATGACTACTGGGACATAACTGAAATCCCATGTCTCAGGAGGCTGAGACAAGAGGACTGTGAGTTCAAAATCACTGATCTACACACAGAGACCTGTTTCAAAACCAAAAACAACGTGCACTATCCCTCCTTCTCTCTCTCTCTCTCTCTCTCTCTGATAGCTTGAACTTGCTTATGGTTAAGAGAGATTTGAGTCAAGCCAACAGCACTTACCCCCACTGACGGAGATGTTAAATGTCCCTCGAGCTGAGGGCAGAAAATCAGACTCCTGTTTTTCCTCTTTAATTCGCTAAAGAGATGAAAAAGACGCAATTTAGCTAAAGTGAAACTGAAATAATTTACTGCCAAAAATTATATATGATTATTCATCTACTGAGAATATGATATACCAAGCTGTTTCACAATGTTCCCAATCCACATGTAGACTAGAATCTTGGACTTCCTAAGGCATTAATTCTCATGAGACATAAATAAAACCCAGTCATCTTTGAAACACGAAATCAAGTGTCCACATTCGTCAGAGACCTGAAAAGTTGCTGTCAAAAGTGAGGAATGNAGGAAAGGCGCAAAGCTACACAGAGAAACCCTGTCTTGAAAAACAAAAAAAAAAGTGAGGAATGTTTTCTCAGACCCCCAACTCTGAATGGTTTCAAAGACACAAAATATATGTGTTTTTAATGATAGTGTCTATAGGTTTGGCTATAAAGTCTTCCTGTCCAAGTTGAATCATAAAAACAAATCACTTGGTGTCCTCAGTACAAAAGTGAAGCAGAGCCTGGACCAATGTCACAGAGCACATGCCTGAGAGTAGGTTTGGTCTCCAATGAGACAGACAGACAGACAGACACAAACACAAACACAGAGACACACAGACACACACACACCCACACNCACACCCACACACACACACGGCAGTATAAATATTGTTTTAAGCATTTGAGTATTTTTGAATGAACCAAATTAAATCACACATTTCATTTTCCTTTAAATTAGTTATATATGGAACAGCACATAGTTAGATAATACACACACACATATTCCTATTACGAAAGTTACATATTGCATGACTCAATTCAAAATCTAATACAAAATTGTTGTGTAATATTATTTTAACTGGACAAGATGTGTTACATTTGTTTATGCTATGGAATATTACTTTAACTGTGTAAAGGTGTGTTACATTTGTTTTTGCTGCATTTGTTTTAGTTATGAAAAGATATGTTGCATGTGTTTCACTTTGCCTGCCTAAGGCACCTGACTGGTCTAATAAAGAGCTGAACAGCCAATAGCTAAGCAGAGAAAAGACAGGCAGGGCTGGAAGGAGAGAGAATAAATAGGAGGAGAAATCTAGGCTCAAGGAAAAAAGGAGAAGAGAATGAGGGAGAAAGAAAGGGACACACCCAGGGCCAGAAGCCAGCCAGACTTGAGAAGCAGTGAAAGTAAGACACACAGAAGGAAAGAGAAGTAAAAAGCCCCGAGGCAAAAGGCAGACCAAGAGAAACAGGTAAATTTAAGGTAAAAAAGCTAGCCAGAAATGAGCTTAAGCTAGGTCAAGCATTCATATCTAATAGTCTCCATGTCATGATTTGGGAGCTGGTTGGTGGCCTAAAACAAAAACCCTGTTTATACAAAATGATCTGAAATCCAACACTTCTTAGATTTTCAGGGATTTCAGGGACAATCTGCTTATAAAGACTCTACAGACATACCCAAGCTTTCTTTGGAAATGAAAACAAAGTCATCCTACACAAAATTAAACGTTCATGCAGGCATCTGTGTTGTCTACACATTTGAATGTGAACACCTCACACTTCAGAGCTGAGTCATTTCTGTGCAGAGTACAGCACAGCCTCATCTAAAGAAATTAATTAATTAACTGACCCTTACAGAAGGAGGCTAACCCTACTTCCTTCTCCCCTTTAGCATCTAAAAGTTTAGAAAAGTGCTGTCAGTTTACATCAGTCACACTGAGAAATAAATCAGCTACCCGTCCTCACTGTATCTGTTTACCAACTTTACAGAATAATACTTTCAGGGCTGGAGATGCATATCAAAGGTAGAGATACACAAGACCTGGGATGCAAGAGGCCCTGGGCTCACTCCCCAGGACTATACAAACTGCAATCTTCCCATGTTCTAACTCAGCATTTTTTAACATGCTTTCTTTATGCAACTAACCTTTATTTATGAACTCCTGAGATGTAAGTAGGGCCCCAAATGCTTAATTTCTTATGTATGGAAAACTTTGAATGTACAAGATACTATATCTGAAAAGCAAATAGTATCATCGAGATAAAAGGGAAAATTTTACTCCCTTCTGCATAATTTGTTTCAAACCTTCAAAGTATGCAATAGTGACTACTCTTTGGCTAAGAATTTTTATCATCTATGATTCATGACCAAATAGTCTTTAATTTGATAATACATAGTTAATCTACTCATACACAAATGAACATACTTGTAGGTATCTATAATTTTCCCTAGGTATCTCCAAAACTAGTTTAAAATTTTAGCAAGATTTTACAATGTCCCCTATTTCTTTTTTAAATTCTAGGAGATTGATTTTGATAGAAAATATACTTCATAATCACTTTATAGCAGCCCAATATATTCATGAATTATATTTATAAGCATTTCATAGTCCAGTTATTCCCCTACCATAAAAGGCAATAGAAAAGTCAAAGATTAAATAATAAATAAGAACTTGATTAATTTTTCCAAGATGAAATGAAATCAGAAAGCAAGAAAAGTAAACTATAGAATTAGTTGTTAGTTGAGGGAAAAAAGAGAGAGTCACAAGGAAACGAATTAATGATACAACTCTGTATTCAAAGTCTCTTTTAATTAGTTACAGAAATTACCAAGCACAGCTAAGGACATACTAGTAGTAAGTCATCACAATCAGCTTAGTTCTATCAAATAGTCTTCGCTTGTGTTCCAGTTCAGGACCAACTTAGAAGCCTCTATCACTGACGGGCTACACAAATTAATGTGCAAGAAAAAAACATTCACTTGACATGCAAGGCAATTGCATTTCTGAGTAAATTCTCTGTCAGTTTAGCATCCTGGCAGCCATCGGACCCAATTAAGGAAATCTCACATCTACTGCTAATTTTAAGCCATACAATCAAGAAGCTGGGCCAATGAACTAGCGTGTAGAGATACTTCTGTTAGGCGAGGTAAACAGACTCTGATCCTAAACACACCCGAGAAAATAATACAGTCAAACACGATTGGCAAGAAGTAGTCAAAAAAATGTCCGTATTTTCAAGTGAGATACACAATTATCACACAATTGTCCAAAATAACGTAAAAATCAGTACCTCTCCCAAGAGCTGCCCTTCAGCAGCAGGACTCTCCTCCCCATCACTCTGTGCTGCTTGGTCAGGGTCTTTAAGAGCCTTGTACAGAAAACAATCACAGAGGAAGATGAAGAATGTAGCATTAAAAGGTTATTAGTAACAAGAGAGACAAAAGACCCAGCCAACCACACCCAGAGCTTGATCATAAGAAGCAACCGGACAAATTTATTCCAGAAACAACATTAAAAGGAAAGCAGAAGCCATCACTACCACCATCTTCCCTTTTGGTTACCAAATGTCACGTGACATACAGGCGCTTTACCTTATCTGAGCAGGCACTGATTCCGGTTTCCCTTTTATGAAGTTCAAATACACCAAAAGACATGCTTTACTAGCTGAACTTTAGATGAGAATTATGAACTTACTAAAATATTAGAATTTTCTAAACCAGGAAGGACAAAACAGATCAACTTCTCAAATTACACTGCTTGTCATTTGATCTAACCACACTCTTGGAAGACAGCTACTTTTAAAGGTCTTCTTACCACATCGGATCCATCCACTCTGTTCAAGGCCAAAGCAATCTGAAATGAAAACAACAACTCACCTACTAAATGCAATTCTAATCGGGGGGTACAGCAAGGTTTAGCTTTACTCCATTCTCAGCCAAACTCCACAAAAGTTCTGATCAGTATGTTTAGGAAGAGCAAAACATCTGTGCACAACTGGTTCTTAGTGGTTCTAGTTTCATTTACATGCAATCCTATTGCTCAGATGATCTTCAGCTCTGCTGTCTAATCACAAAATCAACCTTAAACAAACATGCTGCCTTGTACTTTGTTGTTTTAAGAAACTATAAATAATTTTTCGTTTTGTTGTTATTTTTTTCTTATTGTTTTATTTTGTTTTTTAAGACTGGGTCTCACTATGTAGCCCTGGATGGCCTGGAACTCATGGAGATCTACTGCCTCGGCCTCCGAGTGCTGGGGTTAAAGGCTTGCACCACCACACCTGGCTTACAAATACTTTTTAAAAAGATGTCCTCAGGTACTCAATATAGAATGAACTGCTTTAAAAGTATTTTGATGATTGCATTTCCTAATTTTTTGCTTTCAGGCATACAAGTAAAATTTTAATCTCCTGAAAACTTAGAAAAATCAGAGCATCAAGAGGCCACGGCTAATAAGGAAATCAAATAAATACTAACACTTTAAAGGAGTAAGTATAGACACCAGCAGTGAGCTGCCCTCAGAGGAGCACACACCTAGACAACACCAGACGCAGCCCACACCATTTAGGCAGCTGTGCAATTCTATAGAAAAACTTTACCGCCAACAGAGGTGAAAGGTCAGAGAACAAGCGTGTTCTCAAGGTTTCCATGGTTTTTACTGCTACTGATGCTGATGTCAACACAACACAATGAGGACCCTTTCTGAGAAGACTACAAAACTAGAATGTGTTTTTCTCTTTCCAAAAGGGAATTCTTTCAAAAGTTAAACCACGAAGCAAACTACTTGGACTTTGTTTACTTAGGCTCAGGAAAAGGCCATCCTGTTTCAGCTATCTGTTAGCTGGTCAACAATAAGCCATTTAAGAATTTCATGTGCACGCCTTTAATCCTAGCACTCAGGAAGCAGAGGCAGATGGATCTCCATGAGTTCCAGGCCAGCCTGGTCTACATAGTGAGTTCCAGGACAGCCAGGATTACACAGAGAAACCCNGTCTCAAAAAGAAAAAGAATTTCATGCTAAAGGCCTCCATCTAGCTAGGGTGTGAAACTGCAGTGGCCCTGACAGTGCTCAACTTCCCATACACTGTACAGTTGGGGAGACACCTAATCCCTGCTCTCCCCCCTTCCAGGCCACTGTTAGCACACCTTAATAAACACTTGAGTGTGTGTGACGTATCTGTCACGGCCAAACTATCCCTGACAGTCCAAGCTGAATTAAAGGTGGTTCTGGTAGCTTCTATATCCAGGCAGAAGGTGGAGTTTCACATCTGACAACTTTGGTGACCAACACCAATTCTTATTAAACGTTTGCTGACTGACTGAGACTGTCCAGAACTTTATAAACAGACCCCACCCAGCACACAACAGCTCTTTACGTCGGTCACCGATCTCCTCAGGCCTTTACCTTTTTCCCCAAGTCTTCTCTTCTGTATCCAAGAAGCTCCAGGTATTTCCCACGAGAATCCTCCTCAAAGTTCACCTTTGAAAAGAGACATAATCTTCAAACAAAGACTTACATTTAAAACCCAGTTTTTCTAAGAACTGACCAAATTCCAAATCAAATTACTAAAAACTCTAAAGTCTATAAAAAGAATTGACATAACTTTAGAAACTGTCTTAACTATGCAAGCATGCATATGGCTGGGTGCTGGGACCCAACTTAGGTCTAAAATCAATACGTGCTCTTAACCATGGAGCCATCTCTCCTGTATTGGAGTGGTTCCNTTGAGTCTCACTGTAGAGCCTTGGTCAGCCTGGAACTTGCCCTGAAGACTAGAATGGCCTCAAACTCNGAGATCCACCTGCCTCTGCCTCCCAAGTGCTGGAATTAAAGGCCTGCACCATCACCACCTGACTTTCTAAATAACATTTTTTAAAAACTAATTTTCTGTTTGTTTGAGACTAGGTCTCATATAGCCCAGGTCTCGAATTCAAACTCTCTATATAGTAACTGATGTTTTAAGTTCCTCTGCTGCTCCACTGCTGAGATTACAGGCATGTAGCATCATGCATGGATAAAGCAGCTATCTTCTAAGAGTAAGTATGTGAGCAACTAATCATTCTGGATAAATGAGGCTTGTTTTTAACTATAAGTTCATTAAGTACAAACTAATTCATGTTCAAAGGTTCTATGAGAAAGCAAAACAGTGTATGCGACATTCAATATCCCCAACTTTATTAAAATTTCACACTTAAGTGGTTGAGGATGCACACACCTTCAATTGCAGCACTAGAGAGGCAGAGAGGTGCGTCTCTGAGGGCTGCCTCATCAACTGAGCACAGTTCTACAACAGAGAAGCACTACAAAGTGAGAGGCCCTGTCTCAAATGGAAATAAAATTTTACCCCTAACTAACAAGCTGTAATTTCTACAGTTATAGAATTTAACCTTACTGTATTCAAGAGTGTTTTTCCTCCAGGCGGTGGTGGCCCACACCTTTAATCCCAGCACTCGGGAGGCAGAGGCAGGAGGATCTCTGTGAGTTCGAGGCCAGCCTGGTTTACAGATTGAGTTCCAGGACAGGCTCCAAAGATACACAGAGAAACCTTGTCTCAAAAAAAAAAAAAAAAAAAAACACAAAAACAAAACAAAAAAAGTGTTTTGTCTTGGAAAACTCAGCAAATATCTGTGAACAAACTCTTAGTCTGCTATGAAAGACAACACACTGCAAGGCTGTTTTTCCTCTGACTCTCCTGCAGTAGCAGAAGAGAAATCCCTCTAGTCTCCTGTCTCCTCTCATTCCTCTCTCCCCACGTTCACTGGCCAGATGGCTACAGACACTAAATTCTGTATGTTTTTATTACAGCAGCTTTCATGTTATAATTGTTAAAATCTGTTGAATGATGTTGCTTTCCCTTAAATATATCTTCATACTATTTAGCTTATAATGGTGTAAGAGATTAGGCTGTGTTCTCTTTATAAGACTATCTTGGCTTTTTGAGACAAGGTCTTGCTCTATAGTCCAGGCTGGCATTGAACTTNAGATCTTCCTGTCTCAGCTCCCTGAGTACTGGCTTGGGTTTCTTGAATTTCATTGTGCATTCCTGAAATCTACTATCTCAAATGTCTCTTCAAAAGGAAGATAGACTTTAATTATAATAGGAACAATTACCGAAAATGAAATAAAACCATTTTAGGGCCAGAGAGACGGCTAAGCAGATAAATGTGCTCACTGTAAAATGAACATGCACGTAGACACACATACAAACAAAAACTAGAAAGAAGCCCAACTTTACCTTCAAGAAGGACCATACATTTTTCTCAAACTCAGTCTGAGAAGCATCAATCTTCCTCTGGCAGTAACTGATGAAGCCCTGGGACTGTACAACCTGCTGCAGCTGCTCTGAGCGGCTGAGAAAGTCCTTCTCTGTCACCACCTGACTGATGAACACGTGCTGCGGCCGCTGCTGCTGTTGCTCAGCTCCCTGCTGAGGCTGTACTTTAACATTCTCAAAAGTCACCAGCTTCCCTCCAAACTGTGAGAGAATAAATGAACTCGTTATCCACTAGGCTGTGCCCCCAAAGTGAACACACTGGAAAACCTGCTAAAGTAATAAACTGTATGTAGATCACTGACATAGCCTCCCATGCTCTAGCCTCCAACTGTCCTTTTCAGTTCTCACAAGTCACCTTGCAGGAAATGTACTTTGTGCTGTCCCACAATTTCTCAGTTAGTATGTTACACTGAACCATACAAACAAAATCCACCTACTGAGAAGGAAGCGCCGACAGGCCTTCGGATCCACTTGGGTGGCTTCTTCAGGGGTAGCACTATGCTGTGCTGAGCAGACTGCTGCGGAATTTGTAATGGAGGGAGGGGCTGTCCTGTGCCAAAGGGATCAAGATTCCCAAAAGATGATGAAAGCTATTTGTAAAAAAAAGTATGAGTTAGTAACTTACATAAACTATGTTGCAATTTTTCAAATCATATACAAAAAATGTCTAATAACAATTATCCAGTAAAGTAGCATTTCTGGTTGGTAAAAATCATTAAAAATAATTACACAATATGGTTATTTTTCTCAGTTGTAATCATCAAAAGCCTTAATACTGACTATTACCTTGTCCACTTGTTTCTGCCTTAAACCGTCTATGCTCCCTCCCATGATAGAATAAACACTGATCCGTCCATCAAAAGAAGCAGCTGACAGGACAGCAGGGTTCCGAGGACACCACTGGATATCAAAGCACCACTGTGTGTTGGTGGGAAGTTCATATAATACCTAGCCCAACATAAATAAAATAAGCAAACGTTAGAAAAAGTACAGCTAGATCATAACCAAAATAAGTAATGCTGGTAATAGTACAGTTGAATATTTACTTTAAAAAAGAGTCTTTAGCCAAGAAAACCAACTGTAAGTTCCTCTTACAGTACAGAGGCCCTGGGATGGTCCACTAATAATAGGAATGCTAGTCAAGATTTCTTTTCCTAAAATGGCAGCAGTAGACGAGCTGGAAAGGCCAGAACATTTTATCAAATTCTAGTGCTACTCTTTTCAAGTGTTTTTGTCTGGCAAGATCCAAAGAACTATATTTAGGTCATTTGAAGANCAAACTTTAAAGTACTCTTAGAAAGAACTCACTGACAAATCTGGCTTTTAGCCAAAAGAGAAAACATGTCTATCTCATTCTTATTGCTGAAGAATCCTAACAAAACTTGCCTCTAAGTTTTCTACAGAAGGAAAGGGACATGGGAAAACTTGACAAACACTATCACATGGCTCCATGTGTAAAGTACGGGCCATGCAAACATGAGGACTGCAGTTTAAGGCCCTGCACCCACACAAAAAGCCAGGTCAGGTACTCGCCTACAATCACACAGCTGAAGAGGCAGACAGGAAGATTCCTGGCATTAGCTGGCCAATCACTGAGGGAGGTCAATGAGACTGTCTCAAAAAATAGCTAGAGATGCAACTGACAAGGATACACTATCAGTTTCTAGCAGCCAGGGAGGGGCATAGATACGTAAGTGCTCATGCACTTGTACATATGTGAACATATACACATACAGAGGAAATTAAAATAAATAAAAACTTATCAGAATTGTTGTACATGAGGCCCTAAGTTCAATGCTCAACAGCTGAAAGAACAAAACCCACTAAGACATTTTTTGTTTATTCATTTATTCCTCTGTGTGTGTGTGTGTGTGTGTGTGCTGTCTCTTATACACATCTAGATGTGTATAAGGGGGGCATGTGGTACAGTACACATGTAGAGGAGGACACCCTTCGGAACTCAGTCCTCTCCTTCCACCGTGAGGTATATTCTCTGTTGTTTCTGCCATGTTGCATATCCAGGTTGGCTGGCTCAGGAGCTTCCAATCTCACTGTAGGAGTGCTAAGGGTACACATGTAGCCACAGCATCCTGTTCATGTGGGTTCCAGGAATCAAAGTCAGGTTTCCAGACTTGACTGTTGAGCCACCTTGCCAGCTGGAAGACTTTTTTTTTTAATGGTGCTGGAAATCAAGCCTAGGCCTTTCACATGCTAAACAAGCGCTTGACTTCTGAGTCACACTCCTAGTCCAGCTACTTACATTTTTATTGGTTTCCATCAAAATAACTTTAAAAGGCAAAGGTATAAGGCTGCAACTAGGGTCTGGAGAGACAGCTCAGCAGTTGAGAGCACTGGTTGCTCTTCCAGAGGACATGGGTTCAATTCCCAGCCCTGACATGGCAGTTCACAACTGTCTGTGTAACTCCAGGATCCAACACCCTCACACAGGCACACATGCAGGCAAAATACCAATGCATTTAAAATAAAAATAAACCATTTTAAAAAGGGCTATGGCTAGAAGCTATGTTCCACTAGAGAAAGATTAATTTTAAAGTACAAGGAAATGAGCCTGGCTAATGTTCCTGACAGAGAGCTGATGGAATAACATATCAGACCCTCCTCCAACGGTCTTCATTATATTCATGGGCTTACAACCCCATGGAAATGTCTTACTTAGATAGAAGTAAGTATTAAGAGTGCCGAAAGGTTGAGAAGCGCTCTTCCTCCTACCTCTCCTGTGTTAGGATTAGAGCACAGAATCTTAGCATCTTTTCCACAGCTTAATAACAATTCAGGATCTGCCATGCTCCAAGCAATTGCCAAAATTCCCCTATAAAAAAACAGGCGGGAGAGAGGAACAAATGAGAACAAGGTATAGTCACATACAGGTGCGAAAGGACCACAATGGAACTCACTTGTCCGTTTACTAGTTCAAACTGTTAACTTAAGAAAGAAAAAGAGGAGGAAAGAAACAGACACTGGTAGAAAACCCACAAAGAGATGAGGAAATGTTCAATCTTGAAGCAAGCAAATTTCCCATCCCTCCAGTGCAGGTTCAGAAGAGTCACAGAAGTGTAATTAACAGTGACTTGGTAACATGTTTGCTACAAAGACACAAGGTGTTTAACACTATGCATGGTACAGATGGCCAGAAATGAAAGTGAATGCCCAACAACATGGACTGTGGAATATTAACTCAACAGG
The DNA here is from genome assembly GCA_001675575.1 of Neotoma lepida. Taxonomy (NCBI): domain Eukaryota; kingdom Metazoa; phylum Chordata; class Mammalia; order Rodentia; family Cricetidae; genus Neotoma; species Neotoma lepida. Next base: position 427,065 of record LZPO01027368.1, read on the forward strand.
CTGGGGTTCTTTTTGAGAAAGCACATAGATAAAAAAGCGTAATATAGCTGGGTGGTAGCGGTGCAAGCCTTTAATACCAGCACTCGGGAGACAGTGGCAAATGGATCTCTGTGAGTTTTAGTCCAG
>LZPO01027368.1:457721-475304 GCA_001675575.1 Neotoma lepida
ACAGGGTTTCTCTGTGTACACCACCGCCCGGCTGCACACCTCACTCTTGCTTCTTCTCTACAATGCAAAAGAATTCAAATTCATATTCACAAAAAGTTGGGCTGGAGATGATTCAGTTCTCAAGAGCAGGTTGCTCTCCCAGAGGCCCAAGAGTTCAGCTTACAGCACCCCCCAGGCAGCTCACAACTGTAACTCCAGCTGTACTCTGAGGGCAGCACAAACACGTAGCACACCATTACAAACAAATCTTTAAAAAAGAAAAAGATTTACAAGGAGTTCAATTCTTTTGACAATTTTGATCCCTTCCTCAGTTCAGAAGAGGGTAACGTTTTGCACAAAACTATCACAGGGCATCCAGTTTGTTCCATAATCACATGTACCAAGTTTTACATTTTAATAAAACAGCAGCATTCTAATGTTTGTCTTACTATTTTGATTTTTAAAAGTTACATTTATTTTCTTATTGTGTCTATGTGGTCAGAAGACAACTTCAGCAGTCAGTTCTCTTCCAGCTTGTGGTCATCAGGCTGTGACTGGCACTTTCCTTAGAGCAGGAAGGGGACACGCCACTTTCTCAACAGGCCCTGCAGAATGAGTGAAGAAGTGTTCATTTGCACTGACAGGGTCTTGGCTCCCGTCTACAGGCTTTGTTTCACACCATTCATAGGCTGTCTGGCGTGGGTCTTGACTTCTCAAACTAGCTGTTTCACAGATTTCATGGTTTTGCTTCTCAGTGGTTCTAGTTTTCTCACCCAACCCCCTTGGTGCCCTCTTAACTCTTCTAAGAGGCCCCGTCCTCTTACATACATTCACTGATAATTTGAAAAGTACCTGGAGTTTTATGCTTCTAGGTGAGAAGAGACAATCAGGCTGGCATAAGGATACAGGCAAACAGGAGTGGCATAATCAAAGGGTTGTTAGAGAAAGAAGCCAGAGCGTCAAACTCCAAATAGTTTGTTCTTGTCTCCTCTCTGCAATTTGTCCCTTTAAGGCCATATCTCTGATTACTCCTGACTTGTCTACACAGAAGCGACATTTTTCATTTAGGAAGAGATATAGAGTCCCCCCCTTCAGCAGTCAGCAGGTCTGGCTACCCCCTCACCNCTCATTCTGTAAAACACCACTAGTCCATTTGGCCACTGGCAAACTAACGATAAGAGGTCGTCGAAGAGACTAGTCCCTCTACACCCATACCTACTCCAGCAGTGGTTTCTAATCCAATTACCAGAGGTGTGGCCTGATTGGAGGAATATTTACCTGGGGAGTTAGGCCAGGGTACAAATACATGTCCAGTTGGCTAGTAGGCCTAACTTTTCTTCCACATATAAAGAAGGTGCCCAGGTATGGATGACATCAGGGCATGACAGTTACTAGCCCTTACACAGCCAAAGGTTTGGTTATACTGCTCACCAGTCATGTGTCCTACCCACTGGTTGTGTCCCCTCAAAGTTATTTCTATATATCAGAGAGTCTAGGGAAAAACCAGGCCAGCAATCATCATCAAAATCTGAGGTACCTGAAAGGCTGAGGCAGAATTAGAACTGAAGTCAGACTAGTAACTTAGTAGAAGTTCCTGACTCTAAAGAAGTAACACAACTTAAAATCCCTTACCTTATATAAATCTTCAAATTATTGAATAAATTTGCAAATGGTACTCTTAAGCAAAAATCCTTTTATTTCTTTCCTACAAAAAAACATTAAAATAGACAAATCAATGCAGAAATGACACTGAATATTTAAAATCACGACTTTGCAAATGTATGTCCTCACATACATTAACTACACAAGTTATGATGTGAAGAGCAGTGTAGAAAGCCAATCACTGCCATCTGTGTTTGCTTTCTGTTCTTGTTGCCTGGCCCTTTAAAATGTAAATACCCAGAAATTTTCCATACTAAGGTGCATAAATTATATGTAAACGTAGTGAGTTCTGGGACAGCCAGGGCAAAAGAAAAGGGGAGAAGAGAGAGAAGGGGGTGGGGTGGGGGACCGCTAGGCTGAAGAGCTGGCTCAGCAGTTATGAGAACTAGCTGCCCCCAGGAGCCACATGGCTCACAACCTTCTAACTCCACTTCCAGGGGATCTAATGGCCCCTTTTGGCCTTAGGTACCAGACATAAATTTGGACAAACATACATATAAGCATTAACACCCATACACAGAAAATAAAATTATTTTTAAAAGAAAGGAACCAATTACTTTGATATGCACACTCTTATATTCATTTACTAGATTCAAATACTAAATTCAAATGCTAAATGTGAAACGGAAACTTTAATTTTAAAGAAGCTAGCTGATAGTCAACTTTCAAGATACTGTGCTGACCTCTCCACCTCCTCGTATTCTTGCAGCCTCTCTAGAATACTTAGATAAGGCAGACTTCCTAAACACCTTTTCAAAGATACTCTTCTGTCTTGGCCTTTTTCCTCAAGGGAAGCCAGCAGCTACAGCCAATGAAGAGGTTCATGTGAACTGGACACTTCAGTCATCAACAAGCCCATGAGAAGACCTAGTCCTATCCCCAGGTTCCTGATACAGAGGAAGTAGTATTTGTCACTTTGAACCACTTGACTCTAATTACAAGGCTCAACTCATATTCATATCCAAAAAGGAGTTGTAAAACCTATCTAAATTTGCTAACCAGAAATCCCAGAACTCCAACACTTTCTAGAGCTAAGAACAGACGCGGGAAGCCTTGTGAATATCTGAGTTATAGCAGGACATGAAGGTGCTAGTGGAACTAGTCAGGAATCTGAGCAGAGCAATGCTCAACAGGCACAGCACTAGCCCTCCAACAAAGTGGACGGTATCCCCATACGGCCATTGTGAGGAATAGTGCAGAATATAAAAACACAAGCTGCAGCAAAATGCCCAGCACGTACGCACACACAGAGCTAGTCTCTAATTTTAGAGGGACTTGCTAGAGAGGTGGCTCAACAGTTAAGAGAACTGGGGTTCCATTCACAGCACCCACACAGCAGCTCCATAACTATTAGCAGCGATCTGATACCCACTTACAGCCTCCACAGGTACCATGCATGCACACAGTGCAGACATACACAAAAAATAAAGGCACCTGTCACCAAGACAATGACCTTGGATACCAAGGTCACAAAAGAAACTCCAAGTTGTTCTCTAACCGCCACACACCAGCACGTACACAATAAATAAATGTAGTAAAAAAATTTTCACCATTCAAAAACAGGTAATTACGATTTCACCAGAGCCTTTAGAATTCCAGTTTTACTTGCATAATAATCTCTTTCAGGTCAGCTCTATCTCCCAGAATATTTAATATCACAAAACAGATAACTATACCTTTCCTGTGTACTTCATATCATCTTCCAAAGCCACATATCTCTTCCAGAAATCACCAAGAACAATCCCTGAAAAGAGATTTTCTTTTAAATCATTGTGAAAGGGACAATGCCTGTTGCAACAGCACCTTTAGCAAAGCTTACATATCCTCATTAATCTCTCAATAATCACAGCAGCTCATTATGTGAACAGCAGTGAAAGGTTTAATCATTGGATATGCAGCTACTAGAGGAAACAGTAAAGAGATCAAAACCACTTGCTGTAAACTGGCAAGTCCTCTAACATCTGGAGCAGACACCTCCGGGTCTATGACATCTAAGTAAATGTGTTTTGCAGTTCCCCATTTGTAATTAATAATTACAGGAATGCAGTCAAAATCCAGATGAGACCAGGAACATTTTGCAGTGTCAGACCATCTATCAGGACTCCTTTGCCTGTCCTAGGAAACCCACTGCAGCATGCGTGCAATTAAGGCTGTAGATGCTAACTCGGCTTTCTGCTCAGCTGAATCCCTCCCTCTCCTTCATGAGTATCCCAGGTTACACTTCTGAAACCATCTAGCCTGTGGTGGTCTGAATGAGAATGGCCCCACAGGCTCATCTATTTGCATGCTTGGTCTTCATCTGAGCTGTCAGGGAAGGATTAAGAGGCGTAGCAAGCTTTGGCTTTTCAAAAGCCCTGCTCTCCACTGGCACATCAGGATGCAAAGCTCTCAGCAACTGCTCCAGCACCATGCCTTCCTGCCTAGCTTCCCAACGTAATGGACCAACCCTCAAAAACTGTAAGCCAGCCCCAATTAAACGGTTTCTTTCCTAAGAGTTGCAGTGGTCATGGTGTCTCTTCCCAGCAACAGAATACTGAGAATAGAATAAGAGAACCTGGAATCCCACTTCTATGGTAGTGTGACAGCACTCAATGCTCAGTGTTCTGCTAATACTTTTAACAAAGGTATTCAAGTACTAATCATTACACAAAATTTTCTTCAATTATAACCTGTATACTTAAAATTTCTTAATTTTCAGGTATAGCTGTTTTATCTGTGTGTATGTCTGTGTACCACCTGCATGCCTGATGCCCAGGGGCCAGGTGTTGGATCCCCTGGAACTGAAATTACAGGTGATTGTGAGCTGCTGTATGGGTGCTGGAAACAAACCCAGGCCTTTGCAAGACCAGCAATTGCTCTTAACCACTGAGCCATCTCTCCAGCGATATAATCAGTATATATTATTTTTGAGACAAAGTTTAATTATGTAGCCCAGTCTAGCCTGCAACTCTGTATGTTCTGAAGTCCACTCCAACCTCACCACCCCTCCATAAATCCTTGTAAAAATGCTTATTTGCCCGAAATGTCCAAGATTTTTGTTATTATTATGGTTTTTAAATTTACTCTATTATCTTGTGGGGGGAGGCACATATGTCCCATGATTTTTATGTGGAGTCGGTTCTCTGTCGTGGAATAATCTTTTTGTACACTGTGAATATGTGTCACTTGGACTGGTTTAATAAAAAGCTGAACAGCCCATCGCTAGATAGGATTTTCAGGGCAGAGAGAACACTGGGAAGAAGGGCGGAGTCACAAGGAGACAGGAGGACTCAGAGGAATCAACATGGGCAATACAGAGAAAAGGTAACAGCCGTGAGACAGAAAGCAAATTAATAGAAATGGGTTAATTTAAGTTATCAGAGCTAGCTAAAACCAAGTCTAAGCTAAGGCTGAGCTTTCATAAGAAGTCTCTGTGTCATTACTTGTGAGCCGGTGGTCCAGCCACAGTTATCCCCTTCCTCCTTTTTGTGGGTTCTGAGACTGATTCATGCCATCAGGCCTGTGGCAGTGCTTTCACGAGAGCTATCTTGCTTGTCCTTGTCGTTTGAGCATGACTTTTGTTTGTTCACTCTGCTACAGTCTGAACCCAAAGCTTTGTGCAATGCCAGATAGCCAAATGCTTCCCCACTGACTATATGAGGATATTTTTTTCCTTAAACACAGACATTATAGCAGAAGCTCATGTGCCAAGAAAAGAAATTCAGCTTAGGGTGTTTGTGAGACAGGGTCTGGCTGTAACGCTGGCTGCCCTGAAACATGGATTCACCAGCCTCTGCCTCAAGTTGTTTTCCACAGGTTTCTTCCTTACAAGCTTCGGTGTAGGACTGGNCATACTACAAGTTACCACTTCACACCTAATAAACATGTGACAAACATGGAACTTTCACCCTTGGTTGGTAGCAAATGGGGACAGGAACTTGAGAAACAATTCCACTTCCATAATCTAGAGAAACAGAGATGTATCCATATTTGTCCACACTCAAGGCATCACTATTAGTAACACTCAAAAAATAAATACTAACAATGTAAATGCCCTGGCAACTGATGTCGTACATATACAAGGTTACACATAGGCAATAAAATGAAGGGTGAACTCTTAACACTATTCTACAGGAAAAGCCAGCCACAAAAATCCTATATACTAATTTATTATTCTATCTATCTGAAACACACAGAACACGTCATCTACATAAGCACAAAGGGACAGTTAATAAGAATGGAGCTTCTTTGGGCTAGAGTTATAATGCGCAGTTGGCAGAGTGCTTGCCTANTGTGCATGAAGCCCTGGATTCAACCTCCAGAACCACATCAACTGAGCTTAGCACAGCACAGGGGAGGTGGACAGTCACCCTGAGCTACACAGCAAGTCTAATGGTACTCTGGGCTACACAAGACTGTCTTTAAAGAAAAAAAGTGTCTTCATAGGGTGATGTAAAACTTCTAAGACTGTCCTGAACCTTTATTCCCAGCCTTTTGGGAGACTCATTCAGAAAGATCACCTCCAGTTTGAGAACAGGCTTTGGGAAACAAACCTGTCTCAGAAAGATTAAGAAAACCGCAAATGTTGTAAAAACAAGAGCAAGTTGGTGATGCAGTGGCCAAAAGTAGGCACAAGACCTGGGCTTCGATCCCAGCACTGTAACATAAAAACACAGATGTGCTGAAAGCTGCTTTAGTGTGTGAGACCATATTAAACCTCACTGAACTGTACACTGTTAATCGTGAGGTGAAATAACTCAAGAAAACCGATACAAAGCCTTGTATTTTAACCGTCAAGCAAATATTTACACCATGTCTTCTCCCAGCACCCGGTGTCCCCAAAGTTGACAGGCTTTCTTTTAAAGTAATAAAAGAACCAGGCAGTGGTGGCCTAAGCCCAGCAATTTGAAGGTAGAGGTAGGCTTATCTCCGTGAGTTTGAGGCCAGCCTGATCTAATTTTGCGAGTTCCAGGACAGCCAAGGCTACACAAAGAAACTCTGTATCGGAAAAAATAAAAATAAAAGAAAAAACAGCAAAAGCTGTTCATTTTCATCCAAATAAGGTGTAAGCATAAACTGGAAAGGCGTTGAGTAGTACCTTGATAACTTCCTGACTTCAATACAGAGTAAAATAGAAGTCCACCACTTGTTGGACTTGAAAATTAGTATCATTTGAGGGATACAAAGAAATGAAAACTTCACATGCTTCTCTAGCTGGCCTACATTATTCAGAAAAGAACTAATGAATACGCTAAGCCTCTCCTTGAGAAAGACAATAAACTACGCCTTCAGCTGGCCGGTTTTTTCGTTCTGGGAAGTGTACATAAAAGGAACTTGTTTTGTTCTAAAATCTTCTCAATCCTGAAATCCACGATGCCCCATTCCCAAGCCGCCTGCTCTTTGTCTTTTGTTTCCGCTCCTGAGCAGCTAGCTCCCCTGCAGCGGCTACAAGGGCCCGAGAGACCTTACCTTCTCTCCTTCATCAAGGCAAAACGTCTTCAGAAAAAAGTTTCGCTAAATTAGGAGGATTCCGGGGCATCCTCGGTCAAGCTCCTATGGTATCACATACATAGCGCCAGGGCACACCAAAAGCTCCTGCGTCACCTCCGCATCCGTGAGCTACAAAAGAAGGCACGAGGCAAGGGCTGAAATCACTCTTTTCTCCCTGCTTGGTCTGCAACATTCATCGGACATCGCGTCCTGTCCCCTACCCGTCTCCTGGACCCATTCTCCGATCGGTCCTCCAGAGCGCGCGCCACCATCGACCACGCCAATTCGGCGTCAGCTGGCTTCCCGCCTCTCTACTTCCCATCACAACGCTCGCCCAAGGCTCGATGGCGCCGGATCGCAGGCGAGCAGCTACAGACGCGAGAAAAGCCTCNGCGACCTAACAAAAGAACTTCCAAACGGCACGAGGCGAAGGCGCGGCCCACGGAGGGCCTTAAAGACCCCGGGCCTCTCCGATTGGCTGCTGCGACACGGCGTGGCCTGCGATTGGCTAAGCCGTCGAGAGCGGCGCCTACGGAAGACAGGGCAGCATCCAAAGCCCGCCCTTCCGGTCCGGTTGCCCAGTCCTCGGGCGGAACCGAGGTTACCGCGACGTAAGGTCTCGCGGGAGCTCCACGGGGCAGGACGGCCGGAAGTTGCTCTGAAGAGGACCCCAGCCCCAGGGAGCCCCCGGGGAGCATCGGCACGGCCGCGGGAACGAGCGCAGCCGCCGACCCGCCGCAGTGCTGCGGCACCGACGGGGTGGGGTGGGGCGGTGGCACGTCGCCGAGCGTCGCCGGACGTGCGCGACCGGAAGCGGGGCGGGGAGAGACCTGTTTAGTGCTCCGCGTTGGCTTTGCGGTCTGAGTGAGGTTACTCGAAAGACTTCCTTTTGCCGTTCTTTAATTTAAAGTGAGGCCGTAGGCGTCTGGCGTGGCGGTGAACGCCAGGAATCTCAGCCTTTCAGAGGCGTGGTAGGAGATTTCCGAGGTGGAGACCATTATGGTGAATCTGCCATCCCGCTTTCTGAAAGTCTTTCGTACCATGTTGAGGGCATACCGAGAAGGAGAAAAGTAGGTAAAATAAATCCGTACAAACACGAGCTTCCAAGGAGAGCCTTTTGGGTTTGTGGGATGGTGTCTCCCTATGTAGATCAGTCTGACCCGAGAATATACATGTAGCCCAAGCTGGCCTCAAACTTCCCCGCATCCGCCTTCGCAGACCGCGGCCCTACACTGTATCCTACAAGGTCAGAATATGTAATCTGTTGAATGAATAACAAAATTCACATGTGATGCAAGTTTCATTGGGTTTGATTTCCCAAGTAGATGATGGGTAGCTTGTCAATGGCCATCACGGCTGCTTTGATTTCATTCTTCGTGTGTGCGTGCATGTATATGTGTAGGTGTGTGAGCACAGACAGGTCAGGTCCCTCCGAGGCCAGAGGTCAACCTCACCTGTCACTCCCAGGAGTCAGCCACCTTTTTTCACCGATGACCAACCAATTAAGCTAGGCTGGCAGGCCAGAGCGCCCTCAAGTTCCTCCTTTCTCTGCCTCCCAGCACTGGGATTACACACACACCACTATGTTTTTAATGTGCTGATCTCATTGCCGCCACATTTATGCTGTCAACGTGATAATAAACACGACTGACCCAATTGTTAGCTTTTTTCTGAACATTTCCTTCTTAAATCTGTTTCTGTTTTCCCCCCTGAAAATCTCAAGCTTCTCCATGCTCGTTGGGACATGTGTGTCAGACCAGATCTGTGTGCTGCTTTGGGGAGTAGCTTTCTTGGCTCTTACTAAAGATAGCACAAGATAATTTGGCTCTGGACCTGTAACATTCCATCTCTCTACAATCTTGGAAATTCGGTCAGCCTTGTGGAATCTCGGACATGTGTGGCTCCCCTCCCTCCAGGTTTTTTCCCCGGTGTTTGTTGCTGTTATTGTTGAGACAAGGTCTCTTGTATCTCTAGCTGGCCTTAAACTNCCAGTGTTGCTGAGGGTGACCTAGAACTCTTGACACACATGCTTCAGCTCCTGAGTGCTGGAATGATATGCTTGTACCATTATACCCAGCTGGCCTGTGCACTTCAAACTACCCTGAATTTTCTTGACAAACCGAATATATTTATTTCCCTTATATGTGATAAACTAGCTGTTTCCTGGCTTCTGTGTAAAATCAACACTAGCTTCAACTTACCAAGATCTATAATAGCCCAGGAGTTATATAAATTACACTATCGAATCCTCAAACCAATTTTGTGTCACTTGGATCTCCCTGTGAACTCAGCTCCTCATTTCTTGGGATTGCCAGTGAAAGAATTCATATGAGACACACAAGAGCAGACTGTTGAAGATAAGGGGTTCAACAGTGNAACAAAGTACACCCAAAGGAGAATAAACCATGGCCAAAGGGACCACTGGCATAAAAGCTCGCTCCAGGGGTGAGAATGGACACTGCCAACCTACATTCTCAGGGATGCTTTAAAGCACAAAAGTCTCTAAAACAGATAGTTTGTTTTTGTTCCTGCTCAGGTGATTGACAGGCCCACTTCATGATGATACCAAGCATAGTCGTGCAAAGCATAGTCGTGCATCTCTAGTCCCAGCACTCAGAAGACAGAGGCAGGTGGATCTTTAAGTAAATTCAAGGCCAGCCTGGTCTACACAGTGAGTTCCAGGACAGCCAGGGCTATGAAGATAAACCCTGTGTGCTGGCTAGTTTTATGTCAACTTGACACATGATAGAATCATCAGAGGAGGGAACCTCAACTGAGAAAATGCCTCCAGAAGAGTGGGCTACAGGCAAGCCTGTAGGGCATTTTCTTAATTAGTCATTGACATGAGAGGGCCCAGCCTATTGTGGGTGGGGCTATCCCTGGGTTGGTGGAACTAGGTTCTATAGTAAGCAAGCTGCACAAGCTATGGAGAGCAAGCCAGTAAGCAGCACTCCTTCATGGCCTCTGCATCAGTCCCTGCCTCCAGGTTCCTGCTCTTTTTGAGTTCCTGTCCTGACTTCCTCCAATGATAGACTATCATGTAGAAGTGAAAGCCAGATAAAACCTTTCTTCTCAACTTGCTTTTGGTCATAGTGTTTCATCACAGAAGTGTGAATGGTCATTAGAGCCTGCAATTTCAACTCATGGTTTTACATGTTACTAATTGTGACTTCTAAGCCTATGAATTTCTGACCAGCTACCAAACATGTATTATTTATCTTTTATAGATAAAGACATAGATGATTGTAGAGTTTAAATGGCAGCTAAGAAGTGAGGACTCAACTGGAAGATGGCTCAGTGGCCCTGCATAGGATAAGGCCTGGAGTTCAGGTCCCCAGAACTTAACCTAAAAACTGGGCAGGGTGGCAGCCACCTGTAATCACAGCACAGAGGGCCAGGGGATCCCCAGGGCTAGTTGGCTAGCTAGATAGGCAAACTCTGCGTTCACTAAGAGACTGCCTCAAGAAGTGGAGGGCAATCACAGAAGACAGCCTCTATCAATTCCCACACAGGAGCAGTCACACAAGCATGNGTGCTCACCCACACGTGTAAATACACATACACATACATACCAAATACATACACATGAATGATCTGAGTTTGATCAAGAGAAATACTCTTGGATGTTATCCTCCAATTAAGTACCTGCCTGGTAACACACACCAAACATGTAATTTTTATAAGAAATATTCCATGAGCTTTGGCATATTAATCTGTTCTAGGTTGAAATGAGCATCTGTGATGGAGAAATGTGTGCCATCAATCACTTTGTAAAGTTGCTAATGGATCTAGAAATCAGTTTCTTAAATATCAGAGCTGAAACTAATTTTTGATCCCTTAAAACATCATTCAGAGTAGGGCACATGGCACACACCTTCCACCACTCAGGAGGCCGAAGCAGGAGAATCAGGAGTTCAAAATAATCTTTAACTACATGGTGAATTTGAGACCAGTGTGGACATGATGAAACCCTGTCTTAAAATGAGAAAAAATCATTCAGAAAGAACGAAAATAAAAGTTGTTGACAAGAAAATACTAGTTCTCTTTCTTGAACTACCGAAGTTCAAGTTTGGTAATACCAAGAAATTTGGGCATTTGCTAAGTAACTAACAATGGATGTATTCTCAGCAGACTATGTTAAGATTTTTCAGAGTACTCACTCAACTGTTTTTAAAGTTCGATTTTCTTTTAAATTGTTAAGAATTTTACTTATGCCGGGTGGTGGTGGCACATGCCTTTGATCCCAGCACTTGGGAGGCAGAGGATCTCTGTGAGGCCAGCCTGGTCTACAAAGTGAGTTCCAGGATAGCCAGAACTGTTACACAGAGAAATCCTGTCTCAAAAACCCAAAAAAAAGGAAAGGAAAAATTTTAATTAATATTAGAATGAATTTTATGACAAAATAACAAAAACATTTCTGAGAATTCCAAAATTCATCAATGATCGGAGCAGATATCAAAGGGGTTCTCATTTGAAGTGTTTTCTTTCCAATAATATGACATCTGTTTTTTTCAATGTGGCATCATTGCCAACTTAAAATTCCCACAACCTTAGTTCTCTATGACGGATTTGCTTGAATGGTCACACTAGTGTGTGACAGTCACCAGTGTCAGCAGTCAGGAGGAAAGCTGTCACCGTGTTTTCTGCTACTGTACGCTGCTAAAACATTTTATTACATGATGGGCATGCCTAGACATGTTGGGCTCTCTTCATCATAAAGTTCACATTTTATTTTATAATCTCATTATTATCAGTGGACGAGTTTGTATTCCTGAACTATGCATATGATAAACTTCTTGGTATGGGCTGCTTGNAATATGAGTTTTCCAAAAAGGAGACACCACAGGTGCTGCTTGTGAAGTCATTCCTGTAAGACAGTAGAGTGAGCAGATCTTTTCAAAGCTTTCCAAAACGTGCGCTCTAAGACAGGGTATCATTGTTAGCACTGGCCAGCCTAGACCTTGATGAGTAAATCAGATTGGCCCCACACTAACAGAGATCAGCCTGCCTCTGCCTTCTGAGTGCTGGCATTAAAAGTGTGTGCACAGCTAAACCTGTTAAAAAGCAAATTAAAGAAAACCCTGTTCACTCTTCTACAGTTTCATACACATATGCAATGTTAGGCCTTCTTTTAACTTGTTTAAATAACAACTCAGAGTAAAACATTGACTATACAGAAAAATCTTTGGTTGACAGTTTAAAATACTGGATGGGGAGGGGCAGTGGAAGAGATGGGGAGATAGCCTGGAGCACTGGCTGGTCTTCCAGAGAGGACTTGGGCACAATTCCCAGCACCCACATAGTGGCTCACAACCATCTGTAACTCCAGTTCAGGGGATTTGATGAGCCCTTCTGACCTTTCAGGGCACCAGGCACACACATGATGCACACGTGTGTAGACAAAACAACCATACACGTAAGTGGAAAATTAAAAAAGGTCAGGAGATGGCTGTGTGGGTAACAGTGCTTGCTCCGAAAATCTGAGGGTGTGAATCCAGAGCCTGAAACCTCTGTGGAAAGCCGCATGCGGTAGCATGTGTCTGTAATCCTAGCACAGCTACTGTACAATGGGAGAGGACAGAGGAGTCCCTGGGGCTCCTGGACCTGCTAGCCTGGGGTATGCAGCATTGAGACAGAAACGAGGACCTTTCTTCATAGGTGGAAGGCAAGAAGCAATTCTTGAAGAGTTACCATCTGACCTTCACACCCACCTGCACACACNCACACACACAACACACACACACAAATAGTCTTATATACACAACATACAGACACATGATACATCACACATCATACACAGACGCATCACATGCAAAGTCTCACACAACATACATANGCATCACATGCATAGCATCACACACACACATCATACAGAGACACATCATATTCATATAGTCTCACATTATACACACAGTTACACACAGAGCCACATCATACACATACACAATCAAACACACAAATATTGGTGAAATGTTTATGAAAGCTAAAGTATAATTTTACTTTTAGGCTCTTATGGTTTAAACTTTAAGTAAAAGTGCAGATTCAAATACCACAAAATCCCCTTGTCCTGAGGAACTCTAAAATAGAGAGTAGCAGACAGAAGGCAAGTTCGTAAGTCAGGAGAGCCTTCCTTGTGTTTCAGAGAAGCTGGGGAATGCAGAACACAGGTGATTATGAGTTCTGCTTTCAAGGCCCCCGGCTGTGAAACACACAACTGCTTTTGAAACACACAACCAAGTGGATACTTACATGACTCCTAGAAAGCCCAGTGTTGAACAGAAAACAGACACAAGCCTTTACCTTCTGCTACCTCTGAGGTCTGCTTGTGTTGTGAGGTTGAAATGAGAAACATTCAGTAAGTAGATTACAAACTCGTATTCATATAAAGCCATCCCAGGTGTTCAATACACTGGAAAGAGACAGTCATGGAGCATGGATCAGAATCCCTTTCTCCCCAACCAGGAATTTGGAAGTTTAAACTGGAAGGTGGACAGTATTCTGTTCTCTCACAGATGAAGGGAGAGAATGGAGAAGTGCACACTCTTTCTCAAAGGGGAGTGTGCTAAGGGAAAAAGAAGAAACATATAATACACTTGGGTATTGTGTAAAAGGTCACATGGATGGATATTAGCACACTACAGCAAATCCCAACATGAAAACTTAAAAATGCAAAAAAATTATGTAAAAGTTGAGTATTTTAACTGAAATTCCCCTTAAAACATATTTTTGTTATTTATTTATTCCAACCCAACTGAAAAATTAAATCAGTGTCATATTCCATTTTGTGTGACATGCTGCTGAAGTTCAAGACTGTAGGGTTGACTGGACTTCTAAATCACCCTTTAGTTTATTGCCTTTATAAATCTAAGTTTTGTGCATGGCATTTAAAGCAAGGTTCACATCTGTGTTTATTGCTCTGTTACACTTGACTATGTACTTATATACTCTGTATTTGAAAAAGTGTTTTGCATTATTCCTTTAAATGCTGGATAAATTGGGTAGACAAAGGCTGAAGATGAGAATATTTCCATTGTTGCTTTTAGCCCAGTTAAGTGTTCTTGCAATCTGAATGGCTTCAGAGCCTTACCCTAGTTAGTCAGTATGACTCACAGTCAAATAAATATTCAGATCTGGTTAGAGGAATTGGTTATAATTTCTACTCTCCAGCTTATTCTTTTCCTTTGAATAAGCTGCATGTGTATGTGTGCGCGTGTGGTGTGCATGCATGTTCATGGGGGTGTATGCACACATAGCTGCATGTCCGTGTGCATGCCAGTATAAATGCATGTGCATGAGGAGGTCAGAATATGAGGTGTCTATGTTATTCTCAATCTTATGTGTTGAAAGGGGTCTCTCACTAGCCTAGAATAGCCAATGAGTGAATCCAGGGGTCTGCCTGTCCCTACCCCGCCAACCCGGGAGTCACACGTGCATGCCACTGCACTCAGCTTTTGTGGGTGATGGGGCCAAACCTCAAGTCCTGATGCTTACGTGGCAGGCACTTTACTGACTGAGCCATCTGTCCAGCCCCAAACATTCGCTTTTGAAATTCATCCATAATCTCCAATCCCAACACCAAGGAAGCAGACAGGAGAATATCTCTGGGGTCTGCTGGCTAGCCAATGAGTGAGCTCCAGGTTCAGTAAGAGACCTTGTCTCAAAAAAAAAAAAAAAGTGGAGAGCGATAGAGGAAGACACCAGTATCCATCTTTGGTCTGCACATGCAGTCACACACATGTAAATCCTGAATGTGAACTGGGAGACTCCCTCCCTGTTCAAAATGGAAAATGGTATAGATGACACATATGCTTCGGCAGACAGGTTGGCAGTTCCTCCAAACGTTAAAACAATTACTTCCAACCTGGCCATTTTCCTAGGCATAAAACTGAGAAATGAAAACACAAAAAAAGTTTATTCATAAATATCATTAAAAAACAAAAGCAAATTGTTATTATTGAGACTGGAGAGATCGCTCAATAGTTAAGAACACTTGCTGCTCTTGCAAAGGACCCTGGTTCAGTTTCTGGCACCCACATGGTGGCTCACAAGCTTCTGTAACTACAGTCCCAGGGGGGTCTGATGCCCTCTTCTGGCCTCCTCGGGCACTGCAGGCACATGGTACACATACCTCAATACACATGAATTTTCAGCTGGGCAGTGATGGCACATGCCTTTATCCAAGCACTCAGGAGGCAGAGGCAGGAAGATTGGTGAATGTGAGACCAGCCTGGTCTACAGAGCGAGTTCCGAAACAGCCAGGGCTACACAGAGAAACCCTGTCTCAAAAGAACCAAAATCAACAACAAAGAGTCAACCAGGAATTAGAAATACAGAACTAATGGAAGGGTGAGTGAACAAATGAAATGTGCTGTGTCAATATGATGGGTCAGGCCACACTGGATCTGTAACTGTCTACATGTTTTGTGATGACCATACTTATTAGGCAATGTATGAAGTTCCCACCGTTCTATTTCCCTGTCACAGTTAGTCTTTATTCTGGCTGAAGTATTTATTGGGTGTGTAGTGACTATTGAGATTTCTTTTTCTTTTTTCTTTTTTTTTTTTTAAACAGACACTTTATTATGTATACAGGAGAGGGCGCCAGATCTCATTACAGATGGTTGTGAGCCACCATGTGGTTGCTGGGAATTGAACTCAGGACCTCTGGAANAACAGTCAGTGCTCTTAACCTCTGAGCCACCTCTGCAGCCCNAGATTTCTTTTTTAAAGAGAACTATCAGATTGGTTTAATATGTAACCTAACACAAATCCCATAGTGACTACCTCACAAATGATTCAAAATTTTATAGTTTTAAAAAAGCAAACAATGACAAGCAAAATACTACCCAAAACAAAGCTCCTAATTCTAGTCGTATTTTTGTCTGTTTTGAGTCAGGGTCTCTGTATGTAGCTCTAGCTGTCCTCTCTCTCTGTAGACCAGGCTGACCTTGAATTCACAGAGATCCGCCTGTCTCTGCCTCCTACGTGCTGGGATATAGGGCATGTGCCACAATAACCAGCTCAGACAGATGTTTATTCTTTACTTTTTATTTCTGCTTTATTTTGAAATGGGGACTCATGTGGCCCAGGCTAACCTTGAACTCCTGATCTTCCTGTCTCCACATCCCAAGTTCTGAGATTATAGGCTTCAGCTGCAGTGCCTGGCACCTCCCCCTACTCCTCCCCTTTTTTAAGGCATCATCTTGGTATGCAGCCCTGGCTGGCCCAGAAATATCTATGTAAACGAGGTGGCCATCATCCTGTGTCTCACCTTCAAGTGCTGGAGTTATGGGCTATGCCCTACAGCAGTGTGTCCCTGTGCTTTCATTTTCCTAATGGCTAATAATGCTGACAGCTTTTCTGCGTGTCTAACATCTAGCTCTTCAGGTGCAATGTCTGCTCAATCTTTTATTCACATTTTGGAAGGTTGTTTTCTTATTGAACTTCTTATATATTCTAGATAAACATGAGATTCCATGTATTTTATAATTTTCAAGATGTGGCTTGCTATTTCCATGAAAATGTCACTTGAAAAACATACAAAATTTTTGATTGTAAGGCCTGGGGATGTANTTCAGTTTGTACAGTGCTTACTGAGTGTGCATAGAGCCCGAGGTTTGATCCCCAGCACCATGTAAGAGGGGCATGCCTTTCCCCAAGACAACTCATCAGGTAAAGGCACCTGCTGCCAAGCTTGATGACCTGAGTTTAGTCCCTGGGACCCATGTGGTAGAAGGAGAACACTAACTCCTCTGACCTAATAAATCAATGTCATTTTTTAATGTGAAATACTGGTGGTGTACACGTCTAATCTCAGCACTTGGGAGGCAGGGGCAAGAGAACAATAAAGTCAAGGTAGGAGCTGCTGAAATGGCTCAGGGGGAAGGGAGGGCATTTGCCCTCAAGCTGACAACTGAGTTCAATTCCTGGAGGCCACATTGTGGAAGGAGAGGACCAGCTTCCCACATTGTCCTCTGACCGCTACATGTTCTCACATACACTAAAGTTCAGTCACGCTCAGCTACACAGTATGCTCCCGGCCAGCGTGGCCAACATTAGATTCTGTCTCAAAAAAAAAAAAAAAAAAAAAAAACCACAGTTTTTTTGGTTAGTCTAATATTTTCAAACTAAGAAATCCTTTCTCACATCAAGGTACCAGAGACTTTTCTTATGACTTTTTTCTCATTATTTAGTGGTTCAGGTTTTACACTTAAGTTACTGTGTTTTATATTTTTGTTAGTTTGACACAGCTAGAATGATCTGGGAAGAGGGAGCCCTTAAATGACAAAACACATCTATCAGATTGGCCTGTAGGTAAGTATCTGGGGCCATTTTCTTGATTGATGATTGATGGGGGAGGGCCCAGCTTACTATGGGTGGAGTGACTCTGGGCTCGTAGTCCTGGGAGGTATAGAAAGACAGCCCACCCATGAGTGTGGGGGTAAGCCAGTTTACCCGCATGGCTTAGGTATA
>LZPO01027368.1:496115-507602 GCA_001675575.1 Neotoma lepida
GACACGCTTAGGAAACAGTTTAAAGCATCCCACTTGATCCTCGTTTTGCACCACCTTAGTCAAGATAGTTACCTTTCTTGGGAGACAGAGGCAGGTGGATCTCCGTGAGTTGGAGGCCAGCCTGGTCTACATAATGAGTTCCAGGCCAGCCAGGGCTACATAGAGAGACCTGGTCTCAAACAAACAAACAAACACAAAAGGGAGTTCCCTTTCCAAGTTGCTTACTTAGGGTGAGTAATCTACCCAGCTGAGGGACACTAACCCACTCAAACTCCTTCAGCCTGTGCTCTCCACACCAACAAATATCTGTCATTTATAAATTCAGCTAAGTACACCGTTCCGTACTACCATTTCTAATTTCTGTGTTCTAATTCAAGCTAGAGAAAAGAACATTTTGTACAACTCAATATTTAAAATCGACAATAGGGCAAAACGGTTAAGAATCTGAGTTCTTGAGCTGGCAAGATGGTTCAGCAGGTGAAGACTGAGTTCAATCCCTGGGACCCAAAGGTGGCTGGGAAGAACTCACTCCTACAACTCTGACACGTACACGTGTGCACATGTCATGCATTCATGCACACACACATACATGCATGTGCACACTCACTCACATTATCACACATGCACACACATACGCATACATGAGCATAACTACACACACACACTCAAATACATGCATACACACTCATATGAATGCACACACACACTAGTAACTAGGAAAGAGTAAGTTCTAAAGTCAGAGGCCCAGTGGTTGAAACCTCAGTTCTTCTACTTTTAACTCTGTGGTCTCTTTGCCTATGATCTGGATAGTAACTACCCAGACAGGGTGTAAGGATTAAAGATGTACTTCATCACGTGGACTAAAATAGTTTCACCAAATAGCAAGTCTCAATAAATATCATCACTACTGCTGTTACTGTAACCACTGCTACTAAATAAATGATATTCTGGCCAGTGTGCCCCAGGAAACTAAAATATAAAGCCTTTGTTCTTAAGATTATATTGTTGAAGCCAGGCAGTGGTGGCGCACGCCTTTAATCCCAGCACTCGGGAGGCAGAGGCAGGTGGATCTCTGTGAGTTCAAGGCCACCTGGTCTACAGAGTGAGTTCCAGGAAAGGCGCCGCCAAAGCTACACAGAGAAACCCTGTCTCCAAAAAACAAAAACAAACAAACAAAAACAAATAAACAAACAAAAAAAAGATTATATTGTTGAACAGATTAGGCAAGCACCCAAATAAAAGAAAAACTACTTAAAATTTTTTTAGATTTATTTTATGTGTATCAGTGTTTTGCCTGCCTGCATTTATGTCTGTGAACCACACATATGTCTGGTTCTGATAGTGTGTCAAATCCCATGAAAACTGAGTTACACACGATTGTTGAGTTTTGCCATATAGGTGCTGTGAACTGAACCCAGGTCCTCTGCAAGGGCAGCATGTGCTTATCTATACTGTTGAGTCATCTCTCCAGACGCACAGAAAAACTGAAATCATAATCATACAAGTACTTTATAGAGACTGAGCAGGTTATATTTATGAGTGTGTGTGTGTGTGTAACAATTAAATAGAGCCAATGAATTTGAGAGAAAGCAAAGGGGGGATGCATGGGAAGGGATGGAGAGAGAAAAAGGAAGGAGTAAAATGATATAATTATATTTAAATTTCAAGAATTAAAAAAAATACTAGTAAGAAGGTAAACTGCCTTGAGATTTCAAAGAAAAGAAAAACAAATATATACATTTGTTGGCAGAAGATGGGAATGCAGAAAGAGTGTGAGGAGGACACCATGAGAGGCCCCCGCCATGAGGCAGTAGTGGAGGCAGCAACAGACTGTGGAGGGCTTCTCTGCAGACACAGATTGAGAAGTAGCAGCTGCAAAGCACACTCACATGTCAGTAAACACACTAGTCTAGGTGGACATTAGGGTTAAAGTAGATGAACAGAACACAGGGCAGGTTGCTGAGAAACCTTGAATGTTAATGTAGAAATGTGTATACTTATTCTGGTTTTTGTTTGTTTTTGAGAGAGAAGAAGGTCTCTCTGTGTAGTTCTGGCTGTCCTGGACCTTGCTATGTAGACCAGGCTGGTATCGAACTCACAGAGATCTACCTGCCTCTGCTTCCTGGAGTGCTGGGATTAAAGGTGTGCACCACTACCACCCAGCAAGGGCTTGTTTTCTTGAATTTAATTTTAATTGTTGAGACAGGGTCTCACTAGATAGCTCTGGCTGGCCTGGAACTTGCTATATAGACAAGGCTGGCCTTGAATTCACAGAGATCTGCCTAGCCCTGCCTACCCCAGTGCTGGGATTATAGGCGTGCATCATCACGCCCACTCTTATTCTATATTTTTAATTCTATAGGCAATGAGAAGTTTCTAGGGAGTCTGAGGTACCTAAATATTATTAAAACAGCACAAAGGAAAATTTATTTCGTAGCAGTGTGTGAAAAACAAAACAATCCAACTCAAGTTGCAAGACACAAAACAAAGCAGGAGAGTGCAAGCATGAAGGAGTGGGTGCCAGCACAGGGGTGGGTAAAAGAGTACATGCCAGAGACCTGGGAGAGGTGGAAGGAAATGACCACCACCATCCCCAGGGCTAGGAACTGTAGGTATAAGGGAAAAGAGACCAGAGCCTTTGCATAGCCATTGCAGAGCCATCCAAACAAGAATGGCTGTTAGAACTAAAAACTTAAGGTGAGCTGTCTGGCAGAGGACCAGAAACCTGATGTGGAGAAATGATGGATAAACTCATGGAACGGGTTGGCAACAGACTAGAGAACTTGGTCCAGGGCCAATTAGGTGTAATCATGAGAACTGCGTACTGCCACTTCCATAGCCTTGAAGGGGGTGGGAGTAAGACAGGAAGGATGTCACCTAGGATTTCATTTATGCAAGCTTGGAGCCTGGTCTCAAACAAAGACAGTATTGGGGAAAAAAAACTGTTTTAACAATAAATGAAAAACCCTTCTTTGTATAAAAAGGCCATCATGGTATCAATGGAATTCTTTCTTCTTAAACTTTTGATGGAGACCAGTAGGCTAGTAGCTACAAGGCAGGGTCACTGATGGCCCTAGATGGCAGCTCTAAAGAGAGGGCACTCTGATTTCCAAGAGAGCAGGCTGCTACAAGGTACACACTAGAGAGGACACACTAGTGGAACACAGAAGTGTGATCAGTGAGGAGGACTGCACAACTCTGCCTAGGCTAGGACACGGCTGGCTCAGTGGGGTAAAGCACCTGCCTCATCAGCATGAGCCCCGCAGACCCACAAAAGGACAGATACTATACAGTGCCTAATTCCAGCATTCCTGTAGTGGGATGGGAGGTGAGACACGGGAATCCCGGAAGCTCAAGGAGTGGGCTAGCCTGGTGCACTGAGCAGAAGACAACAGGAGCTCTCAACAGGGTGGGAGATGACACCGAGCCTGTCGTCTGACCTCCAGATGTGACAAGTGTGTGCCTGAACTCACATGTGTGTGCATGCACAAAGATAAAACAAAGGAGAACCTGAAGGTGTCTATAAGATATCTCAATAAAGTTCTAACAGGAAAACGCATAAGCAGTGTGTGGTGTTTGAGTAAGAATGGCCATGGGCTCCTATGTTTGAGTGCTCGGCCACCAGGGATGGAACTCCTCGAAAGGACGTAGCCCTCAGCTCCTTCTCCAGCACCACGTCTGCCTGCCATGCCTGCTGCCACGCTCCCCACCATCATGATAATGGACTAACCCTCCAAAACTGTAAGCCAGCCCTATGGTCATGGTGTCTCTTCACAGCATTAGAACAGTGACTAAACAGAGTGCAGTGACATTGGATTTGAAGTGATTTCTGAGTTTGCTTCTCCTCAATTACACAAAGGATGAATAAAGCTATAAAAGCCATTACAGATGAGTGCTAGCAACACTGGATTTAAAAAGACAGTTTAAATGTACATTTGACCCCTAGCACCTGCTCTTTGGACAGAGAAGAGAATGGTCACCCTCTGGTAAGCACATAGAGCAAGCAGCGTGGATAGGATAATCCCCTGGTGCTCAGAAAAATAATACTGAAGGGTTGTGACCTGCCCAGTCACGTCAATATGAGACTGTCCTCACCTCCTCCCCTCATGCATGCACAGCCCCCTGGAAAACTTAGGTACCCACATTTACAATAATGTATCTAATGAACCAGAGCACTTTCTTGGCTCATCTATTAAAACTGTAATTTCAACTTGCTATTCTTGTAAAATAATTTCATAATATAAATATATAGATCTTTTCTGTAAAGAACAGACAGAAAAGAAACTAGAGGTGCCTATGAGAGAAACCGCACACATAGGATATGGATGTGAATGGTTAGAAGAGGGCAGGGTCGGGTGGAGGAGGCAAAGACGTTTGGAAGCAGGAGTCAGTCAGAGACTGTAATGAGGACAAAACAAATGGAGCAGAGAAATGCAGAAAGAGATTGTAAGTTGGAAAGAATCAATACATTAGAATTGTGCGATGTCCAAGTCCACTCTTGTCCCTTCCTGCATCTTCAGCTCACTATTTTTACTCTACCAAAGAATAAAACAGTGCTAGTGTTACACTGGGAATGGAGTCATGGCATACTACATACATTCAAACGCCCATAAAATACAACTGATAGTAGCTAGCAAGTGCTTTATATTACCATGATATGTATGTAGATTTATATTACCATGATATGTATGTAGATTTATATTACCATGATATGTATGTAGATTGGATCCATCTCTCCTAAGTATTGAAAATAAAAAAATAAAAAAATAAATAGTTCATGATATGTAAGTTTCATTTTCCTTTCATTAAGAATGCTATGATAGCGGCTGGAAAGACGGCTCAAAGGTTAAGAACACTGGCTGCTCTTCCAGAGGACCTGGGTTCAGTTCCCAGCAACCACATGGTGGCTCATACCCAGTTATAATGGAATCTGATGCCCTCTTCTGTCATGCAGGCGTGCATGCAGAGAGAGCACTCACACATAATAAACAAACAAGCAAACAAGTGAGAGGAATGGTATGACAGGACCAGGGAGATGGCTCAGTGGGTAAAGGTGCTTGCTGCCATGCTTAAAGACCTGAGTTTGATCCCTGGGACCCACATAACGGAAGGAGAGAACCAGCTTTGCCAAGAGACCCTCCACGTGAGTTTATGACACTTGACCCACCCTCTACAGGGAACTAAAAATAAATAACTATCTGGTATTTAATTCTTTCATTTATTTCTGCATTTGGTTTTGTGGTATTGGGGATCAAGCCTAAAGCCTTCCTTTACATATGTTAGGCAAGCACTCCACCACTTAATCATATACTCATCTCTTCAATTTGACATTGTTGGAACATAAACAGTTTTCCAANGAAAAACAGGCTCTAAGCTATAAGCTATTCGTAACCTTTCACTCTGCTCAACTTTTAAAAAGCGGCCAAGCATGAGAACTGTTACATGCGTGTGCATGTGTATCAGGTAATAGGAAGGCTTGTTTGTTGGCAGAGTCTTATTGCAGGCTGGCCTTGAAACTGTCATATAAGTGAGGACCTTGAACTTCTGCTCCTTCTGCATCACCTCCCAAGTGCTGGGTTTACAAGGTGTGTACAACCACACCCAGTCTGGTGTGAAGGAGCAAACCTATGGCTCTGCATGCAAGGCGAGCACTCTGTTGTAGATCGGTAGAGTATTATAATCTTAAAGTACTATTCAAAAAAAGATTAAGCTAACTGCTATATTCTTATTTATACACTGTCACCTGTCATTTCAACTGACCCAGGCTTTAGCAAAATAAAGCTATCCCATTGACATAAATAGTAGGGGTTTAATTAGCAGTAAAATAGCTGCTCAATTAACTAATACTCATGATTATCTGGTATTAAAGCAACTAACTTCTCATAGAATGAAACAGTAGTTACATACAACTATGCTCTTACTTCACTGTCTTCTGTAACCACTGCTCATGCATACTGTCAGAGGAAACATGAGATTTAAAAAATAGAAGCAATGTTCTTTTACAATATTATAAGCATTTATTGTTATTATTTATTGCTGTTAAAAGAAACATGGCCACAAACCTTGCTGAAGAGGCTGAGTGTTTACACTGGGATTCTGACTAGTTGGCTGGGCTGAGCTACTGGCTGTTGTGGCAGTAACAAGTCGGACATAATGAAACTTGCTTCCAGGCACTTGGATCTGCTGGACATTGGGAGCAGTTGCCAGAGGAATGATGGTCTTAAACTGTGATGTGCTCATCCCTCCAACAGTGATGGTCTGCACAGCGGATTTCACTGCCTGTCAAATAATACAGAACAACATGTCCACCATTAACCTGTTAACTTATGACAATCACTAAGGTAATAGAGTGTGCTCTTAAGTCTCTTCAACAGCTTGTTCAGAAAGAAATGAAAAAGAACATTCAGCTGGAGCTGGAGAGATGATGGCTCAGGGGATAAACACTCTCCAGAGAACCAGAGTTTGGTCCTCAAGATCAATGTGAGGCAGCTCACGACCACCTACCACTCAATTTCCAAGGGATCTGATGCACTCTTCTAGCCTCCAGGCACCTGTACTCACCTGCACAACCCCCCCACATGCTAAAAAATAAAAAATAAATCTTAAAATACTCAGGAGAATTTGAAGAAGAGTAGAGAGGGGGGTATGGGAGGGCTTGGAGAAAGAAAAGGAAAGGGAAAAAAACACTGTAATTATATTATAATCTCAAAAATAAAAAATTTTAAAAACTGAAAAAATGCAAGAATGCACACAATTTTGTTGTTATTAGGTAAAATTTATGAGAAAGATATCTTTTTTTTACTCTCAGAAAGAGAATATAGATGCTTTTACCAAATGAACTAACTACATTGTTTTCTATTGAACATGTTCTAAAGAAGACCATTCTGTTCCCGTATCAAGTCTGGTTGATTTTGAAAGGCTATAACACCCACCACCCTGCTACACAAACCTATGGACATGATGCCAAATATAGTTCAAAATTATTCCAACTAATGGTTGTCTAGAGAAACTAACCAATTTTGGGCATAACAAATCTGAGTCAAATTTTAAAAATCATTTTAATAATTTTCTCCACCAGATAGTAAGCTGAGACCTCCCGGGAAGTTAATAAAACTTCAGAAGCAGCCCAGAAAACAACTAGTCTCATGAGATACCCCTAATTTACGTGTGACTCATGTTTAACACACTGTCCACACAGCCAAGGTGAACTGGGTGTTGGGGTGGGCACTTGGCAACCTTAGCGGTGCAGAAGCTGAGGCCAGCCGGTGAGTTTGTCAAGGCTGCTGCTGTGACATATTGAAACTCTACTTAAAACAAGAAATAAATAGGAGCTGGAGAGATCGCTCAGTGGTTAAGAGCACTGACTGACCTTCCAAAGGACCCGGGTTCAGTTCCCAGCACCCACATGGCAGCTCACAACTGTCTGTAATTTCAGTTCCAGGGGACCTGGCACCCATAGCAAAACACCAATGCATATAAAATAAAATAAAATAATTTAAAAAAACAGGAAATAAATAAAATAAAGGCAGTTTAATCTCTTGTAATATATTATCTCATAAAAAATTACATATACCCCCACTTAGTCTACAGAAAGTCCTCACACAGACAACCACCATATGGCAAAGAATCTAAATTAACTTATTCACAAGTTTTTTCCATCTCATAGGGAAGAGCTCAGTAGTAGAGAGCTTGTTTAGCATATGAGGTGCCCCAGGCTTGATTCACAGCACAGCAAAACAAAACAAATTTTTAAAAATGGAGGTGGGGGTATCTAAAGAGATAGTTTAGTGGTTATGAGAACTTGCTATTCTTTTTTTCTTTCCTGAGTGATGTTGCACAGTGTCTTCCAATTACTAGCTACTGAGCAAACTGGGAATGGAATGGGTACCTCTGCTAAGCTTGTTCTCCATCCCGCTTCTGAAGCTGGTGGAATATTAGGCACGCTCCAGACACAATGTCAAGAGGCCAGCACTTGCTATTCTCACAGAGGACCTGGCTCACAACTTTCCTTTGTAACTCCAGGCCCAGGGGACCCGAGGCCCTCTTCTGGTCTCAGTGGGTACCAGGTATATACACAGTACACAGACATACAGGAAGGCAAAACTCATACACATAAAAAGAAAATCTTAAAAACAAAAACTCAAGACCTTTTAAATGTTAAGCTTTTCTTTTATCTTACGCTTGAAGCGACTATTCTTACAAGCTATACCTAACTGGTTTTCAACTGCATAAGTCAAGTCTGACTATATTTTAAATCAGTATACAAATCTGTCTACATTTTAAAAATACAAATCTATTATTATTATGTATGTGTGGTTATGATGTATCTGTCTGAATTCGGATGGAAACGTTTGCCATGACATGGATGTGGAGGTCAGAAATCAGAATGTTCTCTTCCTGGTGATCAACTCAGGTTGCAAGACAGCAAGCACTTTAACCCACTAAGCCATTGATGGCCCAAGTCTATATACATGTCATACATACAGTCACATATTTAATCTAAATCAGTCACTGTAGTCTCCTATCAAACCATTTAACCTTGTTTCTCTCTCTCCTTTTTTGCCTTCTTTGGAGCTAACTATTTTATGAGCTTTGGGGATGAATGATGCTCAGTGGTGCAGTCCTTACTTGCCTAGCACAAGGCCTAGACTTGATTCTGACATGCTCACACATAAACATCTTATGATCCTAGTTTTACCACATCTACAAACTTACTTTTACTATCCTATTTTCTCTGTATTTCTTACCTTACCTTTTGCCTCAAGAATTCACTCTGGGATTTTCTTAACTGTGGGTCTATTAACAGGAAATTCAGGAAGGATCTTTGTTCTTGGTTTTTGTTTGTTTGTTTTTGGTTTTTGAGACAGGGTTTCTCTGTGTAGCTTTGGCAGCGCCTTTCCTGGAACTCACTCGGTAGCCCAGGCTGGCCTCGAACTCACAGAGATCCGCCTGCCTCTGTCTCCCGAGTGCTGAGATTAAAGATGTGTGCCACCACCACCACCAGGCGATGTTTGTTCTTAATATGCATCTAAACTGCTGAATTCTTAATCTCAGTTGAACATTTTTTTGTTTGAAGATCTTCTTATCAGGTCTAGGGATATAGTTCAATGGTCAGGCACTTGCTGAACATACGTGAAGCTCCCATCAAACTGTCCTCTGATTTCCATGCACACTCCAACACAAACACAAGCACACATACTAAATACACTGTAATAAAAATTAAAACAAAACACCAACAAAAAACAAAATACAAATTCAGACAACAAACCCAAGAGACCCCACTCTAGTCCACTCTTACTAGTCTCAGAGCAGAATACAAGGACAACACCACCCTTTCTCTTCAAACTACACTCATTACCATCACTCACTTACACAGAGGCTTCACAGCATAAGTAACCAACTCTGGGGCCACTTCTCAAAATCTGTGTTAACTTTCAGCTTTGCTGCACCATCACCACTCAGATCACTTCCTGCCAGATGTTTGTAGACCAGTCAGGACTGGTTTCAGGGGCCTTCACCTACCCTACCCTGTCAGTCAGACACTACGTGACTAGCATTCTCTGACTTTAGTACCTCACTGCATGAACATGCCACCTTTTAATTAGGAATGCAACTAGTCCTAAATTTGCTTTATTTTGTAGATTATTCGTCATCTGACCCCGTTTATTTTCTCTCCATTCCTTCTATGCCATTATCAACTCCAATCACAGTGGCNNTACACATGTTCATCGTCCCCACTCCTGTGCTCTTACGGCTGATGTCTATTCCAAAAACACATCTATATGAAAATATAGCTCAGGAAAATGTTCCCATTCTGGGATACATTCTCCAGTGTTCCCAACTGGGGTGATGCACCATTGGGGTTGGTGCTCTTGTCCCACTATGTGAGTCCCAAACATCCAACTCAGGTCTTCAGGCTTGGCAGCAAGGGCCTTTACCTGCTGAGCCGTCTCACCACCCTTCTGTCTTTTCTTGATTGTGAAATTTTATGTTTGTACAATTATTTGGCTCATTTTTAAAATAATGTTTTCCCTGTCCTACATAGAACTTTAGGTTTCATATATCCATGTTTCCCCAAAAAGAGTACTGCCCCAACATATAGCAGGCATTCAACACATCCTTCTAAGTGGCGAATGAATACTGGGACTTATCTATCTCTTCTTCTTTATTTTTCTCGTCTTCTTTCCTGTTATTGGAAAACTAGCTGTGGGTGTTAGAGAGCTGGCTCAGTAGCTAAGAGCACTGTCTGCTCTTGAAGAAAACCTGGGTTCTGTTCCCTGAACTCACAGCAGTTCAGAATCATCCAGAACTCCAATTCCAGGGGAATCTATCTTAGTTAGGGTTTCTACTGCTGTGATAAACACTACAACCAAAAGCAACGGGGAGGCAAGAGTTTATTTCATCTAACAACTACACATCACAGTCCATCAACAAAGGAAGAAGGGCGGGAACCTCGAGGCAGGAACTGAAGCAGAGGCCATGAAGGAGTATTGTGGAATATTAATTTGTGTTACATTTTTTATGCTGTGGAATATTTGTTTAATGATGCAAAGATGTGTTGCATTCTTTTATGTTGTATTTGTTTAACTCTGTGAAGCTATGTTACTATGCCTGTCTAATAAAATAACTGATGGTCTAATGAAGAGCTGAACAGCCAATAGCTAGGCAGGAGAAAGGATAGGCGGGGCTGTCAGGCAGAGAGAATAAATAGGAATAGAAATCTGGGAAGAGAAGATCAAAGGAGCAAGAAAAGGAGGAGATAGGACACCAGGGCCCAGTCACCCAGTCACACTGCTACTCAGCAAGCCACAGAGTAAGAAGTAAAGAAAGCTATANAGAATAGAGAAAGGTAAAAAGCCCAGAGGCAAAAGGTATACATAATAATTTAAGAAAAGCTGGCTAGCAACAAGCCAAGCTAAGGCTGGGCATTCATAAGAAAGAATTAGTCTCTGTGTGTGATTTATTTGGGAGCTGGGTGGCAGGCCCCCAAAGAGCAAAAAGCAAAGAGTAAAAACAACAACAGAAGAACGCTGCTTACTGGTTTGTTCCTCATAGTATGCTCAGCCTGCTTTCTTCTTTTATTGTTTTTTCTTCTTTTATTTTTTTTAATTTTTCTTTATTGAAAATATATTTTTTTCACATAATATATCTTGATTATGGTTTCCCCTTCCTCTACTTCTTCCAGTTTCTCCCCATCTCCCTCCCATCCGGATCTACCCCCTTTCTATCATTTTTTAAAAAGGCTTCTAAGAGATAAAAATAAAATATAACATAGTAAAATATAATTAAGATAAAACATAAACGATCATTTTGGTGTTGGACAAGACAAATAAACACAAGGAAAAGAGCCCAAGAGAAGGCACAAGAATCAGAGACCAGCCGGGCGGTGGTGGAGCACATCTTTAATCCCAGCACTCGGGAGGCAGAGGCAGGCGGATCTCTGTGCGTTCAAAGCCAGCCTGGGCTACCGAGTGAGTTCCAGGAAAG
>LZPO01027368.1:507684-518735 GCA_001675575.1 Neotoma lepida
ACACTAAACTGGAAGCCATAATATAGATGCAGAGGACCTGACACAGACCTGTGCAGGCCCTGTGCATGTTGCCTCAGTCTCTGTGAGTTCATATGAGCTTTGCTCATGTTGATGTAGAGGGCCTTGTTTCCTTGGAGTCCTCCATCCCCTCTGGCTCTTACACTCTTTCTGCCTCCTCTTCTGTAGGGTTCCCTGAGTCCTGAGGGGAGGGATTTGATGGAGACATCCCATTTAGAGATGAGTATTCCAAACTCTCTATGTAATGTCTGTGTGCGAGTCTCTGTATTTGCTCTCATCTGCTGCAGGAGGAAGCTTCTCTGATGATGTCAGTCTGCTTTCTTAAACCACCCAGGTCCACCTGCCCAGGACTGGCACTGCCCCCAGGGAGCTAGGTTTCCCACATCAATCATTAATCAAGAAAATTCCTTATAGCCAGGCATGGTGACCCAAACCTATAGAAAGCAGAAACAAGAGGATTCCTGAGTTCGAGGCCAGCCTGGTCTAGAGTGAGTTCCAGGACAGCCAAGACTACACAGAAAAACCCTGTCTCAAAAAACAAAAAAAGAAAAGGGAAAAAGCAGACTTGCCCACAGGCCAATCTTACAGAGGCGTTTTCTCAATTGAGATTCCCTCTTCCCAGATCTGTCTAGGTTTGTGTCAAGTTGACAAAATCAGCCAGCACAGGATCCAACACTAGACATACACATACATAAATGCAGGCAAAACATTATAGACATAAAATAAGATAAATGAACCTAAAATAAAATTTCATAAACAATGTTTAGTTTAGAAAATAGCAAATTATTACAGTGCATGAACAAGCCAACTGCAATCTATTCTAGCAAACAAGCACTATGGAGCTAAGAATTCAGTTTGCTTCTTTAGTTAAAAGTATCTCTCCCTCTTTCCCTGTACCTCTGCATCATTTACTCTAACCACAACTTCAACCATTTCAATACTCACTGCTTTACTTGCATTCAGTTTTGTCACCTACCTCCTGCAAGCTCTTCAATAGTTCCCATAGTGTCAGTAGGGGGTACATAAAACCACAGACCTTGATAGCCACTGACAACTACAGCATAATAATTCCTTAGAATAGGAAGAGCCCTTATCATTGTTTAACCTCCTAGTCCTCTACTTAACTAATGACAATTACCCATGCGAATGTAGCACTTAAGTGTAAAAATATAAGTAATTATAATAAAAAAGACCACTGGTTGCTTACTAAACATCTGTACTTTCTTCTGCTTTCTAAGCATAAAGTCAGATATATCTTCATTTCTCTTGGGGAAAATAAAGTGATACAACTGAATTTTACCCAGTAAAGTGATTACTCTCTGGTGCGCTCTGTAAAAGCCTCCCTCATGTGCCTTTCCCATGTCTTCTTCTCTTTCAGCCCAGTGGAAGACTGAAGCTTTACTGAGCCAACTGTAAATTCTAGCCTAATGCCAGTCTATTAAACAGTAGCATTTGAAAATAAATGGTTATATCATTTTTTTTGTTATATCATTTTTAAAAGTGCATTCAATTAAACCTAAGAGCCATCCATCTTCCTCCGTCCCTTCTCTGACAAAGGTCTCACTAGTAGCCTAGACTGGCCCTGAATGCAGGATCCTCCTGCCTCAATCTTCCAGGAACATCAGGGTAATNGTGTTGACATTGCAAGGCAATGTTGATAATTAACCAATTATCCACTGTATTCTTTGAAACACAGACTATGTATAGCAGTGAAATTTTTGTATTTTGTCTTTTCTTTTATAAACTTGTATTTGAATTCTATAGCATCTAACACTTTTTACTGTACAGACACAAAGGGTGACATCTTTAATCCCAGCACTCAAGAGGCAAAAGTAGGGGATCTCTGTGAGCTCAAGGCCAGCGTGGTCTATATAGCTAGTTTCAGGACAGCCATACAGTGAGACTGTCTCAAGTATAGACAGACACACACAGACAGAAATAGAGAGCGAGCGATAATATTACATTTATACCCTTGAAATTCTTCTATAATACTTCCATACCTTCTTTGTTTTTTAGATGAGTCTAATTGTAGTCCTCGCTAACCTGGCCTTGATGTTGTGGCAATCCTCCTGCCTCAGCCTCCCAGGTACTAGGATGCAATTTTGTGTTGTTTTTTACATTTAGTTATTTATCTGTGTGATGTACACATACATGTAGATACCATTGCACGAGTATGGAGGGCAGAGGACAACTTGTAGAAGTCTCCTGTGTGGGTCCTGAGGAACAAACTCAGGCTGCCAGGCTTGCAGCAAGGACTTCTACCTGCTGGACCATCATCTTGGCCCCAGGGATGCAAGATGTATTTATTTATTTAGAGACAAGGTTTCACTATGGAGCCTCTCTGGCTGGCCTTAAACTCACTTAAATATAGACCAGGCTGGCCTCACGTTCACAGAGCTCCACCTGCTCTGCCTCTAGAATGCAGGGATTNAAGACATGCACCACCATGCCAGGCACAATTTTTAATAGCATATATACTCTCTGTATTTCTTTTTATGTCTTTTGATAAGCTTAAGCTGAAATAATTTCAAAATAGTTTGTCATAATCAAAATAAGTTTTACTGTAAGCTTAATGGTAACCAAAAAGAAATACTCTACAGTAGAGACCAAAATAATCTGGAATCAAAACACATTACTAGAGTAAATTACTTGTCATAAAGGAAGAGTGTAAAAGAGGGAGAAAAAAAAGTAAAACAACAAAATGGCAGGCAGTGGTGGAGCACACCTTTCATCCCAGCACTCAGGAGGCAGAGGCAGGCAGATCTCTGTGAGTTCAAGGCCAGCCTGGTCTACACAGCGAGTTCCGGGACAGCCAGAGATGCATACAGAGAAAGCCTGTCTCGAAAAACCAAAGAAAGAAAGAAAGAAAGAGAAAACAAGTTTCCTGCATGTACTAACCTTAAAAGTGCAATTCTCCTCTTAAAGACACAAGGACTAACTGGATGAAAAAACAAGGCCCAACCACATGTTGTTGTAAGAAACTTACTTCACTTCTAACACAAAAGAACACAAGGAGGCAGAAGAGGATATTCCAAGCAAATAATCCAAAAGAGGTAAGAGTGGCTGTGGTGATTATATTATGTCCCCCAAAATATTGTGTACCCTAATAAAACTTATTTGGGGTCAGAGAACAGAACAGCCACTAGATTAAACATAGAGGTTAGGCAGTGNTAGCACATGCCTTTAATCCTAGCATTCCCGAGGCAGAGATCCATCCAGATCTCTGTGAGTTCAAGGCCACACTGGAAACAGCCAGGCATGGTGGCACACACCTTTAATTCCAGCACCTGAGANCTCATGTCTTTGCTTGAGAAAGACACATGCCTTTAATCCCAGAAAGGAGTGGCTGTATTTACATGAAGTANAACAGACTTCAATTCACAAACAGTAAGGAGCAATAAGGACGACCACTGTATGACAATCAAACGGTCAGGAGGATGATGGGGCAATCAGGAAAAAGGAACAACTGGAGATATACACAAATACAGTGTCAGAGCAGGAAGGGACAGACAGTCACAGTAAGGACCCTGACACCCCACTGCCAGCAATGCACAGGTCATTCCGACAGAAAATCAAGAGAAACATCACTTAAGCTGCACCCTAGACCAAATGGACCTAATAAACACCAATGGAACATTCCATCCAATCCTTGTCAATTACACTTCTTTTCTCATTACCATGTGTGACATTTTCCAACACACATCACATAGTCATGGAAACAAGGCTCAACAAAATTTGAATCCTAAAATCACACCTAGTTCTTTTCCAACCTCAANGCAACAAGACTAGAAATCAGTATGATAGTAAAACTTTGGAAATCATATAAATACATGAAAAGCAACCTCTTTATTTTCTTTTTTGAGATAGTCTTATACTTAGCTCAGGCTGGCCTTGAAGTCTCCATCCTTCTGCCTCAGCCTCCCAAGTACAGGGATTACAGGTGCGTACTGCCACATCATCCTAATTATTCTGAAATAACCAATAGATTATGGAAACCAAGAGGAAATATTTTAAATTTCTTGAAAAAATGAAAATGGAAATATAACATATCAAAAACCCAGGAAGATCTCAAAACACCCCTTATGTTACATTTTTAAGGAACTAGAAACAGAACAATCCAGATTGTAGGTTAGGAGAAAATAATAACAAAGATCACAGCAAAAGTAAATATGCAAAAATAAAAACCACAAGAAAAACTAAAGCTACAAAAGTCATAGTTCTTCTGAAAAATACATCTGACAAATACTTAGCTAGAATAAGAAAAGGTAAGACTCAAATAAAATCAGAGATAAAAATGGGGACACTTGAGTGTGGTGGCACATACCTTTAATCCCAGCACTCAGAGGCAGAAAGCAGGCAGATCCAGGCCAGCCTGGGCTACATATCAAGACAGCCTTGCAAGACAGCCAAGGTTACATAACAGAGGGACTCTGTCTCAAAAAAAAAGCACTTCTGGGCACAATGCCTCATACCTGTAATTCCAATATTTGGAAAGAGTTCCAGGCTAGCCTGAGCTACAGAATGAAACCTGAAAGGAAAGTCAAGAAGGCAAGTGAGTGAGGTGGCTCAGTGGGAAGGCTGCTTACCACAAGCCTGATGGCCTGAGTTCAATTCCCAGGACCCATATGGTGGAGAGAAGCAATTCTTGATTTACTCACATATACAAGTGTGATGTGTGGGGAGATACCCTTACGAAGCTTTAGGATGCATGCCCCAGTACTTGAGAGGCCAAGGCAAGAAGACTGCCAACTCTAGGTTAACAAACCCAGATGCAAAAATACTCAACAAACCACTAGCCAACTGAATAAGTGGTTTAGGTTATTAACACAGTGTTTGCCTAGCAAGGGTTTAGCCCTAAATTAGGTCCCCAGTACCATGAAAAAGTAACTACGACATCAACAACAAAGCACCTTAAACGTATTATCTACAGCATTCAGGCAGAGAAGAAAGAGGACTGCCATGAGTTGGATGTGAATCTGGGCTACACAGAGCTCCAGGACAGCCTGGACTATAAAGTAAGACAGAAACTGCAACAATCACTAAATGTAATGCAACCGACCATGTGACCATCTCAATAGATACAAAAAAAAAGAATTTTATGAAACTTAGTAACCCTTTGGGATAGAGCTTTCAAGGACCAGAAGGAACATACTTAAACATATAAGGCCATATCCAAAAATCCAACAGCTAGTTCTGCTGATGAGGAAAAACCAAGAACTTTCTCTCTAAAAATCTCAAACAAACAAACAAAAAAGCTCACTTTCTTTTTACTCAATGAAGTGCTAGAAGTGCNATACAGAACAATCAGGGAAGAGGAAGGAACACTATTCACACTGGAAAGAGGAGGTCTAATTTTGTCACTGTCAGTAGATGACACGCTCTTACACATAGAAAACCTGAAAACCTGACTAACACTAAGTAACAAATTCAACAGTTTCAGGACAGGCCATNAACTGGTAGATAAAATCTACCAGTACTGCTATAGGCCAACAGCAGCAAACTGTCTGAAACTACAATCAGGAAAGNAACCACATTTACAAGTCACCAAAACAAACATACAAAACACAAAGCCCACAATACTGATGCATATATTTACCCAGAAAAGTGAAAGTTCTACAATAAAAACTATATAACATTGATTAAATGAAACAGGAGCATACAGCTCAGTGATATAACATGGGCTCAGAATATGTGATACTTTGGTTCAATTCCCAGCACCAAAATAATTTAAATTATATATATATATTATACATACATACATACATATATATAGGCACCAAATGCAAATTAATATAGTACAATAGACAGAAATTATATATATATATATATATATAGCTGTCTCTTATACACATCTAGATGTGTATAAGAGACAGCTGTATACATATATTGAACCATCACGTGGAATCTCATATATTCATAATTTTTATGTATCAGTTAAAACTAAATTAAATAATTTAAATTATATATATATATATTATACATACATATATATAGGCACCAAATGCAAATTAATATAGTACAATAGACAGAAATTATATATATATATATAGCTATCTCTTATACACATCTAGATGTGTATAAGAGACAGATCCAAAACTGTGCTGGTACATAGAATCTAATGGATTTTTTTCCTTTTTAAGTTATGAGTATCCTATTTTTGCAGTTTCAAATTTCTTTTTACCAAAGTAGAAGTTGGATATTATCAGGGATTTTATGCATTCACTGGAACTACAGTAATTATTCTCTGCTTCTTATACTAATTAGTTTTGCATGTTAAAATATTGGATTTAAGAAACTGAAATATAACAAACGACACTAAAAAGAAATACTATGATTTCAGAAAAAGAGAGACACTGAAGGTCAGAAAATAGAGGATAAAATTGGTAAAACTTGTCTACAAAGTGAGTTCTAGGACAGCCAGGACTGTTACAGACAAACTCTGTCTCGAAAAATCAAAAACAGAAAAACTTAGTAAAACTTAAAAAGCAGAGGTTCTCAACCTTCCTGGTGCTGGGACCTTTAATACAGTTCCTCATGTTGTGGTGACCCCAACCATAAAACTACTTCATTGCTATCTCATAATGGGAATCATAATGTAAATAACTGACATGCAAGACATTTGATGTGTGACCCCTGTGGGGGGTCGAGACCCACAGGTTGAGATCCAGTGACTTAAAGCAAGGAGAAATAAAGAAAACAG
Organism: Neotoma lepida; assembly: GCA_001675575.1. NCBI lineage: Eukaryota > Metazoa > Chordata > Mammalia > Rodentia > Cricetidae > Neotoma > Neotoma lepida. The sequence goes on from LZPO01027368.1 coordinate 514,403, forward strand.
AACATTTCATTAATTCAGTGTTTGCATGTCTAATAAATACCTATGAAATTTCATGATTACTTAGAAAATACAATAGAAGACAGCTGTTCTGCAGTGAGAAACAATTGCAATTTTCAAGGGAGTTGAGAAAGCACTGACATCAGATTCAAAGACAGAAGAGCGAGACAACTGTCTGAAATGTTAACAAAACAAGGTTGTCCCTATCCCAGACTCGATGGTAGACGGGCTCAATGAAAAGTCATCACTCAAGTGTGTGCAGGGGTAGCTATCCCAGGGAACACCAGGTATCCATTTGAGCAAGAACACAGAGAATACCCAGTTAAAGGGTTGAGATTCTAGGGGGTTACTTCCGGAGGGGACACAGTGGAAGAATGTCAAGAGAGAGGTGGATGGAAAGAGGACAAACAAGACAAAACTGTGAGTTTTATGGGGATTAGATGTGGGGAGGAAAGGACGCCCAATATAAACAGGGATAAACAGAAGCCTCAGTAGACTCGGGGCCGATAATGGTGTCCAGGGTGTGGTGCAGCTGGNAAGAGNGCAACACACCCTGAGTTTCCTCCTGACCCCATCAGTGGAACAATGGGACAAGGGGAAAATTCTTATTCTTCAGCTGGTTTGTAGAGAGAGAGCCCCACCATGGCAGTCAGAGTGTAGAACAGGACGGCCTTGAACTCGAGTGCTCTTGCTGTCTCTGTCTTCTGGGTGCTGAGGTGTAAACATGTGTGTCACCACCATACCTGGGTGCTGAGGTGTAAACATGTGTGTCACCATACCTGGGTGCTGAGGTATAAACATGTGTGTAATCATACCTGGGTGCTGAGGTGCAAACATGTATGTCACGATATCCAGCTAAAACCCTTTTTAGCTTTTTTCTTAATTGATTTCCCCAGGATTATTCCTGAAGTATTATTCTNGCCACACTCTGGTTTTTGTGCTAACTCTCATTCATTCTCTTCCACTGAGTCTTGTTCCTCTAACAGTACTCCTTGGATCAGTGCTGCTTTTCCCAATCTCTATATAGCCTAATGTTCCTTGGGAGAGTTTTATAGCTTTAGCCAATGCCTCTGTTAAACTTCCCAATGGCATCAGCCTCTAGGTAATTAGTGAGGACATCAACAACAAACATCACCAAGAACTAAATATCCCTTTCTCCAAATTAGCAATTTCTTCTACAGTGTCTCTCTACTATAAAAGAGCTATATGGAATATTTTTTATCAGCCCAGCATACTGTGTTAGTCACTTGCCCAAGTTGCAAGCTACAAGTTGATCAACTCCTCATAGTCTAAAAAGGATGTGACATCCACACAAGACTTTCTGAAAGGCAGCACCCCACCAATTATCTCTAGTCTACTTAAAAAGGGGGCAAGGGTGCTGGGGAGATGGCTCATCTGCTAATAGCATGGAATACCCTTCCAGATGACCCAGATTTGATTCCCAGCACCCACATGGCAGCTTACAACTGTCTGAAACTCCAGTTCTAGAGGATCCAACACCCTTTTCTGGATTACGATGGTACTAGGCACACCCACGGTGCACAGATATACATACAGGCAAAATCCTCATACATATAAAATAAAAATGATTATAATAATAAATTAAAAGTNAAAAAGCTGGACATTCTGGCACATGCTTGTAATCCAAACACTTAGGGGGCTGAGACAAGAGGATCTTGTCTACATGGTGAAAGCCTGTCTCAAAAAACAGAAAAAAAAGAAGAGAAATTAATAAAAGAGCCCAAGACCCATCTCATTCTGACAAGCGTCACTGGACTGGGCTGGTAGCAGCAGCAGATATGGATTATTCTGCTGGAAGCCAGTGAGCTACTTATTTAGCTACTTTTTATAATCCAACTTAGTGATTCTCTATTCTCACCCAAAATTTGGAATGAAAATATTAGACCTAATATCTAACCTAGTCTACAGATTCTGATTTTAAATGGGGTATGGCAGGAAGTCAGACACTAGTTTTTTGTTTTTGTTAAAAGGGCCCCCCTTGTGAAATAGTCAAAACTGACTCGGACTGACCTCAGGATCTACAGTTATCTTCTGCCAAACTGTCTTTGACNCCTCAGGTCTCCTTCACAAACAGTCAAATCTCTGACCATTCAGAACAGTGGCTTTCAGTCTAAGCACCTGTTTGAATCATGCAGGGACAGTTCCAAAATCTTGACATCAAACCAAACACCAGAGAGATGAACTCAGACACTCTGGGATGAGAATTAAGTAATTAAAATTCCCTGTGGTTCTAATGTGCAGACAAGGTTGAGGACCACTGATGGATATGCACTGCAAACAGCTCAGTCCCTGAAGACAGTAACTCCTCCATGGAATCACAGAGCCTCAGGATCTTAACTCCCAAAACAACGTGCCACACATCTACAAACTCAGAAACGCCTCAGCTCATTCACAGCTCAGTCCCATTTACCCTTCAGTTTAAGAATCTTCAAGAATAGCCTTCAAAGCCAAGTGTGGTGGTGCATGCCAGTNATCCCAGCACTCAGAAGGCTGAGGCAGAAGGATTGCCTTGAGTTCGAGGCAAGCCTAGCTATATAGAAAGACTCTGAAAACAAAACAAAACAAAAATAGCCTTCTCTGTATAAATCTTAGTCATAAACACATACATACACATGTGCACACACCGATCAGTCTATCTGTAATCATTAAACTTCTGGATACAACTTCTAATGCTTCCACCTAATGTTCTTACTGAACTCCTTGAAGCTAAAACTCTTATTTATGTTTTAGTCCCAGTGTTTATCATTATGCATGAAACAATAAGCTGGCTCCATTCTATTGCAGAAAACTTTGTCCATTGTCTATTGCATGTGGATGCCTACTTTAATAAGCTGGATCAGACACCGTATTTACGTATTATATAAAGCAAACATTCAATGTTGTTTAATTTATGAATAGCTGCAAATCAAGGAAGAAGTCAGGGACAAAAGATAAAGTATTTCCAGAATCATAGGGTGGCATCCCACAGGGGAAAAAAAACGTTTTCCACCCAAGTGACTTTTAAAATATATCTGCTTTGTATGTATTTCTACATTGGTATAATGACACCAGTATGTCTTATCAGAAGTAAGTTAGACACATGCCACCTTAGAATGAAAACAAATCATGAAAAGTTTTCAAATACTTTGAATAAAATGTAGTTAAGCTTCAAATATACTGATAATATGCTTAGCAACATCTAATATAGTACTGAATGTTATCCAGCAAAAACTTACATCTCCATAAAGAAATGGTTACTTTAGCATTTTATAACTACAAACTCATTACATGTGTTTATTACCCAAGAGTAATTTTGCTANATACTAGCTGAAGAATAACTAACCACATCATATATTTCATTAAAAAAAAAACTTGTATCTATATTCATAAGGGCCATAAAAACCACCAATGATTACTCTGTTACCAAGTGTTTAAGGTAAAATCTTTACTAGCAAAAACTCCTTGCTTGTGGTTGAGGGTGTAGCAGAGAGAGAGAGAGAACGAGAGAGAGAGAGAACGAGAGAGAGAGCAAGAGAGAGCGAGAGAGCGAGAGCGAGAGAGCGAGAGAGAGAGCGAGAGAGAGNGNGAGAGAGAGAGAGCGCGAGCGAGAGTCTTTGATTACCACCCCTATAACCACACCTGGGAGGTAGAAGCAGGGGACTTTTAGTCCTAGGCCAGCCACCCAGGGTTACAGAGTAGACCAAGTCTTAAACAAACAATAAGCAAGGAAAGAAAGAAAACAATTTGATTACTAAATTAATCCTGTATTCACTGAGTATCTATATCTGCTTGGGAATATATGAAAACTAAAGTATTTGAAGTTTCTTGTAAAACAATAAAGGCAGCAATCACAATTTTTGGCATATGTGGCTGATTTTCTTTTTTACCTTATTTGGTGACTTCAAAGGTGAGATGGCTATCTTATTTGGTGTCTGTGTCGTAGAATTTAAAGTTGATCCAATAACGCCACTTTCCGATATTGTTATGGTCTTTGATGGAGTTCCAGGAGTAGACTGTGAAAGAACCCTACCTGCAAATGAGAGGCAGCCCATCAGTTGACTGTACTTAGTGATAGTTTAAAAACTTACATGATGATGACCTATGCATACTAGGACTTTAGCTTCGCATATATCAATATATGACTTCAGAGACATTAGTGAGACCCTAATAAACTATAGTAACCTAAGAATTCCCTAAGAAAACGCTCTGAAACATAGTTAAGCTATATNCATCAGAGAGCAAGCTTGGAACAGCTCAGGACTTTTGCCCGGAGTCTGCTTCAGCATTACTTTCCCTGTGCTACGGCTGTCTTCCTGTTTGTATTTTCCCTGTACTA
>LZPO01027368.1:526159-540309 GCA_001675575.1 Neotoma lepida
GTTCTATGATTTTACCTGGACAGGGGTACAGGATACTCAAGATCACATGATCAGTGTTCTGGGATTTTTACCTGGACAGGGGTACAGGATCACATGAAGCAGGGCAGTGGATGCCAGGGATGAAGACAGGAAGGAATGAGGAATAACTGTTTAATGACTCTAAAGTTTTGCGAGTTGAAAAGTTCTGAAGATGAAAACAGGGTAGACAACACATTGCACAATAATATACTCAATGCTACTGAGCTAGTCACTTATGTGGGAAATTTTTAATATTTCCATATTGTGTATATGCACACAGACATGCATGTATGTGCTATGGTGCACATTTGGAGGTCAGAGAATGACTTTTAGAATTGGTTTCTCTCCTTCAGCAATGTTGATCTCAGGTTGCTGGGCTTGGCACCAAGTGTCTTTACCTGCTAAGTCATCTCATTGGACCCTTACCAGGAAATGGTTTTTAAATAGAGTAATTCTTAAAGAACTAAATGGTAAAGAAACAAAAAATTACTATCTCCAGGCAGTTATGGTGTACGCCTTCAATCCCAGCACTTGGGAAGCAGAGGCAGGTGGATCTCTATGAATTCGAGGTCAGCCTGGTCTAGAGTGAGTTCTAGGACAGTCAGGGCTACACAGAGAAACCCTGTCTCAAAAAAAGAAAAGAAAAAGAAAAAATTACTACCAAGAAAAATCCTAACTGCATTAGGNAAGACAAAAAAGGAAACCAGGTATCATAACAGAACATAATTAGAGGGCAAATTATAAGCCAGTTTAAAAAAATGTTAATTGAAGATAAGTATATGCCAAGTGTGGTGGCGCACATCTTTAATCCCAGAACTTGGGAGGTGAGTTTGAGGCCAGCATGGTCTACATNGTGAGTTCCAGGNCAACCAGGACTACGTAGTGAGACCCTCAAAAACAAACAAACTGCAACAGAAAGGTAAATATATGATAGAAATAATCAAACTGATGGGACACACATGAAAACGATTACATGACGGTGTCTCATTAAACNCCAGGAAACTTCCAAGAGTGGCCAAGAGGTGAAATGAGCAAGTCAGTCACAAGGGTGGCCAAGAAAGCCACTCCAAGCAAGAGAACAACTGCGGAGACCCTGAGTGCTGAGAGAGCAAGATCCCAGCTGCTATCTCTTATAGTAAGTTCAATAGGTCTGGGTTGATAGGGGCAAAGTGAAAAGGCCATCCATTAGCTCCTAACAGCTAAGTCAACACTGGTATCTGAATAGGTCAAAGCCAAGAAATGAATAAAGCAAAGAATATTTTAAGCATGGATGTGATAAGATCAAATTTGTATTTTAGGAGAAACCAGCTATACATAGGTAAAGCCATCTTTAATGAGAACCCTCCCCCATTTGAAAACAATCGTAACATATTTTGAAACAGCATTAGCTGCAATATGAAAATGATAGAACCTACTACTTGTAATACAGGACAACTAATTTGGTAGCTTAAAATGTGACATATAAAAAAATTTAAAGGCTATATAGAACGAATCAGAAGAAGGAATTATGGGCACTGTATGAATACTCATAACCTCAGCCCTAGGGAGGAAGACTACTGTGAGTTCAAAAGCCAGCCTGGGCTACAAAGCTAGCCAGGGCTATAGAGCAAGAACCTACCTCTACCCCCCCAAATATGAAATTATCTCTGCAAACTAAACTTAGCACCAATAATTCTAGTGACACAACAGATATCTATCTCTATGGATTTTGTCTGCAATTACAAGGCAAACCTGCAATTAACTTGCAACATATTATAAATGACCCAAAGACTAAACAATGGCATCCATGATAGCAATCAATACTAATCAGGCAGAGCTGTACTGTTTGGGATTTTCTTGTTGTTTTGTATTACTGAGAATTAATACCAAGGTCTTAGGCATAGTCAACCTTTCTACTAACTGAACTACATTCCTAACAGAACACTTCAAGTTTAAATATCCAAAATGACACAGTTACTGGTGATGACACATTTTAAAGTCTATAATAAAAAGGAACTGGGTCACATTAAGGAGAGTGCTGGTAAATGTAATATAGCTTAAATTCTGTTATTATTTAAGTAACTATTGTTTGATAGCATGACAATTCTCTGTCCATAAAGAATTACATGTGGAGGCTGGAGAGGTGGTTCAGCCAGATGAACTGGGTTATGATTTCCCATCTCATGTTCTCATAGATTTTGTTTTTGTGTGTATGTATCTGTGTGTGTGTATATATCTCTGTGTGTGTGTATGTATGTATCTCAGTGTGTGTGTATGTATGTATGTATGTATGTATGTATGTATGTATCTGTGTGTGTGTTCCCTGTGCTTTTTGTTGTTTTGTTTTGTTTTGTTTTTTATTCTGGTTTATTTGTTTTTTTGGTAACCTATTTGTTTTCTAAAAAGAGAGAGAAAGAAAACTGGAATGGGGATGACCGGGTGGGTGGGTGCGTGCATGCGTGCGTGCGTGCGTGGGTGGTGGTGGTGGTGGTGGTGGTGGTGGTGGTGGTGAAGATCCAGGAGGAGTTTGGGGAGGGGAACTGTAATCAGAATATATTGTATGAAAAAAATTTATTTTCAATAAAAAAAAGTGTGGGGTTGGAGAGATGGCTCAGTGGTTAAGAGTGATCACTGCTCTTCCAGAGGACCCAGGTTCAATTCCCAGCACCCACATGGCAGCTCACAACTGTCTGTAATTCCAGTTCCAGGGGATCCAACACCCATGGCAAAACACCAATGCACATAAAATAAAAATAAATTAATTTAAAAATAAAATAAAAGAGTGCAAAAATACTAATGAATAAGCTATGATTGCTGCACTGAAAACATTTTAAGGCAGCAGAACAGCCTTTTCTAACTCTAAAAGACAGACATACATATAGCTTGACAGACTATAAAGGAATATAACCTGTGATGACTGGTGGTGACACTTGAGTTGTCTGTCCTGTGACTGCTTTACTATTAATTGGTTTTGCAAAGATCAGCTTGGTGATCACTGGACCAGAGGTTGGTGTTCGAGGCTTCTTAGCAATCTGAAACATAAAAATAACTATGAAGACATCTGTTTCCACAAAAATCTATGCAGTAAAAGATTCATACACAGTAGAACACATAAAGTCAGGTCATTTNGAAAATTTATCTATGTATTAATGTATAAAACATTTAAAATAAATCCATTCACCAAAATATTAGTATATCATATCTGTAAGCCCATGTGTCCTAATACCTCTAATTTCAGGAAAAATCCCTAGTCTCTCTGAAACATGCAGATGGAGAAAACAATAGTAAAGTTTAATAATAATAATGTTTAATAGTGAAACACTATGCACAAAGTTAGTTTTCCAAATAAGCTATTCAGTAACAAAGAGACAGAGTTCANACAGTACAGTATAAACAATTAAGCATCTCTGCACATATATGCATGGCCACATTCACCTATGATCCAAGAAGTAAATTATTACATACTACAGATTTACAACTACATTTTCTTTCTTTTCACTTTCTCTCTTTCTCACTTGTTTTGTTTTTGAGATAGACTCTCATTCAGCAGCTCAGGCTGGCCAGGAGCTCACTATGTAGCCCACGTTCACCTTGAACTCATGGCAATCTCCCTGCCTCAGCCTCCCAAGTACTGAGATTATAAGCATAAGTCTCCATGCCTAGCAAACTTTCAGCTACACACACACACACACACACACACACACACACACACACACACACACAAAAAGAGTAAAGGAAGAACTGAACCAGTTGAAGTCAATTACAAAGAGACATGTTTGTAGAACAAAGATCTGTAAAAGGCTCTGAAACATATTTACTAAAATAATATTTATTGTACTTTAAACTCCTCGAAGGGACTATCCATACATTATTTATAACTTATCTCCAATATGGGCACATTGTTGACCTGAACTAAAATTTGCCACAAGTCAAAGAAGACAGAGGTACCAATGTGGTACAGTTGGTTTTTTTGTTCATTTTTTGAGACATGGTCATTCCGTGAAGCTAACTAAGNAGACCAGGCTGGCCTCAAATTCCCAAATGCTGAGATTACAGGTGTGAACCACTATACCCAAGATCAATGTTTTTATACTGAAATTGTCACAAAATGTAAAGACATAGCTGCTAAAAAGAAGGAGCAGAAACTTACCTGGCATAAAACTCAAAGTTTAGTGTGTGAAGAACATTAAATACTTTACCTTTTGGCAGATATGTATAATGAGACCCTAAAGTATTATTTATTACTGGAAATGACTCAAATGAATAAATATGACCAACATGAATAGCAATATATCAGAAATGGTATTGATCACAGTTAAATATCAGCTCCATGTGCTCAGATTACAAACGGCATGCTATCTTACACTCACAATGTTCCAATCGCAATATTACTTTCTTGCACTTAGAACATATTAGTGACACAGGTACCTCTGAGAGGAAATCACATTTTCAAAAAAAGGAAATCCATTAGTGTCTAACAATATACACAGCTTGCAAACCAGGACATATCTGAGTCAATTAATTGTACTTTGGAAAGTTGATGCAGTCCAGAGACATGAAGGGAAGCACTCCTCAAGTATTACTAAAGCTCTAAGGCAAAATGAAATCTCACATATATACACAGTATTAGTGACCACAGACGTAGACAGTCTTAGAAACACATAACCTTAGCTATTAAAAGTAAGACTTGAAAGTACTTCTCCCCTTCCTGACTTTCATCATTATATGCTATATGCTTACCAAACAGGAAAAAAATCTAAACAATGGAACCAAAAGCCAGTTAATTATTCAAACGAGCCATCTCATCTTGCTCTTATGGCTGTATTCCTTTAGTGGAGCACTGTTCAAAATAACAATTTCCAGATCCATTAAGGAACCAGAATTAGTTTTTGAAACAAGTCCTCAGATTGCCTTGAACTCCTTATCCTTCCGCCTCCACCTTCAAGCATGGGGATTACAGACCTGAGCCACACACCTGGCTTTATGTTATGTGTATNGAATGCAGGGCTTTATGCTCTTGAAAATGATTCTTTATTCAAGCTTTATTTTACTTACACTTTTGTTCTAGGGTAGCTTAGGAATAAAAAAGGGATGATTCCTGGCCTAGGTTCATTTGCTAGAGTGCTTGCCTGGCATGCATAAAGCTCATCAGTGGTTTAGAGTACTTATTACTCTTGCAGAGGACCTAGGTTCCATTCCCAGCACCCTCATAAAGGCTCACAACTATCTGTAAGTCCAGTTTTAAAAGATCTGATGTCTTTTGGGATTTGCAAGAACTAGGTACACACATGGTATACATACATATATACATACAATTATACATGCATATGTTCAAGGAAAACATTCATTCACATACATAAATTTAAACAAAAAACCTTAAAAATTTAAAAATTTTTGGAATTGGCAGATTAAGATAAAATGAAAAAGAAAGAAAATTTACAAATAAGGTAGAAAAGTAAGCCAATAACTCATGCAAATAACTTTCAGCATNGTGCTGAACACATTTAGGAGCCACTAAGGGGCTATGCTGTCCCAGACTGCTAGCTGCTTACAGGTCTCACACACTANGCACTGCAAACACGGACAATGGTTAGCTATCTGGAATTAAGTATGACTACACACCTATCATTACCCTGCCACAGTTGCTACCTTCATTACTTCTGAACATGGGTCTCCTTCATTCTTGCCTGCTGTCCANACTCAGCAACCTCAGTACTCTGAGTCAACTTAAAATGATGCTGTGGACATTCTGGGGGAAAAATCAGATTTGTATACATACATGCCTCGAAAAAAAACTCATTATTATGGGGCCTAATGTGGAAAACTATAAATGTGTAGTTACTTATTTTTTCAAAGTGTTTAGGGTTTCATAAGTTGCTTCTGAGTTAGAAAGCTACCTAAAAATCAACTGAATACTTAGAAAATATTCTAAATAGGTTACTCTGGTTTTCTGTTATTTTAATTATTTAATTAATTAATTTACTTATTTATTGGTTGATGGTCCTCCTGGCTGTCCTGGAACTCATTGTGTAGACTAGGCTGTCCTCAAACTCACAGAGATCCGCCTGTTTCTACATCTTTAGTGCTGGGATTAAGACATGCTCCATCATGCCCAGCTCTATTATATATTCTTTTCAAAAACATAACTTTTAAAACAAATGGAATCTGGTTTTATAAAACCAACAACAATAAAACAAGTGGGTATTAGGCCGGAGTCTTTTATTGTCAATACTTAGAAAATTAAAGTAAGAAATTAGTGGATAGAAATAAATCAGTTATTGAAACAGTATTTGTACACTGATTTCTATCATTGGTTCTTTGAGACCATGATAATGATCCACACTGCCAAAGCCAATCAAAACAGGTTTCAACATTAAGGACAGGATACTTCACAGTGATAGGCTAACCTATCTCATTCAAGAGTACCTCAGCAAAAACAAACAGATTAAAGCAGAGGTAACGATGAAGAAGAAGCAGGGAGCATCAACTATTAAACAGCAGCAGAAAGGAAACAGCAAGTCACAAGGTTGAGAAACCTTAAGCTTCTTAATGCAAACTTCCTGAGAATTCAAGTTTCTAATTCTTCCCCAATACAGTAACCAAAACATGAATGTAAACATCAGGTAAGAGGAAGCACCTCTCCCAAATTCTCCTTACACTCCTTCCTTTGCTGCTTCGACCCATACCTTCTGGTTTCATTTCTCCTTTTTTTTNAATTATTTTTTTATTTTTTATTTTTTGGTTTTTCAAGACAGGGTTTTCCCTGTGTACTCCAGGCTGTTCTGGGAACTCACTCTGTAGACCAGGCTGGCCTTGAACTCAGACATCCACCTGCCTCTTCGTCTCAAGTGCTAGGATTAAAGGTGGGAGCCACAATGGCCTGCCTTCTGGTTTCTTTTAAAAGACAACTCTTCCAAACATGGTATGTACTGTGGTTTTCTTCTCCTAAATGAATCACTGTACTTCTAAGCATTCGGAAGGTGGCCTAAAGGGGCATTTGGGGCCATAAAAAAAAAAAAAAAACCTGAAAAACATTTAATGTATGACCTGGGATTCTTCTATTTGAGGGCACTATTCATACTATATAAGTTCTATTCTGAAGGATCTCAGTGTTTTGAGAATTCTGTAATCTTATACTGCTCTGTTTTGTTTTGTTAAATGATCAAGTAGCCATCTTAAGCTAAGGTAAAAACTTCACAGAGCAAGCTACCCAGAGATCCATAGCCNGTAGGACAGCACCGGGTGACTCAATCCCTATGTCCTGCTCCATTATATTCACTGTGTTCCTCACACTGCAGACATGAACGATGGTGATGGACAGTAAGTTCCCAGTAAGAGACAAATGTTGGAGCATCAGCTATTGCTGCCTCCAAAGGTTCTTGGAACAGCAAAGCTTTCCTAGCCTTTAGTCATTAATTAACCAAGAAAAAAGAAGGAAAGATTGATTACTTTATCTTTATGCCAGCAAAATAATACTTTTGTAGTCAAACTACCACTGTTTATAAAATGCTTGAAAGGCTATAAATAAACAATTCAGAAATAGTTTGCTGTAAGTTTTCTGGCAAAAATTTTCATGAGCATTAGACATATCAAATTTAAAAACAAAACATATCCACACAATTACTTTAAAACATTCAAAAGAATTCATTAAAAGTTATGCAGTTAACAACCCTACAAACACAACTCTGAGTCCGTTTAATTTTTTTTAACATGCATTTTAAGTAATATGCCCCCTTTTTTGTTTTTACCTGTACTGTTTTTAACTGTTGGGTCTGTAACACAGAGGGCTGAGCTGTAGTATTAATCAGTTGACTTCCTGGGGTCAATGCTGAGACACCAATGACAGGTTTCACCTCTGGCCTCCCTCCAATGGTAACTACTTTAATTTGCTGCGGTGGTAACTTAGCATCTCCTGGCTGGGCCTGAGCTGTAACTTTTTGAGCCTGGGGTAGTTGGCTATGGGGTAGTGCTAAAACAATTGGTGAACCAGACTTGCCCAAAGTTGTTAAAATTAACTTCTGTCCATCTGGTTTAAGGGTCTGATTGCCAAGTTTAAGATCAGATGTCTGTGATACTTTGTTTAAAATAATCTGATTGGCTGATATAGTCACAGGAGTCTGAGCACCAAGTTTTTGAAGGCCACTTGGAAATGCTGGTTTCACTGTGGTATTAGAATCTGCTTTAGTAACTGTGGTATTCACTGCAACTTGGTTAGTGTGGTTACTGTACACTGTGATTGGTTCCGTGGAAATGGGCGTGGCTGTAGAGTCACCAGTAGAATTTATGTTGACAATTTCTTCCAGTTCTGTCTCCATGGGAATTGGGGATGACACAATTACAGCCTCAATACTATCCTCATCCACTAAAGTTATAGCAGTGTCCATTATCTCCTCTGGAAGCAAACTATTCACCTCAGCCGGCACCACCTCCATGATTGCTCTGCTTCTAGGAAGATGCCCAGGTGCTGGAAGAAAAGGGAAAAACCCGTTACCAGGTTCTTCAGCAGATTTTTCAAAATACATTCAAGAAAAATGTAAATGACAAAACCAACAGTGTTGAAATTGATAAATAATTAAATGAAGGACATTCCTGATACTTATCTAGATTTCACCATTTTCACAAATTGTAGCTTTTAAGAATCTAAGACATGGAAATATCTTTAAATCTTCAATGATCTATCTAGGTCCTATATATGGCACTACCCTGTTTATAAACCTCCACTAAATTGTCCAAGGAGTTTCTAGATGAATCCACTTCATGAATGGAGATCAAATGGACTTCGTGGCCCAAGTCTAACCAATTAGCTTCACTGGAAAGATTTTCAAGTCCTCTGCCATTTCAAGTGTCTAAGGGGAACTAGTTAAGAATTTACAAGTCTAGAAAGCTGGCTCAGCAATTAAGAGCAACACTGATCTCACAGAGGGCATGTTCAGCTTCCAGCACTCACATGGTAGCTCACAACATTCTACAACTCGTTTCCTGATGATCCAATGCCCTCTTCTGACTTCCACAGGCACCAAGCACACACATGGTGCACATGCATACAAGCAGGCAACACATACATATAAAATAAAAATAAATATAAAAAAGAAAAAAAGAATATACAGCCAGTCCCCATCATGGGAAAAAAAATAAGTCCAGATTATGGACGAATCAGCTGTAATGCTTTTAGCTAAAAGTCAGTTAGAATTTCCAATAAATGAGTGAATTCCAGTATCAGCATGTATTAAAGACAGAAAAGCATGTCTAGATAGACTAGACAGCAGTGAAGTGCTTGCTCAGAGAACTTCAAAACCCTTTAGAACCCCATCAGCAACTCTTCCTCTTCTTCTTGGAGCCATGCCGTCATCTCACTGCCTGGAGCGGGCTGTCTTAATCTTCAGCCTCCCGGGTACTAGCACCGCAGGTGGCATGACCACACTCACCTTATTTTCTTTAAAATACACAACAAGCACTGAAAACTTAAGAGTAGCACATAGAGCTGGTGTGGATCAGGCCTGTAACTTCACCTGTAACCTCAGCCCTGAGAAGCTGAGGGAGAAGGCCTGCAACACAGTCCAGGGCAGCCAGTGTTACACAAAAGAAGAGTAACACATACAACAGCAAACTGTACTTAGTANCCATGGCAAATACTGCTGCTGCCAAAATAAGCCACCAGTATAGAGAACTTATTATGGCAAAGATGGTATAATTTTCCTCCCTAAACCTGATGTGTATAGCATCACCACCCCTATTTTACAGATTAAAAAATGTAGAAAGGTTAAAAAATTGTCCAAGGCAACTATTGAATGGTAGAGACAGGATTCAAACTCTGGTATGTATGGTTCCAAAGTTAGTCATTTTAATTGAAAAATTATACTACCATAAATGTTGTATCACTGGTGTTTTTAAACAGAGGCTGAAATAANCCTAATCCTTGACAGTCAACTCCCTGTCCTGAAAGCCCACACTACTTAAGTGCTGTCTATCAGAACAGCTTTGCANTTTTCCTGAACTTCATGTACAAGGAATCGTGTACAGATGTTCCTCAGCATAAGATTCTGTCCCAGAAAAACTACCATAAAATGCCTAAGTCAAATATACACTATACCTACCAAACAACTAGAGAGCAGAGCATCAGATCCCTTGGAGGGAATTCCCCACACGGGTGTTGGATGAACTCCAGCTCTCTGAAGAACAATAGGTTCTTAACCTTAACGCTGAGCCCTTTTTCCAGCTCCACCTTAGCATGCTATAAAGCAATGCTTCTCAATCTGTGGGTCCAGACCCCTTTGGAGTCATCGAACGGCCCTTTCACAGTTGTCTCATATCAGACATCCTGCATATCAGATATTTACATTACTATTCATAACAGAAACAAAATTACAGTCATGAAGTAGCAACAAAAATAATTTTATGGTTGGGGGTCACCATAACATGAGGAACCGTATTAAAGGGGCACAGCATTAGTAAGGCTGAGAACCACTGTTGTGTGTCAGATAATGTGACATACAACATTGTATAGTATGCCCCTCCTCGCAGCATGATTTTGAGATTGATCTTTATTGTTGCACTCATTACTAGTTCTCTTCCTTTCAACTGTTAAATACTATTCTACTGCACACATCTCCCAGGCTTTGTACATCCATCCACTTACTACTGGGCATTTGAACTTTCTCAGTTGGAAACTGTTAGGGATAGCCCTGTATAACATCAAGTTCAAGGTGTTATGGCTACGTCTTTCCATTCCTTTTGAATAAATACCTAGATATAGAATTGCTAGGTTTTTGTATTTTAAAAATTTATTATCTTTATGTGGATGAGTGTTTTGCCTACATGTATGTACATAAGTGCCTGTGGGGGCCAGAAGACAACNTTGGAGACGGCTGTGAGCAGCATGTGGGTGCTGGGAACTGAATCTGCATCCTCTGAAAGAGCAGCCAGTGGCTCTTAACTACTGAGCCATCTCTCCTGCCACACTGAGGCAAGGGTTGGGGGGCTTGTTTTCTGAGACATGAGAATGAAGTTCAGGTTAGCTCCATTCTGAAGCCAAGGATGACCTTAAACTTCTAACCCTCCTGCCTCCATCTCTTAAGTTTAGGATTACAGGTTTGTGCCACCATGTTGGTTTGTGTAGTGCTGGGCATCAAACCAGGGCTTCATGAATGCTAGGAAAGCATTCTAGTCAGTTACATTCAAAACCTGTATTTTTAAAAGAAAAGGTTGAGGGGTTTTTTTTTATTTTGTTTTTTGTTTTTTGAGAAAGGCTCCAATGTAGGCAAGGAAGGCCTTGAGCTCCCTTTGTAGACAAGAATGACCTTGAATTTCTAATCTTGCCTCTACCTCCCAAGTACCGGGATTACAAGCACATGCTTCTTCACCTGGATTTATGTGGTTCTAGGGACTGGCTCTAGGGCAAGCACTCTATCCTGAGCTACTTCGCCAGCACTTGGGTTATAATTTATTAGGCATGAAACTTAGCTTTGTTATTTCTATACCCACTAGCCTCCCAAATGCTGGGCTTGAAGTGTGGGCTACCACATCAGGCCATCCTCCATATTTTTACACAACGCACTGAGACTGCTCTCTCTTTTAAAAATTAGAACCAGAGATTGAACATAGGAACTCGCACAGGCTACAGAAGGGCTATTATCACAGAGTTACATCTCCAATCCCTTCTGTGTGTTTTTCTAAAGTGTTGTTTCCTGTTTCAATAGGTGAGAATTCAGTAATTGGAAATCATCACATTCAATTAAATAAGTCAATCAGAAAAACAAAGATATTTCTTGCAAATGAAGAATCTAGTTTTCTGTGCTTGCCTAGTGTATACTCCACCACTGACAACTATAATAATAATGCTGACCATCTTTTCATCTGCAAAGTTTGTGTGTGTGCTTATTAATAGCTAGGACATGGTGGC
This sequence comes from Neotoma lepida, assembly GCA_001675575.1. Lineage (NCBI taxonomy): Eukaryota > Metazoa > Chordata > Mammalia > Rodentia > Cricetidae > Neotoma > Neotoma lepida. The sequence goes on from LZPO01027368.1 coordinate 538,056, forward strand.
ACATGCCTGTAATTTCAGCAAGGCCAGCTCTAAGATTTTTTTTGGGGGGGAGGGATGCTAGCTTTTAGGATTCTTATTGAGCTGAGTGAATTCTTTACATATGCTGGAAAATCATCAGCCACAATAATGTGTAGCTGAAAGTAATTACTAGGGTTTGCAGACTTTGGGGAAAGTGGAGAAGTGAGGCATGGTACATGAACTGGGCACTAAACACAGCCAGAGCCATAAACATTCTAAGTATTGAACACAGCTCCATGGACACTGACAGGTTTATAAGCACTCACAGTACAGGCTCACAAAATACCAACACCAATGACATATGTTTCAGTGAAAATCCTAACCATACACGACAAAGGGCCCCACCCACTGCCACAGTCTCTACCACACACAACAGAGGGCCCCACCCACTGCTACAGTCTCCACTACACACAACAGAGGGCCCCACCCACTGCCACAGTCTCTACTACACACAACAGAGGGCCCCACCCACTGCCACAGTCTCTACCACACACAACAAAGGGCCCCACCCACCGCCACACAAGTTCTCCATTATCCTGCCATGACCTGAATGCTCTACCACTACTGAATGAGGTAATCAGAGTGCCTGCATCTAACAGAACCATAAAAGTTTGACTACTCTCCCTAGGTATTTATTCAAAAGAAATGGAAAGACGTAGCCATAACACCTTGAACTTGATGTTATACAGGGCTATCCCTAACAGTTTCCAACTGAGAAAGTTCAAATGCCCAGTAGTAAGTGGATGGATGTACAAAGCCTGGGAGATCTGTGCAGTAGAATAGTATTTAACAGTTGAAAGGAAGTGAACTAATAATGAATGCAACAATAAAATCATGCTGCGAGGAGGGGCATACTATACAATGTTTATGTCACAGGTATCTGACACACAAGGTCCCCGACTTACAGTAGTTCAACTGTGTTTTTTTCTTCTTTACAATGTGCAAAATGGGGCATAGACACATAGGGATGGACTTTAGTCTTTCTTAAGGACAAGGACACCTCATCCCAACCTTCTTCCACCTCTTTCAGATCAGGACACAGATGGAACTCGTGACTCTACATTTATAAGTAAAGGCTGGCATTTCTTTCAGTCCTAAGAACTCACTCTTGCAGCCCAACCAAACTCCTGTGGTTTTCAATCAACACAAAGCTCCATGTCCTNGATGCCATCCTGCCGAAGTCCCCACACAACGAGTTTTGAGGGCTCCTTAACTCACATGGAGTTGAATGCGCACAACTAAATTGTCATCCTGTGGGCTTACATTCCTCANCTTAGGGCATGCAGTTGAGTGTGGACAGTGACTAAGGATCATCTGGTGGGCTTCCACTCCTCAGCTGAGCCTCTAATTATTACTTAACAGGTAAAACCCTCTCCNTCCAAGCTGTTCTTGTCTAACTCACAGATGACATCATTTACTACCAGACACATCCTCTTCCTAACCCACAAGGATCCATCTTTCCNTTCCTTTCCAGGAGCCACAGCCCAAACTGAGGTGGGAGATTTTTTTAAAAAAAAAATAGGCAATTTGCAAGCAAGGAAACAAAGTAACCAGTTACTGCTTCAGCGGCAGAAACCACAAAGGCCTGAGTCTGAGACAAAGTTTGTTTGTTTTGTTTGTTTTAGTAGTAACAGGAAAAGCATGAGAATCATGTGGAGGCCAGTTCCTCTAGACCCCCAGGCCCACAGAGAAGACAAAGGGGTTGCTCAATTCCCAACATACAGGGAATTGGCATCTCAACTGCTCGCAGAGGGAGATAGGGTTTTTCTTAGATTGGATAATAAGCAAAGCTATCCTTTGCTACAGCAAGGGATACTGTATCATCCAAGGCCATTTGCTTTTGGTTTTGGTGACACAACCCAGACTTATGTGCATGACAGGCAAATGCTCTGCCTCTGAGCTATATTCTTAGCTCCATTTTATTTTGGACAGGGTTTGGTTAAGTTGCTCAGGCTAATCTGAAAGTTGGGATCCTTCTGCCTCAGCCACCCAATAGTTAGGATCACAGGCATGCACCACCATAAAAAGATCTTTTTTTAAACCCAGTGCTCAGGAGGCAGAGGCAGGTGGATCTCTATGAGTTTGAGACTAGCCTGGTCTATAAAGCGAGTTCCAGGACAGCCAGGACTGTTGCACAGAGAAACCTTGCCTCAAAAACTTAATTAAGGGCTGGAGAGATGGCTCAGCGGTTAAGAATCCAGACTGCTCTTCCCGAGGTCCTGAGTTCAATTCCCAG
>LZPO01027368.1:540664-551453 GCA_001675575.1 Neotoma lepida
TTTTCCCCTGCTTTCCAAATGTTTGTCATTAATACAGAGATACATTGTTTTTTGTATGCTGTCCATGTATCCTGCATCCCAAGCTTACTTACTCACTANAGTAGCTTTTCAATGTAGGTTACTTAAAATGCTCAATATTGTCTACAAGTAACAACTGTAACTCTTCCTTTCTAATCTGCACACCTTTTATTTCTTTTGCCTTACAATATTTGCTTGACATCACACAAAATGATGACTTAAGGGAATGAAAACAGACATCCTTGCCTGCTTTCCAATCTCATTTGTTTATCTGTAGGTTTCTCAGATTTTCTTTATCAAGTTGAAAATGTTAGCTTCCATTCTGTTTTCTGACTTTTTCAAAAGATCTTTTCTATTATTATATTTATTTGTGTGGTGGTGAGGTGAGTGCACAAGTACCATGGTGCAAGTGTGGAGATCAGAGGACAAAGTGAGGGAGTTGATTCTCTCCTTCCACCATGTGAATCGATAGGACTGGATGTAGGTCATTAGGCTTGGCCAAAAGCACCATTATCTACTAAGCCATCTTGTCTATCCTTTAAAAAACAAACAAGCCTAGAGAAATGGCTCAGCAGTTAAAAGCAGTGGCTGCTCTTGCAGAAGACCAGGGCTGGACTCCCAGCACCCATGTGACAGCTCACAACCATTTGTAACTCCAGTTCCAGAGCATCCGATACCCTCTTCTGAACTGAGGGTACTGTGTATATGTGGTACATGGACATACACACAGGCAAGGCATCCATATATATGAAGTAAAAATAATAAATCTATAAAAATCTTAAATGAAGAATGGTGGTTCTTGTATATAATCTGAGGACTTAGGAGGATGAGGCAGGGAGACCATGAGTTCAGGGCTAACCTGGGTGGTGGTTTGAATGAGCAATGGCTCCCATAGGCTCATGTATGAACAATGACTCCCCAGCTGTTGGGCTGTTTCGGGGAAGTTATGGAAACTTTTATAGGTACAGCCTTGCTGGAGGAAGTACATCACTAAGAGAGGACTCAGAGGGTTAACAGCTTCATCTACTTCCTGCTTGCTCTATGCACTTCCTGTGCATTGAGAGAAATGTGTTCAATCAGCTTNCTGCTCCTATGCCATGCCTTCCCTGTCACAATGGACTCTAGATCTGGAACCGTAGGTAAGCTAAATTAACATTCTTCTTTAAGTTGCTCTTTGGTCATGGTATCACAGCACAGAAAAGTAACTAATCCACCTATGTCCATATCAAGATGCAATCCCAGAAGAAGGGTGAGGGGTAGAAATAGAACTCATCAGTAGAACACTGGCCTAGTATGTATAAAGCCCAATGTTCAATTTCCAGCAAAACACACACACACACACACATACACACGTTTAATTCTGCCATATGCTTTTTCTACAATTATAAAAAAAATCAGATGGTTTTCTACTTTAGTCTGCAAGTTAAACTGATTTTTATTACCAATCCAGGACTACATTCTCAACCACCACTTCATCATGTATCACACTTTGTATAAACTGCTGAATTCTGTTCCGTTACTATTTTGCTAAGCATTTTTGTCTATATTCATGACAGATATTGGTTTCTGGTTTTCTTTTCTTGTAGCATCTGTCTGGGAATAACGCTAGCTTGACAAAATGAAACGGAGCACACTCTCTGCTCAGGAAAGTCTGCACAGAATTGTCTGTCTCTTTCTTCCATGCTGCCTAGAATTCATCAGTGGAGACACAGAGCTTATAGGAAGCTTTCTTTGGTTTTTGTTCTTGTACACACACAGGCTGGCCTCAAGTGATCCTGCTTCAACCTGACAAGCATCTATAGAAAGGAACCACTGTGCCTGGCTTACAGAAAAGGTTTTTGTTAAACTTAAAATTTAATATATTTGATAAACTCTTTATGAGTCACTTTGATATTTGATAGTTTATGTCTTTGAAGCAATTTGTGTATTTCCTCTAAGTTGCCAACTTTATTGGCACTATATAATTATATTTTTAATTATATATAATTAAAATTATATATAATATTCTTTCATTTCAACATCTGTAGACTCTGTAGAAATGTCCTCTCTTCATTCCTCCCACTGATATTTCATTCTCTCCCTCTTTTCATGATTAATCTGATTAGAGATTTCAAATGTCATTTTTAACCTGCTGTTGTAAATGCTTACCTTCTTCCTTCTGAGGGCTTTAGGTGTAATCTGACCTTTTTTTTCCAGAATCTTTAAATGGCAAAAAGGGTCAGGGTTTAGTAAGCCCAGCCTGGAGGCCCACAGTGTTATCTACATCATTCTTACCTTAAGGGTATTTTTGTTATTGTTTGTTGTATTTCTAGATGATTGGGGGATAATATACATGAGCAAGTTTATGCCTGAAAAACTTTAAATATTTGCTATCTGTCCTTCTCCAGAAAAACATAATTTTTCAAGCTGTGGTTCAGATCACTGACACAGCTTTGTTTTGTTTCTTCNCCAAAACAGCAAGAAAACGTTACTAAAAGCAAAGTAATAGTGCAGCCCAGACATACTGAAGACCACACTGGCCCTCAGAGTTACAGTTCTCAAGGACAGGATAATTGACTTTCAAGCCTTCTATACCTACAATAAGCCATTAAGACATAAAAAACAAACTAACAAAAACAAACCAAAGAAAAGAATACCAGTGCTACTTTAAATGCATTCCATTAAGATCAGTTTCTACTATCATTATTCACTTCAAAATATTTTCTAGGGGACTGGAGAGATGGCTCAGTGGTTAAGAGCACTGGCTGTTCCTCTAGGGGACCTCGGTTCAATTCCCAGCACCCACATAGTGGCTCACAACTGTCCATAACTCCAGTTCCTGGGAATATACATATGCATGCAGATAAAATACTCATACACATAAAATGTAATAAATAAATCTTTTAAAAAATATTTTCTAATAGTCCTTGTGATTTCATCTTTGACACACAGCTAATAGCTAGCATTTACTACCTAAACATTTGGAGATTTTCTATGTATCTTATATCAATGAAGACAGAAACNCCAGCATTTCCATAATTTGAGAGTCAGGGTTAGGTTAGGGTCTGTCATGGTGAATGTGTCACCTTGTGCACTTGAACACAGAAACTGAAGGTGGCTGACTGTGAGTGTTATTTGCATAGTCCATACATATCCTTACTCATGTTCAGTCAGGCCTAGTGCTGCACTTGCTCCTCCAACCCCAGAAGAGAGACTACCGAGTCTCAGGTGAGCCTGGGCTGGATGTAGAGCAAGGAAAAAAGGAAAGCAACTTATTGAATAGAAAACACAAACCCANCTGTTCTGTCGTTCAACAGCCACTGAGAGAGAGCATTCAAGTTCCCAACTGTGACTGTGGTCCGATGCTTTAAAGCCAGTCTGCTATTAGAAACCTAAGTCCACGTTCAACCCGCTAAGACTTGGAATAGCACAGAATAATGGTGCAGGCTACAAATCCCAATACTTGGGAGGCACAATTCCAAAGCCAGCCTGAGTCACACAGCCAGACCTCAGAGGGGCTAAGCAGAGGAGGAGGGGGGGGGAGGTGGGGAACAAGACAGACAAGACCCACATGCAATACTTAAGGACTAGAAGGCTGTGTGTGCCTTTTTGAACTGAGAGATCAAGCTTCTAATAAGAAACGCGTAATTGGTTTGGCCAGTCTGTAAGTCATCAGGGACTGCACAAAGTTCTAGAGCCAGGGCTACCTCAGAAGCCATTCAGAAGTCTTTAGAGCACCTTATATCCTTACATATTTCAATCAGGGTCACATGTAGGGCATACNAACCTTCACTAAAACAAATTCTCCAAAGCTTGTGAGCACGGCAGGAAAAGGGTTTGGCCCTTTGGTTATAATGATTCATCACCTAATTTTATCCCTCAGGAATGGAAGCTATGTGCTAGCATATGTGTCTTCATCAATGTTGAAGTCTAGTCCAAGGAAAGAGGATTTTCACAGGCCAAGGAAGTTAAGGAGCTTCAGTTTGCTCACCTACACAGGAGTTACCAGCAGTCAATGTACAGAGGGGAAGAAACCAGAANATAAAATTCGATCCCCACGCCTCCCTCCAGCAGCTTCACAGTTCATAACATGAACGTTCTAAGCATCTAAAGGCAAAAACACACTCCTGGAAGTCAATCACTATTTTTCTCCCTCACAGTTGAAAATGGTTGAATGCTTTAAGTCCAATCAGAGTCACTCAATTCAAAAAGTCTAATGATTTCTAACTCGGTCTCAATGCCCTTTGTTAAATAGAACCTTCATCACTACCAGGCACTACATCCTACACCCTGATTTTCATCAGAGCATCTACTGCCATCAGAAAGTTCTTGTCTATTTGTCTATAACTTCATTACCCTCCCATTTCTTTAGAATGTACAGGGGGAAAGGGACTTGTTGACCTTCCTCACCCAAATCCCCTCCCATCCTAGGGCCTAACAGAGCTGGCAAACAATAGCTTCTCAGTAGAAATGTGAAGAATGAATAAACTAACCATGGAGAAGGGGTACCATAAGAAAAAACTCTACCATTATTTATACTGAGCTTTGCAAATAACTGTCTGTATAAGGTGCATTTATACACTATTCTGGGACTTTACAGCACTTTAAATAAGAAATCCACACCACCATAAGTCATAAACAAAATAAAAAANTATTTTCAAGTAAATTTTCAACAATATCCTATCTTAAAACCCACAAGGTATCCTTAACTTTTAACTAACTTACAGCTTTATCAGTAATTTAACTCATAGGTACTTATTGCTTTCTGACTTTGAGAAAGTTTAGGAAATTAAGCCCTGAAGAGCATAAAACTAAACAGACAAAAAGAACAACCATACCGTACCCTGGGAGAGGTAACCTCATCTCAGCATTATATTGGATAGNCAGTTGAAAAGTTAAAACAGTAAAAAGTCCACAGCAGAGATAAACAGATTTGATTTAGCACAGTGACAATGAAAAAGGAGTAAACTGTATCTAAAAATTTAAAATAATATAGATGGAAATAAAAGTCTACATTTTTACATTTTTAAATAACTTATGACAGAGTGTTACCACAGAAGAAACACAGCAGAATGCTGAGGCAGGAGTATCTTGCACTCAACGCCAGCATGGATTATGTAGAGGGCCTTATCTCAAACAACAAACTATCTACTAGGATTCCACATAGAAGACCTATTTTCCAATCTTGGCTCTATTCGATGCTTATCATGTTGGCTTAGTTAGGGCTTCTATTGATGCAACCAAATACCATGACCATAAAGCAAGCCGGGGAGGAAAAGGTTTACTCAGCTTACACTGCCACATCATAGTCCATCACCGAAGGAAGTCAGGACAAGAATTCAAACAGGGCAGGATCCTGGAGGCAGGAGCTGATGCAGAGGCCATGGAGGAGTGCTGCTTACTGTCTTGCTCCACATGGCTTGCTCAGCCTGCTTTCTTATAGAATCCAGGACCTCCAGCCCAGGGATGGCACCACCCACAATGGGCTGGGCCCTTCCCCATTGATCACTAATTGAGAAATTGCCTTACAGCTGGATCTCATGGAAGCCTTTCCTCAACTGAGGCTCCTTCCTCTCGGATGACTCTAGCTTGTGTCAAGTTGACACAAAGCCACCCACTACACATGTAATCTCACACCTGTCACAAGGTCACTATGAAGACATGGGTGCACTGTAACTCCACATTCTTTCTTGCTTCTCTACACAGATTCTCCCTTTAAGTTCTGTTTTTATGCATTTAATATTCCATCATCAAAGCTTGCCTCTGCTTCCTGACTGCTGCTGCAATGTGACTGCCAGCNTCATCTGTGCTCCTGCCNCCCTGCTTTCCTCACCATGATGGACTGTTTCGGTTCTGGAAAGTCTTGTCAGGTAAGCACAGCTGCTCTGAGTCATGAATGCAAAGGCCATGGTATGTCCAGAAGACAGCAGGAAACACTTTGAGAAGTGACCCCCCCCAAATACTGGAGGATATGGCTAGCTGCTCCAGGTCCCCAACGCCTGAACTTCCCTGCAATGACAGACTGGAACCTGGAGCTGTGAGTTAGAATTAATGGTTTCTTCAGGTATCTTATTACAGCAACCAGAACCCAGAGTAAGGCAGATGCTAACCCAAGCCCTTGGATTCCCACATTCATATCCTACTGATACCCAGTAAGGTATCATTGTGTGTCCTAAGTAAATAAAAAGGAAACTAACACTGGTCAATAGTTTCCACAGACTTTTTTTTCAAATGTCTTTTTAAAGTTATTATTATTTTAGACAGGGTCTCACTGTGTAGCCCCTGGCTGGCCTACAGCTTATTATTATATAGACCAAATTGGTCTCAAACGCACAGAAATCCACTTGTCTTTGTCTCCTGAGTGCTGCATTTAAAGGTGAGTGCCACCATATCCAGCTAAATACCACCTCCTTTAAATTACATTCATTTCTTCAGCCATTCATTGTATATCTTTTCTCATTTTCCTCTTTATTTGCATGTTTTTTCCTCTCTAGGCCCCTAATTTTCTACATTTCTTAATAAAATACGCCAAGATGGGACATTAAAATAAAAAAAAAAGCTTAAGCTCTTTTAATCTGGGGCTGGAGTCATGGCTCAGCTGCTGGGATCTCCACATATGGGCCATAGCATGTGATCTCACACACAAACAGGAAATTAATTTTTAAAAAATAGATCTTTTAATCTTTGACATACCTCCACAGAAATACTAATCTGTCATATAACATGCAGATCATGCATGAATTACTCCACTCCTGCCTGGAGTACACAATGGTGTTTTTACTTGTCTCCTCTCATCTACAGTGCATCTTACCTAAACATCATTGGGTTTATGTCCCTATGTATGTATATTTGTGAGGATGCCACTCTACTCAAAAGTCATGTGCAATCAGAGCCTACTGGACTAAGGCCCCTTTAGCCTACAGCTTCAGTTTTACCTCCAACAATTCTTAAACTGAAAGCCCTCTGGGGCAATCATATTTATATTAGTTTTTCCTATATCCCTAGCATAGTATAGGACTCACAGACAACCCCTAATATAGGCTGACTATTCCTTATCCAAAGTGCTTGGAACCAGAAGTGTTTCAGACTCCCAAATCTCACANTGAAGATAGACATATAGCTTTTCCTTCTAACNTTATCCTGCATCAATATCCAAATGCTCTAAAACCTAAAAGGTTCTGAGTGAGTATTTTAGATCAGATGAGGGATGCTCAACCTGTTTGACAAATAATGATGAAATTCTGAAGTGTGTGTGTGTGAAACCAAACATCTGTAATCCTAGCACTGGGGAAACTGAGGCAAGAAGAATCTCCAGTTCCAGACTGGCTTGAGCTACAGTGAAACCCTGTCTCAAAAAAAAGCAACCGACCCAAACAAGCAAAACATTTGTATTGTTCCTCTCCAAACAAAACAGATACCTGATTTTCTCCAGAAGCAAATTGATACCTGATTTTCTCCAGAAGCAAATTCTACTTTCAGTCATTCTAATACACTTAAATTATTAATAGGCAAAATGATCTAAAAACTAAGCTGTAGTGCCAGGCAGTGGTGGAGAGCGCCTTTCATCCCAGCACTCAGGAGGGAGAGGCAGACGGATCTCTGTGAGTTCAAGGTCTACAGAGGGAGTTCCAGGACAGCGAGGGCTGTTACACAGAGAAACTATGTCTTGGAAAAACAGCAACAAAACAAAACAAACAAACAAACAAAAAACCAACACACACTGAGCCTTAAAAGGTAATTACCCCCTGGTCTATAAAGAAAGTTCCAGAACAGCCAGAGCTGTTACATAGAGAAACTCTGTCTCAAAAAACTAAAAAAGAAAAAAAAAGTTAATTACCTAAGGAATGTTGAGATAGGGAGAATCATCTTCCCTAGGGAGGAGCACACCATTTAGTTAGCAATAACAAAAGGTCAGCCCTGAAAACACACATACAAATAACTATAGTTATAGATAGACTGAGTGGGCTGTACTTACGTATTTAGAAATACACACACACACACACACACACACACACACACACACATGTAACAACAATTAATGAAAAAGGAGGCCATGAACTTGAAAAAGATCAAGAAGGAGTATATGGAAGGTTTTGGAGGGAGGAAAGAGAAGAGGGAAATGATGTAATTATATTATAATTTCAAAACAAGAAAAAAAAATTAAAGGTAATCACAAATGGGTATAGTGGCACATGCCTTTAATCCCAGCATTCAGAAGCAGGTGGATCTCTGTTCAAGGTCAGCTTGGTCTACATAGTGAGTTCCAGGACAGCCAGGGCTGCATAGAGAAACCCTGTCTCAACAACAACAACAACAAAAAAGGGTAGTTTAAAGGTGTCACAAATCAGACATGGTGGCTCATACCTGTAAGCCCAGCACTTGGGAGGCAGAAGGACCATTTTGAGTTAGAGGCTAGTCTGTGCCATTATGAATTTCAGGCCAGCCTAGCTACAGAAAAAGACTATCTAAAAATGGAGAGGGGGGATAATCACTAAGAACTGACAAAAAAGACAACAGAGTTGGTAGGTAAAATTAGCCTGAGCATGGGCTCAGCAGTTAAGGGCAGTAGCTGCTCGTCCAAGGGACCCAGTACCCATATGGCAGCAGCCCACAACCGTCTGCATCCCCAGCTCCAGAGTATTCAAGGTCTGTGGACATGCATGTGATGCAGTCATACATGTAGCCAAAACACCTATACACACACACACAAAGCTAACCTGGGCTCTACAGCAAGACCCCATTAAAAAAAAATGACAAAGCATTTTAAGTTTTAAAAATTCCTACTCTTACTAAGAAAGCTAATTGATGTGGACCAAAAAACTGCAGCATAATTCAATTTTTAAAAAGAAACAAATTTCTACGGAATAATGCAAGATCAAATTGCGTGTATGTGTGTGTGTATGTAACGTTTTCTTCTTTTTAAAAAAGATTCATTTTTTTATGTATGTGTGTATATGCCACATATGTGCAGGTTCCCAAGTAGGCTAAAAGAAGGCATCAGATTCCCTGGAGCTAGAGAGTTAAAAAGGAGTTGAGGNTGCCTCACACGGGTGCTGGGAACTCTGGACAGGCACAAACACGCTATGTCTTCAGCCACAATTTTAATATTCTCTACATTGACTTATTTGTTGGGGGAGCACACTTGCCATGAGGAAGTCAGAGAACAACTTGTGACAGTGGTATTCTCCTATCACCATATGCATCCCAGGGGACTGAGCTCAGGTTTGGGACTGCTGGCATGGCCAGTGCCTTTACCTGCTGAGCCATCTGGCTGGCCCCTCAAATTATATTTTTAATGAACAACAATCATTAAATCTAAGTAGCTTTCAAATATCTGCTTTAAACATTCTTTGGCTTCTTATTCTTGTAGTGAGTGAAAGCCAAAGTCCAAACTATACACACACATTCAGACAAGATATCTGCCCTGTATATACACAATATACCATATGCTAATATATGAAGTACTATCATTTTACTTTGTAGACAACCTGAGAAAGAAAATCCATTGCTACTCATAAATATTACCAGTAGGCATTTCTTAAATATCAACCTCTGTTTACTCTCCAATTCAAGGTCACTGACCCAACCTTCTACCACTTAAGTTGAAGAAAAAAGGAGGACCCCAAATCAGTGTATAAAATTTCAGTATCATTCCTGTTGTATGCAAGGAGCCTNGCTAAGGACTCTGCAGCACAATCTAAGATAGTATGGACCATCAGATGATAAAAGTAAGCTGGGGACCGTATAAAGGTCAATCAAGCCTTATGATCAAGGTGACAGTGCTCTAGTCACCTAAAAAAAGAAGCTGCATTTGCACTACAACAGGTTTCAATTACCTTTATCGGGTTAATGTGCTCAAAGCTTGCATCAAGCAATCATGCCCCTGACAGTGAAGGTAAACTCATAAGCAGAATAGCGCTCCTGAATGGAATTTCACTTGTAGTATACCGACTACTATAAAATCTTCCATAACTTCGCCCTCTAAATTCATGAAATTAGATGGGGACAGAGAAGAAATTCCCTTTAAAACTGGGGAGATTTACAGTCTCAATTGTTATTTGCCAAGTGGCAAGTTCAAAGGTGCCACCCCAAGGATGACAGCGCCATATAAAAATTTTTTTGATTGCTACAACACTGGTCCATATGTTCAAAAATAGGTGAGGACCCACTTCCCAACAAGTTAGACTATGCTCTGTCACCAACATTAAACGTGGAAGAAAATGCCAATGCTCTGCCTCCCCCAAAGAAACACAACTCCCTAAACTGCTGAACACCATCAGCCAACCCCCACTGAGTGGGTATTTTAAGTATTCTATCAGGAAATCATGATAAGTACTAGCGGTTNCTCTAGGCCTCAGCAGCAGCCTTAGGTGTAAGCGAACTCAGCCCTTGATACTCAAAAAAATAACGTTGATGTCACTATGAGGCTACTGATTCTTTGCACTCCGGACAAGTCATTCTTGATCCGCAACGCATTTCCTCCCCCAGCTCCCAAATAAAGAGCTCTGCAGACGGAGAACCCCCGGGTACCCCCCCTTCTCCTCTACCTCCAGAGGCTGCCGCTTTCTCCACCCTCCGGCTCCGAGGAGCGGGCTCCAGAAGGTCCCGGGGAATTCTGAGCCCGGGCAGTGCTTGTTTTGCCAGTGCACGGTAGCTCTGTCCAGCTGCTTCCTTTCCCAGTTTGCCCGAAAAGGAGCACTACAGGGTACCCGGGGACCCAGGAGAGAGCCGGGGTGGCGATGTCGCCGCGGCTGCCGCCTCTGGTATGTCAGGGGCCGGGATTGTATTTCGA
>LZPO01027368.1:557543-578524 GCA_001675575.1 Neotoma lepida
CAGCCTGGTCTGTATAACCAGAGTCTGCAAAACAAATGAACAAACAAACAATCCAAAACCAAAGTAAGCAAAGAAACCTTGTACAGATAACTTAACAGAATATAATGGTGGAAAAATATAAAAACTACACATCAAAAGAGCTCATTATATACCTGAGAATATTGGATCAGGAAGCTGAAATTTGACANATTATCTAGTAAAATTACTGGACTTTAGAGGAAAAGAACCTGTGACCATTTAAGGGGAAGGTAAGTAAACAAGTGACATATGGTGACAATAAAATTAGACCCTCATCAGATATTTTCCAGTAANAAAATACCTTTGGATTTTCAAGGAAAGTGTGTCAGTTTATAATACCTAACACATNGGACTTTCAAATAGATAAGACACTGGCTATAACAGCACCCAAGAGCATGGAAAAATACAGTTCCCCATGAGTCTTTTCTGAGAACTCNATTAAAGAACTAGTCTTGGGCTGGAGAGATGGCTCAGTGCACTTAAGAGCACTGGCTGCTCTCCCAGAGAACTGGGGTTCAAGTCCCCATACCCATGTGGCAGCTCACAACTGTCTGAAACTACAGTTCCAACACCCTCTTCGGGCCTCTGCAAATACCAGGCTCACGAGTAGTGCACAGACATTCATGCAGGAAAAGCACCTATGCACATAAAATAAAAAACTTGTTTCAGAAAACTGAAATGACTAGAGAGACACCAATATATGAACTGATGGTGAGCATTAAATATGTGCCACCTGCACTCTGCAACCACAGATCCAGGGAGGCTACCTAGCAGGAAGGACCCTAGGATGACTGTAGCATAAAAAAAAAGTTTTGGTTTTTCCCAGTCACTGGGCAAGCTTTAATGAAACATTTCACTATTAGGATAAGAATTTGTACCTCTATTTATGTTCAAGCTATCTGTATATTATCTCTCCTGCAGTTGTACATTGAATGTTTTAATAAAAAAATATGTACCACCTGTAGACCTAAGAATAAATACAAATCAAAAGGAAGAAAGTACCTGGGCATGATGGGTGGTAAGCACTGTAATTCCAACACTCAAAAGACTGANGTAAGAGTTGCTGCTAGTTCAGGACCAGAATGGAATACACAGAAAGACCCCATTTAAAACAAAAAGGAAGAACAGATAGTTCATAGTAGTAGCTATCATTCAGTTTTAAAATGAGAACCTGGGAGCAGTAATGCTAGTCTGTTCTCCTAGCCACTCAGGTGTTTGTGCCAGCCAGTGAGCACCAAAGGAAATGGGGAGAGGAAGCTGCAGGAAAGTATTTAACTCTTTAAAAATTANACCTNCGGGCTGGAGAGATGGCTCAGCAGTTAAGAGCACTGACTGCTCTTCCANAGGACTCGGGTTCAATTCCCAGCACCTACATGGTAGCTCATAACTGTCTCTAACTCCAAGATCTGACACCCTTACACAGACATACATGCAGGCAAAATACTAATGCAAATGAAATAAAAGTAAATATTTAAAAAAAATTACACTTACTGCCCGGGCGGTGGTGGTGCACGCCTGTAATCCCAGCACTCGGAAGGCAGAGGCAGGTGGATCTCTATGAATTCGAGGCCAGCNTGGTCAACAGAGTGAGTTCCAGGACAGGTTCCAAAGCTACACAGAGAAACCCCGTCTCGAAAAAAAAAAAAATTACACTTACTGAAGCACGCTTTCTCAGACCACCAACCCCCAAATCATGACACAGAGACTTATTATTAGACATGAATGCTTGGTCTTATCTTACACTTGTCTACTAGATCTTATAACTTAATTTAACCTGTTTCTCTTCATCTACATTTTGCTTTGGGGCTTTTTACCTTTCTCTCATTCTGTCTGTCCTACTTCTTTGCTTTCTCTGTGTCTGGCTGGATGGCCAGCCCCTGGCTGCTCCCTGGGGTCCCTTTCTCTTTCTCCCCTTCTCTTTTCTCTCTGCCCACCAGCCCCACCTATCCCTCCTCAGCCTAGCTATTGGCCGTTCAGCTTTTTGTTAGCCCAATCAGGTGCTTTAGGCAGGCAAGGTGAAACAGCCACACATCTTTACATAGTTTAATATTTTATTGAACAATAACTTACAATTCTTTTTAGATTTATTTATTTTTATTTTATGCATATGGGTGTTTGTATGCATGTATACCTGTACACCATGTGCATACAGTGTAGAGATCAGAAGAGGGCATCAGATCACCTGGAATTGGAGTTACAGGCATTTGTTAGGGTGCCATATAGGTGCTGGGACCCAAACTTTGGTCCTCTTCAAGAGCAAGTGCTCTGAACCACTCAGCCAAATTCCCAGCCCTATTTACTTATTTTATGTGTGTATGTGTGAAAGTATGCACATGCCATGGTTTTCAGTTTCCACCATGTGTGTCCCTGGAATTGAACTCAGGTCATCAGGCTTAGCAGCAAGCTCTCTTACATACTGAGGCATCTCACTGCCCCCTCAATGGATTTTCTTAATCGTATTTCTGTAGTAGTATTAGTATTTACTCTGAGGCTATTGGAAGCCTAGTGTGAGGCAAATATAATGAGTGATTATGGCATATCCTGAATCTGGGATTCCTAATATGTTTGTTAACTGGGACTCTGGCTGTAAATATTAGAAGATACAGATGTAATCCTGACAAGGTTAAGATTGGAAGTATCTGTATGATCTCATGCATTATTTCACCTTTAAAATACATGTTTTCTAGTTCTGTCCAAGGAAGAGGACAAAATCACTGATACGATACAAAGTGCATCCATAGCGCTCGGCTGTCATCAGTTATAACCATTGTTGTGGGATTTTCTGTTTGTGTTCTGACAAGTAAAGCTTGCCTGGAGATCAGAGGGCAGAGTCAGCCACTAGTTAACCATAGAGGCCAAGCAGTGTTGGCACACACTTTTAATCCCAGCACTTGGGAGGAGGAAGCAGGAAGATCAGGAGTTCAAGGCTACCATGAGCTACACCAGAATGAATCAGTCTAAAAGAGAAACAGAGCCAGGCAGTGGTCCTGGCTCTTGGATCCTAGCACTTGGATCTCATTCCTTTGATCCCAGCACTTGGGAAGAGGAAACAGGAATATAATGTGAGTGGAGACAGGATCTCGGAGGCCNACCATTTGGTCTGAGATTTTGTAGAAGTAAGAAGTCTCTGGTGGCTACTNCTCTGTTTCTCTGATCTTTCAGCTTTCACCTGGGTGGGGGGACAGAGTTTTTTCCCACGTTAAAAAATGGGAAACACTATTACAATAGAGAAAGTTAGGTCTCTGTATGAGTACACAATGCATGGTTTAAAAATGAAACAATTAAATGAAGGGAAGATCAGTTTAACTGGGATTTGACATAATGTTAATTATCNTTTTGATAATTCTTAGTATCAGTTTGATAATTCTTGGTTTATCTCTAAAAAAGTTGGTTGATATGAGTGCCAAGATACAGGCCTTAGAAAAACTTATTTAAACAGATCATAGAGATATTCAGACACAGATAGAGGAATTTAAAGGAGAACCAACCTCAGCATTACATCATAAAATTAGAGAGGAATAGCCCAAGGGTTTCCAACAATGAACCTTAATTTATCCAGTCACCTTACAGGAACTGCCAAATGACAGATTTCCCCAAAGCTGTGTAAGAGCTGACTGGATTCCTGTGGAAATGTTAGATTTGAGGAGATTTAAGGAAGTGATAGTCTCATATGGTATGCATTCACCTTTTGTGAAGCAGATGTTAAATTCATGGACAACTAGTAACAGAATTGTCCCACAAGACTGGAGAGACTTCATTACAGCAGTATTGGAACCTGATCCTCAATTACAGTGAAGGACCTGGTAGAAAGATGAAGCTAGGACCATTGAACAATGAAATAGGGCTAGAGGTATGGAAATCTCTGAAGACCAACTTCTTGGAGAGGGTGATTATGCTGATGTACAAAGACAGTCTCTGTGTGATGACCACACCCTGACTCTATGCTGTGCAGCAGCTTTGAAAGCTTGGGACATAATTGAAGAAGTTGGAAAGAGAACTGAGTCATTTACTAAAGTTATACAGGGCCCAAAAGAAACCTTCACTGATTTTTTTTTTTACAAAGATTGAATTCAGCAGTAAATAAAATGATACCAAATTCAGAAGCTAGACAAATAATAATTGAATCTCTGGCTTTTGAAAATGCTAATTCACAATGCAAAANGATANTTAGGCCTTTAAAGGCAAGATCAGCACCCTTCGNGGAATNGATCTGAGATATAGTCAATATTGACTCTCATGACTATGATGATGCTTGGATAGGAGAGGTGATTTCCAAAGGCTTGAAGAAAAATCAAAATGTTAGGTGTTTTAATTGTGGCAAACAAGGTCATCTAAAAAGAGATTGTAGATAGAGCATTCCTAGAAACAAGGTTTTTTTTTCTAGGAATAATCCAAACAAAAGATCCTTCCCTTCTGGTGTATGCAAAGGCTGACATTGGACCAATGAAGAATGAACAAGGGACAGATAGGGTAACCCTTTGCCATTGGGAAATGTCTTGGGGGGGGGTTTTGTAGCCAACCATGTCAAATTTGGTTCAGTCATTCACCATGGGGGAAACTCCTCCCCAGAGCAATTAAAGGACTTAATGCCTATTGTAAAAAAAACAAAAAACAAAAAACAAAAACAAACAAAACAACCATACTGCTCTGGATGATAGAAGAACTTTAGAAGATAAAACAAAATTTTCAGAAGAAATCATAACGAGAGACTTCTTAATTAAAAGTGGTGATAGTTCATCAACCAGCATGACCATTCAATCTAAACTAACTTATAAGACTAACAAATGCTTTTCATTTGATCAGATATAGCTTGCCAAAAGGGAAACTCCCCAAAGTTAGGCTTAGGGAAGGGTTTTGTTTTTATCTTTCCAGGAGAATGAAGGCATCCAGCTAAGGAATCCGAAGACCCCTGGATGAGATATCTGAAGAAAAATGATGAATCATCCAGAGAAAATGTCCCAAGAGAAAGAGTAAATGGCCTATNGGTATACCACATTTCCAACAGGATAAAATTTCATAAATCTTCCTAAATATTTGTTTCTGCTGTTCTCTACAGACACATAATGCAAATGGTCTTTTTGTGGTCCCAGTTCAATTAAAAATTAAAGCTGGGTTTGGAGTTGGAGTGTGGCTCTCTCCTTCTCTAAACCCAAGCATGTTGTCAAAAGAAAATTCAGAGTCTCTGTTTCATATTAAAAGTGCCACCTGGTATGAGACAGAAGAAAACCAAAACTGAGGGACTACTATTNTCATAAATCTCTTACCCCTTAAATTTATTTTGACTCTTTAAAACTTTTCTTTAGGTATAGTACTATCTTAAAATTTAAACTTTTTGTTTTGATATTAATAATGTTTAAGTTTTCTACAGTGAATGATAAACTTTCCTAAGAGTGATCTCTGAAGTCTCCAAAAAGATGATGGGGCCACACAACGACAATTCTACCTGGACTAAGATAACACCACTAAGCTGATATACACCACCTAAAGATCANCTTTGGACTACAAACTGCTCAGGACAATTTTGAGGTGGCTAGCTGAGATGTTCCAGCCTCACAGACTATTCTAGCCAGGACTTGAGATAAGCCCTGCACTTTCCCATTATGCAGAGACTGGACAACAAATGATACAGCTACCTCTCCCAGAACTTGACAATTAACCCAATTTTTTTCAGAGTCCCCTAAAAGTGCCATCACTCCCAGACAGCAGGAAGTAATTTTAAGAACATGATGCCCACATCCCTAAGAGATGGGGTGAGTGGTTTTTGGTTGTTTAGTGGATTATGGATATTTGTCATCATTTAGTGGGGTTGGTTACAAGTTGTTATTAGTAATGGTCAGGAAAAAAGCTGAACAAAGAAGATTAGATTCAAGGATTTCATTCTAAAAAGAAAAAGGGGAGATATAGACATAGGTTAAAAAGGTAGATTATTTCAGTCTACTTTTAGACCAAAAAAGCAACTACTAGTTTTAAATATTTTACATTGGCTTAGATTTTTGTATATTGATACAAATTTGAGGTTATTTTTGTTATACTGTNTATATATTACAGAAATAATAGGATTAAAAAGGTAGATTATTGAATCTACTTTTTTAAAGATTTATTTATTTATTTATACAGTGTTCTGCTTGTATATATGCCTGCATGTCAGAAGAGGGCACCAGATCTCACTACAGATGGTTGTGAGCCACNATGTGGTTGCTGGGAATTGAACTCAGGACCTCTGGAAGAGCAGCCAGTGCTCTTAACCACTTAGCCATCTCTCCAGCCCTTATTGAATCTACTTTTAAACCAAAAAGCAACTACTAGTTTTAAATATTTTACTGTTGTTGGATCCTAATGGATCCCTTGGGGGAGGGGGTAAGAAGGTGCTGCGTCAAATAGCACAGACACTGGAAGTCAGTTGAAGGCAAATAATGAANGCGTTTATTCAATACAGGGAAGGTCATATATACCCTCCTCCCAGCACCCAGTCTGCGTGGTCATCCCTCATTGACNGGGCACAATCGGGAACTCTAACAACGACTGTTGCTAAGCCCTCAGGCAGACTCCACACGATCAGGACCTCTGACAGCAACCAGGAACTCTGACAGCACCTGTTGCTACCTTCAGGCAGACTCTAGGTTGGCTGNTAAGGAAGTACAGTATGTGCATGCCTTGGCAACTGGTCTGAGCCAATTTCCTTGACCCTATGGGCCTGTCCTACTACATATCCACCCTTTTATTTATTACATGGGCTCTCAGTGGGAGTCGGAGTTCTTTGCTCTGGCCTTGTTGACCCTGCCTCAGGGAGGCTCAGCTACTGGACTGTGCCTGTCTTAGGTTGGCTTGCCAAACAAGCTCTTACCCATTTTTGACTACTAGACCTCAAAAAGCGTCCATCCCTGGGGATTCACCCTAGGTGGGGAGTGTCAGGCAGCCTTTTGAATTTCAGAAAGCCAGGCATGCATAACCTCCTGTGGAAGGCTATGAGTTGGATGTCTAAGAGACATTAACACCNGTAGAGTCACCTTAGTGGCCACCTGTTGTTGCCAGATGTGCTGCAGGAGACACTTAAAAAGGAGAAAGATTAAAAGCAACACCCCGCCAATCAANACATAAGTGAAAATCCAGGAGGGATCAAACAGCCTCTTTATATCATGCCAAACCTTTTCAAAAAATAAAGAGTCAAAGACCATAACCTCTGCCCTTGTCTGATTTAATTGGAAATTGTGTGTTAGCTATAATGGATAATATAGAAACTTAGCTGGCCATAGGCCCTTAATATATTTAGCTAGCTCTCAGCCTGCTAAACTAACATTCTTCATCTCAAAAGGCATTATACAAAATGAGAAAAAGCAAGGCCTCNCAAGTCTTCAGCCTTTAGAGGGGCAATGAGAGCAAGAAAGGGGAATATATACATTACCCATTCTGGATGATTCCCTCCTTGGTAGAAGCAGGCTGATCTGTGGCCAAGCGTACATCTCTTGCTGGGACCCATGTTGGCATAGTGGCACTCTCAGGAAAAACACAAGCATACTCTCTCCCATGGGTTATCAGGGGGTGCTGGCAGCTGCTGTTGGAAGGAGATAGGATCTCTCCATGTCACCAGGGTCAGGNGCATGTGCCTTGGCAGAGATACCCAGTGNTTGTAGGCTGGGCTGAGCCCCTTGTCATCAAAACTAAGAAAGTTNATATGGAAAAGGACCTCTGTTAAGGCCAGATGAGGATCTCCTAGCCTCTGGTGAGATAGCCCTTGTCAACAGCTCCTTAAGAGCTCTGTTGGTCCTCTCCACAATGGCTTGTCCCTGTTGATTGTAGGGGATGCCAGTGGTGTGGGAAATCTTCCAGGACCCCAGAAAGTCATTGAATTGTTGAGAGGCATAGGCAGGGCCATTGTCAGTCTTAAGTGCCCAAGGTACCCCCATAACTACCATGGCTGACTTAGANGCCTTGATANCCTTGACAGCCTTCTCCCCAGAAAGGGTGAGGGCATAAACAAAGGAGGAACAGGTATCTATTATCACATAAACATGTTTAAGATTGCCAAAGGGGGCATGATGGGTGACATCCATCTGCCAGATGGCATTAGGCAACAAGCCTTGGGGATTAAGCCNTGCACGTTGAAGCGGTCCTAAAGGGGCAAGAGGAGTGCAAGTGGCACATGCCNGGGACAAATGTTTACANTGGGACAATGGTAATTCTGGAAGAAGTCTATGCAAATTCTGTGGAGACACATGGAATTGCTGGTGAAGAGCCCTGGTTTGCTCTAGGTGATCCATACTGCCTGTTAATATGACGGTCTGTGACCTCATTTCCTCGAGCCAATATTCTGGGTAATTTGGAATGAGATCTAATATGGGACAGGTACTATGTGTAACCTCAGCCCTGGGATATGGTAGGTGGATCCTCAAACACACACACATACACACACACACAGTGTATTGCCTAGCTAGGAGTGGTGTCATGTGCATATAATTCCAGCCATTAGAGAGTGGAGGCCAGAGGATCAAAACCTCAAGATCATCCTCAGCTACATACAAATTCCAGGCCAGCCTGACCTACATGAAACCCTAACTCGAACAAAACAAAAAATCAAAAAACACTAAAAACAAGAATATATCGGTGCTAGGGAGATTGCTCAGTGGTTAAGGTCCCTGTCATTTAAACATGACCTGAGTTCAAATCCATAGTCTCTTGGGAATAGAGACAGATGGATCATCAATTGGCCAGTCAAGCCACTTGGTGAACTTTGGGTTCAGCGAGAGACTCTGTCTCAAAAAATAAGGTGGAGATTGATAGAAGACACCAGCACTGACCTCTGGCCTCCATATGAGTGTGCACACATGCCTGCACACACACACACATACATGCACACATGCACACAATATGTTGGTTTTGATCTGGAAGTGGCTTAGAGGCAATGGTCTTCAGAATCTAGACTCATTCAATACCAGATACTTCTACTATACACTGACACTTGATCCCAGTGATATCAAAGTGGTGTATTTAAGGCACACCAGTGTCCAGGTTTGTGCCACATCTTCCCAANCCTCCAAGATCAGCCCCCCTCCCTTGTGTCTGTTTTCAGGGGAAAAAAATTCCTGAGGATAGCATCATCAAGGCAAACAGTGACTGAATGAGTCTGAAAAGTACAGGGGACTGACCATTCTAACGGGCCTGGATTGAAGTCATACCTTCTGCTTCAATCATCATCATCAGGTCCCTCAAGGAACAACCAATGAATAGAAATAAGCAGAAAACATCCAATACAGGGGAACTGTCACTTTTTTTTAAAGATTTATTTATTTATTATGTATACAGTGTTCTACCTTTATGTATGCTTGCAGGCCAGAGGAGNGCAACAGATCTCACTACAGATGGTTGTCAGCCACCATGTGATTGCTGGGAATTGAACTCAGAATCTCTGGAAGAGCAGCAGACAGTGCTCTTAACCTCTGAGCCATCTCTCCAGCCCCAGAACTGTCACTTCTGATAAGACTGTCAACATTGTTTTTCAGACATGGTACCTANCCTTAGCCAGATAACTCTCAGGAAGCAGTAGATTCTGGAGACTCCCAAATCTGTGGGTTGTAATGTTGATATTTGCTACTCTTATGATATTGTCAAGGAGATCCATAATGGTGCACTGGAATGTCCAGGCGGTTAACTACAAAGGAGATTGTTAAAATAAAGGATGATGGGGGGAGGGAGAGGGAGCGGAGGAGGGAATGTGAGTATGGAATAAATCAACCTAGGGCAGGCTTAACAATTCTAGAAAGAACATTGAGCATCAGGACTGTCTGGAAGCAAACTATTAGAGCTTTCTGAATAGTCAAAGAAACCANAGTAAAAAACAAACACAGAAAAGACCTCAGTTGTTCAAGGCCTAATGAACTTCAACATCTACTTAATTTATAGTAACTCTTAATTTCATCCAACACCATACACACTCGCTACACTACATACACTTGACCCCAGTGAGATCAAGGAGGCGTGTTTGAGGTAAGACAGTGTCGAGGTTTGTGCCATGCCTTCCTGATTCTACTTTCAGAGATTTCAATTATCTGTAGTTAATTACAGTCTGAAAATGTTACATGGAAAATTCCAGAAGCAAACAATCCCTAAGTTTTAAACTGAGCACTATTTTGAGTAGTATGATATATTCTCTGGCCATTCTTTCCAGTGCTTCTTGGGGAATGAATCATTCCTTTGCTCAGTGAATCGGCAATGTGTATGCTGCCCTTCTGCCAATCATTTAGTAGCTGTCCTGGTTATCGGCTCTACTATCACTTCCCTGAATTCAAGTAATCTTTATTCTACTTAATAATGCCCCTAGAGTGCAAAGGGCAATGGTACTGGCAATTCTGATATGCCAAAGAGGGTTTGGTTAGGTGAAAATGTGAGCGTTCTTAACAAGGAACAAAAATTAGTCATGTGGAGATTGCTAAGCTCTATAGTAAATTAGAAACTTTGAGAGTGAGGCTATGTTGTTATGATTGTTCTTTTACATTAGTGTGTGAATGTGCACTTACCCATGNGTGCACATATGGAGGCCAGTGGTCTTCCTCCATCCATCTCTACCTTATTTTCACAAAACTGGAAGCTTGCTCTTTCACCTAGACTGGCTGGCCAGTCAGCCCTCAGGACTTTCCTGTCACAGACTAACTTTTTATATGGGTGCTAGGAATCCAACATCCTTGTATATTAAACTTTTTATGCACTGAGCCATCTCCCCAACCCCCTAGCCTGTATTTTAAAAATTACTTTTGAAAGATTTATTTTTATTCCATGTGTATGTGTGTTTNCTTGTGTATCGCTTCTGNGTGGGAGCTCCAGGAGGCCAGAAAATGGTATTAGATCCCCTGGAAGTGGAGTTAGAGACAGTTGTGAGCCACCATATGGATGCTGGGAATNGAACCCAGGTTCTCTGCAAGAGAAGCAAGTGTTCTTACCCACTGAGCCATCTCTCCAGTCCCTCAAGAGCCTTTTTGTTTTGTTTTGTTTTAACATTCTGGACTTTGAACTGATGTAAACATGTCAAATAAAATCATAGAATCCATTTGCTTTGAACCACACTCCCACTCTTGCCCCTAAAGACTAGACTATAATTCAAAAACAGAATGACTCACAGCAGCATATATCGTCAAGCTATTTATTTCACCTTGAGAGACATCACGATTAAAGACATTGTCGAACAGTTTCAATTAGCATATTGATGAAACTCCTTCAACATTTTATATTTTCACAAAACAAAAACAAAACAACAACCCCCTCCCCCACAAAAAAACCCTCAAAAACAAAACAAAACAAAAAACTAAATAAACCCAAAGTAACCTGTGACTTTTCAAATTATATTTTTTGGTCCTGTCTTACAAAGAAAGTAACTTTGAAATAGCCAAACCACTTTTCCTTTCCCTTTGAGACAGGAGCTCAGTCTGTGGTACAGACTAGTCTGGAATTCACTGTGTAGTCCAGGATGGCCTTAAACTTGTGTGAGTCCCCTTGTCTCAGCTGCCTGAGTGCTGGGATTACAGGCACCAGCCATTACACCAGGCTCACTTTTCCTTGTTTCTTTTTTTTGTGTGTGTTTTTTTGGGGGGGGTGGTCTACATAACTATGTGTCTCTCCTTGGAACATTTACTCTATTTTGAAAAGTGCCTGATTCTAAAATAAAAAATATATCCAACTGAAGATCTTTAAATTGTTGTAGTTCTATTTTTGGCAACAATGAGTGGGAAGTTGAACTCTCTTCCTTGGGGAAGGAAGCTATTCCTTTTTAGGTGGTCAGATGGACAGGTTGTAGTAGAGACCACCAATTCCCTCCATCCCTCATCCCCTAGGTCCATCTCTTTCTCTTCTTTCTTCTTTCATTTTTTTCCTCTCTTTCATTCTTGAACTGGGAATTTAGTCTAGGGCTTCATACATGGTAGGCAAGTGCTCTACTACTGAGATATAAAGCATAGCNTAGCCTTCTTTTTTACTTTCTATTTTCAGACAGGGTCTCATTAAGTTCTCTAGGCAGTCCTTAAGAGGCCTGTGCCAACAGACCTGACCACCCTTTTGTGGGCATAAGCCCTCCTTAAAAACCCTTATTGGGAAGTAAGTTTCCAGTCTCAGTGATGCTAGGCATCCTTCCCAAAAGAACATGATTGGATTGGTGTGGATAATCTCTACTTTACGTTGTTTCCCTTGTTCTGTGCCCTTCCCAATAGAGAGAATATGCCATTTATAACATACCAGGATGGTAAAATGCTTCAGTTTAGGATTTGTTGTAGGTAAGTCTGTAAGAAATTGCAATCCTATCTCTGTGAGTTTGAGGCTAGCCTGGTCTACAGGGAGAGTTCCAGGACAGCCAGGGGAACACAGAAAAATCCTGTCTCAAAACAAAACAAAACAAAACAAAAACAAGAAAAGAAAAGAAAAAGAAATTGCATTGCAATCCTAAATATATCTGACTGGAGGGCAAAATAGTAGAATCCTCCTGCAAAGTATAATTTGGCAATATCTGCCAAAAATTGTGTGTACCTTNACTCACTTTTGGGCNTGTATTTTACTTGAATATATCTTAAATCATTCATATATAAGGTTATTCATTGCACCATTGGTTGCTCTATTAAAAACANGGATAAATATAATTTACCATCACTACTTTTAAGGATAATGATAAAAAAGGACTGGATTTATACGGCTAGATTGCCTGAAAAGTGAAAACACCAAAGGCAGAACAGCAAGCTGTGTTACTTACTGTGAAAAGAAGAGAATGCAAAATCTTACATTAATTTGATTGTACTTTTGGAAAGTTATGTAAGAATACATGAATAATGCATTAATGCAGTCTCATGTAAAAGTAAGATGACCATATAACTTGTCATACAAATAACAGTTTCTAAAGCGAAGGCAGTATCACTAATACCTCAGGACAACAGATAGAAAAATAGCATTGTACTGAACAAAGTGGAATATGTGAGCAATACTTTTAAAAGATACAGGGTGTAACAGAGAAAGGGAATACACGTATATGGTCCATAGGGGAGTGCGTGTACATTAAATCTGTATCTTAGACTTTTGTGGGACAGGGTCTCTCGTTGTCCACGCTGGCTTTGATCCTCCCCCCTGGAGCTCTGGTATTACAGCCCGGCTTTTTTTTTTTTTTTTTTTTTTTTAAGAGGAATGCCCCGAAAGCAGTCCATTATTATCACAAAGTATGCAGCTTGAGTTTCTCACAGGTGGGGANACGCAGACACCGGCACACCTAAATTTCTGTCCTTACCCTGGGAGGGTCCTTTTCTTGATNATGGTGTATTCGCTCCCAGGTAAATTATCTGTGTGTGTGTTTTGGGGGTGTGTTGGAGCTTTTGTTTGTTTGTTTGTTTTTTCAGTGTTGGAATTGGAAATAAAAACTAAAAACAGCTCGTTCTTTACTACAGGTAGTTTAAGAGACGTCTTAAAGAAAGGAGGAGAGAACGACAATCCTTAGACCCGGAACTTAGTGACAACGCCGTCGTTTTCCCATGCCGGTCCCTGACTGAAGCCGCACAAGGGCCACGCCTTCCAGGTCTTCAGCCAATCCCAGGTCGGAGCGTGAGCGCCAGCGTCTCTCGAGAGGCCTGGGCGGGTCTCAAACGGGAGGCGCGGAGTTTGGTGTCACTCAACCCTGAGGGCGGAGCTAATTCCGGCTCCCCTAGCCGGCGCTCTGGCCCGGACAGGCGCTACTCTATGGCCCGTCGGGTTCCCTCTGCCCGCACGCTGGAGGACCGCACTCGTTTCCTTTCGGGCGGCGAGCAGTCCCGCCGCCGTGGCTGAGCCGGGGGAAAGATGGCGGCTGCCGTGCGACAGGACTTGGCCCAGCTCATGAATTCGAGCGGCTCTCATAAAGATCTGGCGGGCAAGTGAGTATTTCCTGGGGGTGCAGAGGTGGGAGGGGAGCCCCCAGTTCCCCTTCCTGGAGGGGACGGAGGCTCCCGGGCGTGGGGCCCAGGCGGTAGGCCTGCGGGCTCAGGGGGGCGGGCCTCCAGTCGGCGGTGGCGGTAAAAGCCGGGAGCAGCCGAGCGCTGCAAGGGACCGTGCGCTGGGTGCTGACCGCCCTAAGACCCGGGCTGACCGCCAGCTTCTCAAGTCCTTGTGAACGTCCTCTGTGCGTTCCTTTGGCTTCTGGAAGCGTGGCAGGAACGATGACGGCTCCCTCGGCGGTGGCCGCCCTGGGTAGTGTCTGCGGCGAGCCCAGCACACCGAGTTTGAATTCTGCTTGCTGCCGCCTCCGCCCTCGCCGTGCTGGAGATGAATTTATAGTCTGGGCTTCGAGGCAGAGTTTTTTTTTTTTTTTTTTTTTTTAAAGAGAAGGCTTTCCGGGATGACAGGGGCCGAGGAGGGGTGGCCGCTGTCATGTCGTCCAGAACTTCTCAAGTTCATAGCGTGTGTGGGTCCTTNTGTTCTGGGTACTCTCTGTCACCAACTCCTTAGAAGAGAACACAGACAGAATGCCCTAGGCCTCGGATGTCAAGAGCAGTGATGTTTCCATAGGCTGCTTAGGAATTTTGCCGAAACCTTAGAATGCTTAGGTCCTACTCCAAGTCAGAATTTGAGACGTTGTCAGTTCCTCCAAGTAGTTGTGGAACAGTTTAAGTCGTTCCCTTTTGGTAGATTTCACAGCTTTGCTTTCTGCTGAAAGTCGTTTTTTGTTTGTTTGGTTTTTGTTCTTCGAGACAGGGTTTCTCTGTGTAGCCCTGGTTGTCCTGGAACTCACTCTGTAGACCTGGCTGGCCCCAAACTCAGAGATCCGCCTGCTTCTGCCTCCTGAGTCCTGGGATTAACGACGTGCCCGGCTCTTTCTGCTGAGAGCACGTTGATCTAATTAGTGGAATACTCGTGCTCAAGCCTGCATGTTGAAATGCTGTATATGTTGTGTGCCCNCTGTGCTGCTTTTCGCTGGTAAATTTAGTTATACCCTGGTTTAACTACTTTATTCTTCACTTTTCTGCATAAAAAATGGTAGTATAATCTAATGAGATTTTGTCTTATCTGATTTCAAAATGAGTGTGTGTCTATGTACTTATCATACTTAAATAACTGAGTTCAGTCCCTGGTATATAGAAAACGTCATAGAATTGTTATTGTTAAGCAGTTGGTAAATACATACGGACTTAGTCCAGGAGTTTGAAATAGTTGACTATATCTTCGTCATTGTTTAATCTTTTTTTTTTGCATGTATTAATACTTTTTATAGATTTGGATGAAAGTAAAACTAGCTTGTGTATTCTCTCGTATTTCCTTTGCTTTTTCACTATATTACAGAAAATGTAATTAGTTATCAGGTAGAAAACATAACTAGTTATCAGATAAGACACAGCTTTTCCAACTGGAAAAAAATTTGGAACTTCGGTACTATTTACCTCATAAGCTCTGAATTGGAGAGGCACAGTAGTGTGTCTCCAATAGGTTGTTTCTTTTGTCTATTGCTGCTTAATAAATAAACACACAGTTTAGTGGTGTAAAAGTTCTTTTTCCCTCCGGATTCTGGTGTTGCCTGGGCTGTATCCCTGATCTTACCTGGGTCAATTATGCAGATTAATGTGGCTGGCAGTTCAGTTAGGGCTGGGCTTGTGTAGATATCTGGCTGTTGGCCGGGTCTTTTATTCTTATTCCATAGTTTAGCTCTGGCTTTCTTCTGGGACTTCCTCCATCAGAGTGTTTTAACTGGATGAGAATGGAAGCTGCAAGGCTTGAGGCTAGTTGAGAAGTTTCCCATCAACTCTGTAGTACTGATGAAAGCAAGTAACAAAATCAGCCCAGAGTCAAGGGAAAGGAAATGGAATGTACCACTAACCTTTTAGTAGCAAAGTGGTATTCAAAGGAATATGGACCAGNATGGTCTGAGTCATTGGAAACTATTCNTGTGGCAGTTTACCACGTGAGTTTACATGATTGGCTTAGTAAATGGTAGGCCTTCAGTCCTAGCTAGCACCTCCCTCAATATTGCTTTCTTTCTTGTCTTAAGATGCAGTTTATTATTTTTATTTATGTGTATGTGAGTGTGAGTGCCATCTGTGTGCAGGTGCCCATGGGTGCCAAAAGAGGGAGTCATCCCCTGGACCTGGAGTTATGGGTGGTCGTGAGCCNCCTGACATGGGTGCTGGGAATTGAATTCAGGTTCCCTGGAAAAGTAGCAAGCACTGTTGACCACTGAGCCATCTCTCCAGTCCTCAGTGCTGCTTTCTAGAATATTCTTGGCCTTGCCTCTGGGTATATTTACCCAGTACTATCTGGGTAAGGATGTGTTAGGATGTTTACCCTCGTAACAAAACAGTTCTGCCAGCCACATACCTTTGTGAAGCACTATGTCATCTGTCCATTTAAGGTGTTTATATTGGAACTGAGAAACAAAAGCTTCCATGTTAAGGAATTATGAAGTACAAGATTTCTAATACTGATGCCCTCGGTTCCCATCTAGTGTGCTCTTCAAGAAATGTTGTTAAATAAGTAAATAGCCAGGAGGGGGCAGAACTTCTCATTGAACCCAGGTTTGTCTCAAAAGCTCACTTTTAACCAACCAGACTATATTGCTTTTCTTGTTAAAAACTCCATTAGAAGTGTTTTCTTACAATTGAATTAACAGTTATCCAAGTTTAGTATAGGAAANNGGCCATATAAAAAGCATTTTTTTGTTGTTGCAGGTGTAGGCTGCCTTTTCATACAACATTCATATTTATTACCTTTTACAAAGCTTTAGAAGAGGGGACTGGAGCAATGGCTCAGCAGTTAAGAGCATTTACTGTTCTTGCAGAGGACCTGGGTTCAGTCCCAGCATTCACATGGTTGCTTACAACCCTTTATAACTCCACTTCTAGGGGATCCTTTTCTAACATCTAAGGGCACCAGACATGTATGTGGTACACAGACATACACGCAGCCAAAACACTCACACACCACATAAAAGTNAATAAATCTCTTTTCAAGAAAAGCTTTAGAAGCCAGGGGTAGTGGTGCACTCCTTCAATTCCAGCGTTTGGGGGTTGGAAGCCGGCCGATCTCTGTGAGTTCTAGGACAGCCAGGGCTATATAATGAGACTCTATCTCAAAAACTTCAAAAGTCAAAACCTTTAGAAGAGAAAGAGGCGACTGGAGAGGAACCCTGTGAAGATAATTGTTGTGATGGCCTGTCTTAACTCAGTCGACTAACCTACTTGGTCTTCAGTATTTGATTCAGATGTGACTTCTGGACGCTTGCTCACATTCTCACCCCCGTCCCCACACTGGGCCTGGTTAGTTGGTCTGCCTGTGCCCAGCAATAGCCTACCTTTGTTTGGACATAGATTAGATTGTTTGTCTGTTCATTTGTCCACTTCACTGACCAGAATATAGTTTATTTTTAAAATGTTATTTCTTGGAAGTCAGATATCAGGATATGGATTATAGGTCTGTGAATCAACCTTATGAAAACACAGCCTTTAAAACTTCTTCTTCCAGTTCTAGAGTGTGGGAGGTATCCAGAGAAGGCTGGGAGGTCTTTGCAGTTGAAATATTTCTTTTTGTTTGGTTGTTGTTTTGAGATAGGGTTTCTTGTAGCCCAGGCTGGCCTCAAACTCCTTCCTGATTCTTCTACCTCAGGCTCCCCCAAACTGGGTTTACAAATGTGCCCTGCCAGGACAAGCTAACATTTCATTTTGAAGATGTTGTTAGTAATAGAAGACTACTTAGTTGCCTTTGCTTACTGAGAAGACTTTTTCAGAAGAAAAAAAAAATAAGAATGTGATCTGCTCCAGCGAGGTAGACTCTGAATTAGAATTTTCTAGTAATAGAATGGAGTAGAAATGTCAAAATGGAGCATATGCACGAGTGTCTGCAGTGGCAGAGAGACAATAACCTCAAAGGCCCCTTCTAACTCAAGTTCCTTGGTTCTCTGTTAATCCTCCAGGATAATTTTAGTGATTCCCATGTCCAGAATAAATGCTGTTTGTGTGCAAACACTATGGAGCAAGCCGATAATGTTATTAGCATTATATATGGAGGAAAAAAACAGAAAATACACTTTTTTTTCAAAGTAAACAGCTTTATTTAGGAAAAGTGAGAAAACTTCTGAGAATGGGAAGGACTCCAAGGAGAGGAGTCCTTGGAATAAGAATAAAAGACCCGGCCAACAGCCAGATATCTACACAAAGTTTTCCTTACAAAAGGAAACTTTGAAGTCACATAGTAGTCACGCCAATATATAGCCCATGTTTATTAACTCCTAACTCTAAATATAGTCACCTAGTGACTTAAAACAGTATTCATTTGCATATATCTACAGCAAGCTCCAGACCAGGTGCACTGGCTGCATCTTCAGTGAGCTCCAGACCAGGTGCACTGACTGCATCTTCAGTGGGCTGCAGACCAGATGCACTGGCTGCATCTTCAGTGGGCTGCAGAGCAGATGCACTGACTGCATCTTCAGTGGGCTGCAGACCAGGTGCTCTGCTCTACTTTTGTGAGTTGGTTGGCTAGTATGTGACAACAAGGTTCCAAAGATAATGACCCATTCAAAGCCAGAACTGGCATTTCATTTCTGCTACATTTTCTTGGTCGTCAAGTTTAGAATGGGGTGGGGAAATCAACTCTTTTTTAATATTATTATTTATATGAAGAGCTACAAAGTCAAATTGAAAAGGGGCATAGANACAGGGAGGGAAAGAATTGTGACCACCTTTTGAAAATAATCAGTTAGTTACTCAGCTGAGCTTCACTGGGAAGCCCAATGGGTTACATTCTGTGAGCAGTTCTGAGAAGTGTTTGTTGGATTACCTGTTTACCTGTCTGCCTGCCCCCGCCCCTCTCTTTTGATGGTGTCTCTATAGCTCAGACTGACTTTGAACTCACTATAATTCTCCTGCCTCAGCCTTCCAAGTATTGCANTTATAGGCATAAGCCACCCTTTCTGGTCTGAGTAATTACCTTCATTACCTCTGTTCTGTATTATTTCTCCTCTAGACTCCAGTGAAACCTCTGTTGAGAACAACATACTGGGACTTCTATATCTTCTCCCTCATGTATTTTTTATTTCTATGCTTCATTCTAGATAAGTTCTTCAACTGTCTCATCTACTCTTGAGTATTTAAGTTGGTTATAATGTTTTCCAGTTCTGTAATTTCTGATGGTTTGTTTTCCAATGACACAACACAGTTCCTACTTTCTTGTTCAGAGCTTACCATATCTCCCTAGGCATAATTGTATTACAGTTTTTCTGGCTTCAGCATAAGTTCCTAGTTGTTGCAACTGATTGTTGCTTTTGTTGATGCTAGTTAATATTATCATGTGCCTTACTAATCTTTGTCTTTTGGCAAATTATTTTCAAAGCTATCTTTAGAGACAATTTGGAGCCAGGACCTGTGTGTCAGAGAATGTTCATTTCCTTCTGTCAGCACGTGCACTCGAGGACAGAGGACAAATTTCAGAAGTTGTCAGTTCTCTCCTTCCATCATGGTTTCGGGGATAGAACTCCAGACATTTGGCTTGCATGGCAGGTGTTTTTCCAGTGAGCTATGTAACATGAATTCCTAAACGGTCTTTTAATAAAAACCTGGAGCCTGATATTGGGGTGAATGCTGAAAGATGAGAGAGACAAAGGAACAAGCCACCTCTTATCTCTAGGACTCCTCAGCCTGAAAAGCTT
This sequence comes from Neotoma lepida, assembly GCA_001675575.1. Taxonomy (NCBI): domain Eukaryota; kingdom Metazoa; phylum Chordata; class Mammalia; order Rodentia; family Cricetidae; genus Neotoma; species Neotoma lepida. The sequence continues at coordinate 577,186 of LZPO01027368.1, forward strand.
TCCTCAGCCGAAAGACTTTAGTTCCTGTCTCCTCATGCCTTATATACATTTCTCAGCCCAGCCATATTACTTCCTTCCTAGTGCTGGGATTAAAGGCCTCTGCCTTCCGAGTGCTAGGATTACAGGTGTGTGCCACTGCTGCTTGGCCTCTATGTTTAATCTAGTGGCTTGTTTTGTTCTCTGATCTTCAAGCAAATTTATTAGGGTACACAATATATCACCGCATTTCCCCTTTTTTGTCTAAAATAATAAAAGAAGATTATAACTAATATAAGCAAAACTATACAATAAGTACAATAAGTATATACAATATATACAGTNAAGAATTACATTAACAATGTCCAGTCCATTAACATTTGACAGATTCAGAGAAAATATTCCATTATTTATCCTATTTTGGTGAGTCCAAAATGTTGTACCTAATTCACTTTCTATCCTAACTTGTATTACCAACTCAAAACTATCTTTTGATGTGTTGGTTACCACACCAGGCATCAAAAAATTTTAACTTTAGGTTAGGCAGCAAATTTATCTAAGTACTCATCTTTTAATATTAGTTTGTATAAAATACTCTAGAAATATGTAAATATAAGACTTAGAGCTATAACTTTGATTTAATAGAATATCATCGAATTTGAAAATAAATCAATCAGAAAATAAATGACACATCATTAAGCATAATCTATCTGAAAATGCACCCAGATGGATAAATATGTAAATATAGGCATAAGAAAACTTTTAATGTGTATGTACATGAATTTGTGTGTGTGTGCATACTATAAGAGTGAAAAAGCTAGAATGAGATATTCCTAAGAATTAGTTTTCTAACATCAGTCCTGTCCCTTAAAGAGTCAGACTTAATAGTATGTAAAGTGACACTTCTGTATCTAACGCTTACTGTTCCCTTCCCTTCTTACACCTGCTAGCACACCTGCTTCCATTGTGGTTTTGCGACATTCCGTAACCAGGGCTGGGGATTTTGGATGAGTTGGGACAAAACTTGGATGGTGGCTTTGAAAATGGGCCCTACAAACTATATCACCAGTCTGAATGAGTTCGGGTCCTATTTATGCAAGTTTTTCTTCTAGGCTTCATTCTGAATCACTTTCTCAATAATTGATATGTTGTTAGGTTTGTAAACACATTTAACTAGCCAGATATGATGGCTTGTGCCTATAGTTCAAACACTGGGGAAACTGAGGAAGGAGGATTTCTCTGAAGTTAGCAGGGTGATGCTGACTTCCTGGTCAATGTGGACTACAAAGGGAGATCCTAGCTCAGAAAACAGAAATAAAATAAATAAAATGTTTTTAACTAATGCTTTTTAAAGTTTTTTTTT
>LZPO01027368.1:601163-619167 GCA_001675575.1 Neotoma lepida
AATAAAATTTGATATTTTGATTTTAAGTAGAGGAGAAGATTGGCAAAATGGCTAGAATCTTGTCAAGCAAAAGTCTGGTATGTCTGTATTCTCAGCACTTGGGAGGCTGACCCCAGAGGATCATGAGTTCTAGGTCAGCCAGGCTCTGTAGTGAGACCTTGTTTCCAAAACAAAGTGAAACAGGTCCCATTTAACTTAAACAATGGGGTAAGAAGCTAAAAATATAATTCATGTTCCTCAACAAATGACAGCCAAGCACAGTAGTGACAGGGAGTTAAGCCAAAGGTTTTCACTTGACTCTATGTGAATGGTTGTTGTATATGATATCTCAGTTCCTGAGAGATTGTTTTGTTTTTGTTTTTAATAGGCAGAAAAGATAGCATCTCAAATGATAACAGAAGGACGTATGAATGGATTTATTGACCAGATTGATGGAATAGTTCATTTTGAAAGTAAGAGGTTTTGTGCATTCTCATTACAGTGAAATGGCAATGAATTGTTGTATGTTGATGATTAAAATATGTTGAATTGTTTGTGACCCAGAATTATAATACTCAGTAAGCTTATTTCCAAAAGAAATAATTTAAAATAATTCTTAAAAGTTATGAATATATTTATCTCAACATTTCTAAGCTAAGAAAAATTTAACTGAAATTATATNAGTTTGCTCATTTAGTCACCTGACCTTTGTTGAACTCAGACCATGTGTGGGGCACATGGAATGACAATTGCATTTTCTACTCAAACTCAGTGAACTAATGCAGGTAGGCAGGTAAGTGGGCCCCTCGACCTCCACAGTCTGAGACCTTTTAGCTCTTATTCCCACTTTTCATCTGGGGCCAGGACAGTTCACTTGTGAAGTATTAATTTGAAAGTCCTTTCTCAGCACAGATGGATGTAGTTGGTTTTGGTTACTGGCAGTGCACTTCCATTACTCCACCTTCTGTACAACTCTTCCTTGACCCATGAGAGCCACCAGTGTGCTGACTTCTACTTCCTTTTAGTCAGTGCTTGTAGTTAGAAGTTTTCCTGTGTCCTACCCGGTCCTGTGGCCACTCGGTCCCAAGTAAACATACAGAGACTTATATTAATTACAAATTGTATGGCCTATGGTGCAGGCTCATTATTAACTAGCTCTTATAACTTAATTCAACCCATTTCTATTAATCTATGCTTTGCCACGTGGCTTCATGGCATTACCTGTTCTCTCACATCTTGCTTCTCCTGGTGGTGGCTCGCAGTTTCTGCTGTGACTCCGCCCTTCATCTCCATCTTCAGTTTGAATGTACCTCCTAACCTTATTCTCTCTCACCATTGGCCAAACAGCTTTATTTATCAACCAATGAGAGCAACACATATTCACAGCATCCAGAAGACATCCCCCAGCAAGTGCTGGCCTTTTTGCCTTCTCTTTCTGATTAGGTTGGATCCTGTGACCCCTTTGTTCAGTTCTGTTTTCACTGATTCCCTAGAACTTGCCTATTGACCTTCTTTTAAAAAACTTTTATTTTTGAGATTATAATATAATTACAACATTTCCCCCTTCTCTTTCCTCCCCCCAAATCCTTTCATATACCCCTCCTTGTTCTTTCAAGTTCATGGCTTCTTTTTTTCATTGATTGCTATGATATGTATATATAGAAATGCAGATACATATATATTCCTAAATATAATCTGCTCAGTCTGTATAATGTTACTTGTATATATGTTTGTTCAGGGCTGACCTTTTGGTATTGGATAATCAATTGGTGTGCTCTTCCCTGGGAAGACTGGTTCTCCAGCTTTCAGCATTCCTCAGATGGCCTGTGGGACACCAGTAGAACTTACTGACCTTTTTTTCCAGCTGTCCAGTGAAGCCCTCCTTATCGTTCATATTTTCAGTTAAACTAGTCAGTGTCACTGGTGGAGAGGCNGGAACCAGAGAGATAACACTGTAAACTGAAGGGATGTTTAGCCTTGTCCCTATGGTCGCTTCTCTAACCCTGCTCTTCACACACTCACNGAAAAGAACTGTTTGAGAAAACTGAAATGAACACTTTGTTTTCAGCTTTTTACTTTTCTGCTGACTCCTTTCCATTGTATTTAAACACGCATGGGTCTCCCATGTAGGCAAAGGTGCTTTTATCTTTCAGGCCTTTGCTTTTCTTCTGAAGTAGAGTCTGCAACCCTGTAGCCCACACTGACCTAAGCTCACTGTGTAGCCCAGGCTGGCCCCAGACTTGTGGAGCTCCTCCGATCTCAGCCTCCTGAGTGCAGGGATCACAGCTCTGTGCTGTCGTGCCTGCTTTAGGCTTTATCCCAGCCTCTTAATAAAGTGAATATTGTTGATCACAGTCCCTTTGAACACAGCAGCACAACCATTGCACCCTGACACTGTGGACTCTCCTCTGCTCTGCTCCCATGTTCTTTTGTTTGTCCAGCTTTCTTGGCAGTCATCCCTATGGAGTCTGCTGATGCCTTTGATTAAACATCAGTTCCTTATGCCTTAATCCCAGGCCTCTTCCTCCTAGCAGCACTGGGTCTCTGTGGATGATCTCTTCCCCGTGGTTCAGTTAGCTTGTCTATGTGGAAATGGCTGGATTTAACTTGNACCAGTCTCTCCCCATTCTCGACCCCATGGCTCTAGTTCACTCTTAAGGTGACTCTACCAGATTGCTTAACAGGCATTTAGGATGAACACGTGTCCAATGTAGCTAACCATTTAAAAGCTGCATGTTCACCTTTTCTTTTATTTCTTATTTTTAATTCTCTCATCTTCCCTGCCCTATAAATTATAACTCCTAGTGCGGTCAGGAATCCATGTACTTTTTTTTTGTTTTTAAAAATTAAAATGTAGCTGGGCATGGTGGTGCATGCCTTTAATCCCAGCACTTGGAAGGCAAAGGTAGGCAGATCTCTGTGGAGTTTGAGGCCAGCCATGTCTACAAAATGAGTTCCTGGACAGCCAAAGCTGCACAGAGAAACCCAGTCTCAAAAAAAAAAAAATTTAAAAAAAGTTTAATGTAATAATTATTATTATTATTATTATTTGTGTGTGTGTATGTGTGTGTGTGTGCGCGCTCACATGCCTTGGAGCACATGTGAAGGTTAGAGGACAAATTCGGTGGTCAGTTCTCTCTGTCCACTGTGAATCCTAGGGACTGAATTCAAGTCATGCTCACCTGGAAGTGCTTTTACCCTCTGAGCCATCTTGCTGGCCCTTTGTCTTTGTTTTGTATTCCCTATTTAACTTACCTGAATGCTGCTCTCATAGCCTCTGGATTTTTTCTCTCGTCTACAATTCCTTTCTAATCTAGTTTTTCAGTGTAGCCAGGGTGATTGTGGTATTTAAAAAAAAAATGAAAACATAAAGGGAGGGGTGGAAAGTGGTGTAGCTCTATTTCAGTTAAAAACAAATTAAAGTAGGAAAATAAAAAGAAAATTAGATTGGAAAGATAGCAGTTAAGAGCACTTGCTATTCTTGCAGCAGACCCAGGATCAGTTCCCAGCACCCACAAGGTGGCTCAGAACCATTTGTAACTCCAGCTCCAGGTTACCCCCTCATATGGCCTCTGTAGGCACCAGGCATGGACATGGTACACATACATACATAGAGGCAAAATATTCATACACATAAAATAAAATGAGTCTTCTTTAAAAAACAATAAAATGGAGACGTAAAGAAGGACACCGGGTGTGGTGATGGAAGCATGCAGTCTTAGCAGTCGGGGGGCTGAGACAGGAGGATTTTGAGCTCAGGGCCAGCCTGGGCTATGTACTAAATGCCAGANCTAGTCTGGATTACATCCCATGGCCTGTCTAAAAGCCCCCACATCCCTACTAGGTCCTGTGTAGCTCTCTTGTGTCAGTCCATGTAGATCTTCTTTCGTTTTTCCAGTATTGCAGTTCCCTTTCCCATCATGCAGTACAAAATATCCACCCTCAAAAAAGTGGGGGGTGGGGGCAGGCGGTGGTGTCGCACGCCATTAATCCCAGCACTTGGGAGGCAGAGGCAGGAGAGAGGATCACTGTGAGTTCAAGGCCAACTTGGTCTACAAAGCGGGTTTCAGGACAGCCAGGGCTGTTACACAGAGAAACCCTGTCTCAGAAAAAAAAAAAAAGAAAGAAAGAAAAGAAAAGAAAAAAGAAAAATCCACCCTCTCTAGTTGCCATCTTTGTCTCCATGTCTCAGTTTGAATCAGCAGTGTTAATGGGTGGTTTTCCTATCTCTGCACACTAGGTAGACCTTTAAATCATGTGCTCTTACGTCACCCTGAATTGCTCCCTAGAATAGTCTTATTTTTAACTCTGGAGCTATCTGAATATCTACATCTGCTCACAAACCAGGCTCCCTGGGTAGGTATGTAAGTCTGTCTTATTTTCCGTGGTATACCCAACAGTCAGCTCCTTGGGAATAAGGGACAAGCAGAACATGTAATGAGTAATAGGACAAAGGTGTCACCAAGGGAAAAGACAATTCACATCTGTTTATATTGGGTTAGAACCAGGGATATGGCTCAGTAGGTAAGTGCTTAGAATGCAGGCATGAGGATCTGAGTTTAACCCCAGCACCCATAAAAAGAGAAATATGGCAACCGTGCACCTGTAATCCAGTGCTGGCAGGAGTGGCGGTTAGTCATAGACAGTCTAGCTACATCAGCCATGCACACACACATACACACACACACACACATACATTTACTTAAACTGAGCAAGAGAATCTCTCTCTCTCTTAAGATTTATTTTACTTTTATGTGAATGGGTGTTTTGCCTACATGCATGTCTCTGTACCCTGAGTGCCTGGTGTTGGTGGAGGCCAGAAGTGGGCAGCCCTTGGAACCAGAATTTCAGATGGTAATGAGTTGCCATGTGGGTGCTAGGATTCAAACCCAGGCTCTCTGGAAGAGAAGCTAATGCTCTTAACCACTGAGCCATCTCAGTAGCCACAAATAAATTTTAAAAACTGAAAAAATGAAGTGGAGAGCAATAGAAGACATCCTCCACTCATACTCCTGTGTGTGTACTCCCACACACGAACATAAATGTGAACATGTCCACATTCATGCGTCAAACTCACAAACACAAGTCCAGATAAAGCTAATAAAATATGGACTGTTTTAGTTGTTCAGATAAAAACTGATAAACATGTTNAGAACAGGCTAAACATAGAACGACAAGGGGAAGCCCACAGTCTCTGCATTCCTACCCCATCCCTCTGGCCTGAGGTAACTGAGCATCTCTCTGCCAGCCATGTGTGTGTCTATAGATGTTAGTGCAGACTTGTAAGAAATACAGGGTTGAAAAGGTAGGAGTGTGGGATGTACTTTAAAATGCAGTTGCCTTTTCATTCACTGTACTGTGGACACTTGCAAATCAGGAAGCAGCAATCTGATTTGTTTACAGCTGAATAAACACATGGAGCTCACTGGTCACCACTCCTGAGTGGTTTGTTGTGTGCATATCTATATAGTAGCATGCTTGTTTCTATAGAGCAGTCTTGAAAGTAACATGTTTGCACTGGAGGGGGTGTGTGCGTGCATCTGCGTGTGTGATTGATTTTAAAGTTTTTCTGTTTTCCGGAAGAGTTGGGCCTTGAGGATTTCAACAGAGTTAGAGAACGAATCTTTTTTTTCTTGGTTTTTCAAGGTGGGGTTTCTCTGTGTATTCCTGGCTGTCTGGAACTCAGTATGTAGACCAGGCTGGCCTGGAACTCAGAGATCTGCTTGCCTCTGCCTCCCAAGTGCTGGAATTAAAGTGTGTGTCACTTTACCCGGCTTAATTTGTTATTATTGTATTATTATTATTATTATTATTATCATAATTATCATTTTGAGACAGGGTCTCTCTATGTAGCTGTCCTAGAACTCACTATGTAGATCAGGCTGGCCTTAAACTTAAAGGGATCCACCTGGCTCTTACCAACTTTTTAAATTATTTATATGTGNATGAGTTGTTTACCTGCATGTATATATGCCAGAAGAAGTGCTGGATCCCCTAGAAATGGACTTACAGACAGTTGTGAAACACCACGTGGGTGCTGGGAACTGAACCCGGGTCCTCTGGAAGAGCAGCCAGTGCTCTTAACTGCTGAGCCATCTCCCCAGCCCCCAGTCTGTGCCCTTTTAAAATGTTGTTTTAAATGAGACTTCTTCCAAGTTTTTCATTTCTGACTATATACTGCTCATTAAAAAAAAGTTATAGATTCAAGATACTGTTTTGAGTAGATTTTACTTGTATGTTCTTTTCTGTTGTATTTTTAGGTGAGGTAGGCACATTCTTGTCTGTAAATCCAGTGCTCTCCCAGTAGATGGCAGTGTCACCCACCTGAGAACACTGGGGAGGAACAAGCCCTTGAGCATGCTACTCTGAGGCTGTTCTGTAGCTGTCTTTGTCTTGACAGGTGTTGAGTAGTGGATTTTGTTTGCAAGGGCATTGATANACATGTATTTGTTTTTAATTATGTTTTATATTTGTTGTTGGTGATTTGAGTTTTGTTGTCATGTTTTTGTTTTTTTTGTTTTGTTTTGGAGACAGTGTCACTTTGCAGACCAGGCTAGCCAAAAACTCACAGAGATCCTGCCTACTTCTGCCTTCTGAGTGCTGGGATTAAAATCATGTGCCGCCATGCTTGACCTGATTTGAGTTAACTATTGCTTAATTAATATTTTCAGCCAAGATTTTCAAAATAAACTTTTTTTAAAATTAGCACTGTTGTAATTTATCTTTTAACTTTGATTTGTAAGTAATTTCTATTTTTTTCTATTGTTATTCTATCTTTAGCACGAGAAGCCCTGCCGACATGGGACAAGCAGATCCAATCACTTTGTTTCCAAGTGAACAACCTTCTAGAGAAGATTAGTCAGACAGCCCCAGAGTGGACGGCACAGGCCATGGAGGCCCAGATGGCCCAGTGAGTCCTTGCAGAGCTCTGTGCACGCTGCATCATTGCCACTTTGTGCGGGTCGATTTCACTGCCCCTCCAAAGCATTTGCATCATGACCTTCTACATTGCAGTCCTTGGACGCCGGATCCCGTTTAAAGAAGACGCTAGAGAGGAAGTTGAGCATTAAGCAGTAGTTCCCACGTGTTCGGGGTCTGTGTCTTAACCCAACTCAGATATTTTGAAAACTTGTTCTTTAAGCAGAAGTGAAAGCTCTGTGATGAAGAAATCTGAGATTTGTGATAACTTTGTAGTCATGTAAAACTTAAGTGCTTTGTGCCTCTCCAAACGTGGTTATTCTAATAAATGGAGCAATGAACCAAATAAAGGGAGTACTTGGTTTTTAATGAGTTGAAAGCGTTTTATTCCTTTTCCTTGAATTTAGAAAACGTTAGCTTATATCTTAGGCTACAAATACAAGAGTAAGTTATAGTGCCTGCCCCCAAGCCTTCCGAGTCACGAAGCCAAGGGAGTAAGGTGAGTACTTGGAGTTGCACACCAGGAAGAGCTGGGATCATTTCATCTGTGATGACTGGAGACTATGCAGAAAGGACTTCTAGAAAAGGGTGTAGATGNTTTCTTATTTGACTCCAACAATTAAAGAGCTGGAAAGCAACCCACCACTTAATACAACATTGAGAACAAAAAACAGCTAGGCCATTGAAAATCAGTGTCGTAGATCCATCAGAAAATTGGAAGTCACATAAACTACCCTCAAACCTGGACAGATGGCGGAGTGGAGAATTGTTGCTGAGATCGGCTTAGGTGGAGTCGATGCTCCTGGAGCCAGTACCTGCTTAGCAACTAAACAGAACTGACCTTCCTTCAGACCAGAGTCTCAGGGTTACCATGGGAATTCTTTGCATTTCAGCAGCCAGAGTCGGGGGCAGGGTAACTTTTGAAGTACTCTTATTGTTTTGAAATATACCTGGGAAACAATAGCTTATTTTGAAATAATACCCAAATTATTTTCCATAAGACACACTTGACCTTTAAGGGAAATTACTTTGCCAGGACTTTGTCTGACCTAGAGAACTGATGCACAATTCCACCCTCCTTTAAATCTTCTGTTTCCTGCAATTGTAGAAACAATAGATAATTTCTGAAGGTCAAGGCCCAGGGACTCAGGCTAAATAAGACAGACATACGGGGCCAGAAAGATGGCTCAGCCTGCTGAGCTTCCTGACCTGAGTTTACCCCTTAAAGCCCACATGAAAAGATGAGGCTAGGCTTCTCTAGTCCAAACACTGATGATGAGATGTGAGGCGAGAGACGGGAGAATTGGCCCAAATCTGGAAAGCCAGCTAGCCTGGAGTATGCAGTGTGGCAAACCCAAGGGAGACCCTGCAGCAAAACAGGGTTGGAAGTCAGGAACCAACTCAAAAAATGAGTCTTCCAGGACTGGAGATACGGTTCAGTGGTTAAGAGCACTTACTGGCTGCTCCTCCAAAGGAACCAGATTTAATTCCCAGCACCCTCTTTGTGGTTCACAACCATCTTTAACTCCAGTTATGGGGATCCATACCCCTCTTCTGGCCTCTGAAGGTACCAGGTGCGCAAGTGAGGCCTAGACATACATGCAGGCTCTATTCACACATACATCATACATAGTTAAACANGATCATAATATAGAGTGCTTCCCAGATACTACCATATCATCGGGGATCCATTGAATTGTGACTGTGAGAGTTCAAGACAGACCCAAAGAAGGAATTCTGAGGGATTCCCTCTCAAAACGAGGAAAACCAGGAAACTGCAGCTTCTTTTAGTTACAGGTTTAGGGACAGTCAGTCCAGCTCCTGCTCAGATTAGCATTTCTCTTACCAAAAGCCNAATTACCCAGGCCTAGTACCTCATGCATCATGTGACTTCCATCCAAAACATTACCAAACTTGCTAAAAGACGAGAGCCATTGCAAGAGATACGGCAGACATCAGTGTTAACATTATGAAACGGCATCCGGGAGGCCTTGGCAAGTTGGGCCGAGGTGCCCCGGGGGTGGGAGGTGTGGGGTGGGGGAGACAACATCATGCAGATGTTCCTGGAGCAGTGGAAAGTTAACACGATGCAGAAATAACATCCACGTGGAAAGTTTATTAAAGGGGAGAGGGAGAGAGAGAGGAGAAAAGGAGAGAAAGGAAGGCAGAGGTGTGTGCAGCCTCGTGAAGAGAGGAAAACGGAGAGAAGAAAAGGAGGGGAAAGTTGTTATTATTACAGAGGATGCTGGGCAGCCCACAGGGCAGTTCAGAACACTAACAGTCAGAACAAGACTAATGTATATAATGAGGGGGTGTTGGAATTAGCGGGCCAGGAATTGAAAGCAACCATGATCAATATGCCAAGGGCTCTAGCAGAAAAAGTTGACAGCACATAAGAGTAGATGGGTAGATAAGCAGGTTGAAATAGGCACAGAGAAGGAAATGAATGCCCACTGTTGAGCTCATCGTTAGGCTGGAGATGGCCGAGAATGAAATGGTGAGCCCAAAGCCATAGATACTGAAGCTGTCCATAGTAAAAACTTTCCAAACTCAAGTGTAGAGTGGCAAAGTGGGGCTAGAAGGATATCTAAGAACTGTGGTGAAATTATGAAAGTTCATGTGTAATGAATGACAATACCAGAAGAAAGGAAGAGAAGATTTCAAATAATACCTAACAATGTTCCAAAGCTAATAATATATATACATTATATATATATACACACATTATATATATATAATATATATATATATACCAAGTTACAGATGCAGGAAGTTCCGAGACGTAAGTAGCAGTCAGGTATGGGAACACATGCCTGTCTCAGCACGGGAAGATTTCAAGTTTGAGGCTAGCCCGGTGACACACAGCAAGACCTTGTCTTGAAAAATAAAATAACAAAAACATCAAGTAGGAATTGTGGGTATAGCTCAGTGGTAAAGCCATGCATAGCGTGCATGCGGCCTGAGTTCACTTTCCAGTTCCAAAAACAAATGAAGAAAAAAGTAACATCAGAAAACAGCCCCGTGTGGTCGCTGACACCTTTAACCCCGGCACTCTGGAGGCAGATGGGTCTCTGCCAGTTTGAGGTCAGCCAGGACTACATAAGAAGACCCTGTCTCAAACAAAACAAGAACTCATATTACAAACTGGGGAAAGTATATAACACCCAGATATATCATTTGAATTGTAGCAACCAAAGACAGGGAAGGTTGAAAAAAACAAAACACCTCACCATAGAGGAAACATGAATAAGAATCACATTGGTTTTCCCTTCAGAAATCATTCAAGAACAGAGCAGAAATATTTAAGGTATTGAAAGAAAAACTCAGCATAGATCTTTACACAACAAAATTATACTTTAAAAATGAAGAGAAAGACTGTCACAATGAAAACAGGTTTTTTTGAGGGGGTTAGGGGGCGGGTGGCCAGGAATCTGTCATACCAGAAACATCAAAAGAAATTCTTCTAAGAGAAATTTTAAAAAGTGGTTTGGGTTTAAAAAAAAACAAAAAAAACGACCCAAATCCTCAGCTTTACTAAAGAAAGAAAGGCGACCAGAGCGAGTCAGGCGTTGGCTGAAATGGTTAAGCCGGTACACACTTGAAACTCCAACACTAGGAAAACTGAGGCAGGAGGATCAACAGTCTGGGGCCAGCTTGTTAGACCTTACATCAAAAACATTCACAAAAATGGCACTGGGGATGGAACTCAGAATGCTTGCCTAGCTCATCCAAAGCCCTGGGTTCAATTCTCAGCACCACATAAGAACTGGGTGTGGTGACACACTCCTGTAACTCCTACAGTCCGAGTCCTTAAGATGAGAGTTCAAGGTCNTCCTCAGCTGTTTAGTGAGGAGGGGACCAGTGAAACTAGGAAAACCAGCATCAAAAAGTGTAGTGGGAATTTGTTCCACCAATTAGCTTTGAGGTATAAGCCTTAGGGCGCGGCTTCTGATCAGCATTCGTGGATTGCTTAAACAGAGAGAGGGGAGGTCTCACCTCTTCTTGGGATGGATTCAGACGGCTGGATTCATTCGCTCCCAGGCAGAAAGGACGGCAGTTCCCTTGGTTCTGTATTCTCGAGTGTATTATTACTTTAACAAATCCGTGTTACCCTCTTAAGTAGACTCACGTGGATTTCTCATAATAAAAAAGTATTTTTTTTCTTAAAATTTTAATTTAGGACAGAAATACCTATCAGATCAAGTAGCGAGTCAAATCCAACACCAGATAAATAACCGCCACTACAACCAAGTGGCATTAATCCAGTGTGCATGGCTATGCCAGCATTCAGAGCTGACTAATGTGATCCATGCCATCAGTGGGTACAGAAAAAGCACCTGATATAATCTAGCTCACTCATGGTTAAGAGTCAGGAAGTGAAATGGACCACCTCAACTTGGTAAAGGATGTTGATAAAAAATGTATAGCTGATTGCACATTTAATAGCAAGAGCCTATCCATCTCCACATGGGACTGGGAACTTGGCAAAGATGTCTCCACTTTGTTTGTTATTGTTGTTTGTTTTTTGTTTTGATTTGTTTTTCGAGACAAGGTTTCCCTGTGTAGCCCTGACTGTTCAGGAACTCGCTCTGGCCTCAAACTCAGAGACCCACTTGCCTCTGCCTCCTGAGTGCTGGGATCAAAGGTGCGCACTACCACCACCCAGCAAGATACCTACTCTCAACACTCCTATTTGACATTCATTCATAATCCTTAGCTGTGTAATATGACCAGAAAGAGAAAAAGAGTTACACAGATTGTAAAGGAAGAAAAAACAGTCTTTTTTGCAGTGGACATGATTATTTGATCAGAAACTCCAAAAGGTTACCAAAACAGTGCACACTCATAGAACACTCCGGTTCAAGATTGCAGGTCTTATTGCTCACACTGAAAACCGCATGGCAGCCAGGAAGGTGCTGGTTAAGAGAAACAAACCAAACCCTCTGTGCCAGCCTTGCCTGTGGATGCACTGGTGAGTGCTGAGCAGTTGGTCAAAATTAGGTTCATTTACACAATTAGACGGGTACCAATGATATTCAAGAAAAATCAGCGGGCACTAATAGCTGAAGTTGTGAAAACTCCAAGAGTGGCAGTGAGGTCTGTGGCTGTCGGCAGCTCTTCCTCCTTGGGCCCATGTTTTAGGAAATGTGGGTGTTGGAGCCCCTGTGTTATAGAGGAGGCAGTGGAAGCTGCATAGATGACTTTATGCGGGGACATTTGGTGTGAAAGGGGAGAGAGCAGAGCCCCACAAAGCACTCTGCTCCATGAGGGGGAAAGGAAGGACCTAAGGGCTCATGATTGTTCTCTATGAAATGTCAGTGCTAGGACTGGAGAGATGGTTCATCTGTCAAGAGCACTGGCTGCTCTTGCAGAGGACCTGGATTCAATTCCCAGCACATGGTAGCTCACAACTCCAGTTCCAGGACATCCTCACACAGATATAAATGCAGGCAAAGCACTAATGCACATGAAAAAAATATTAATTAAAAAAAAAGAAGGGGCTGGAGAGATGGCTCAGAGGTTAAGANCATTGGCTGTTCTTCCAGAGGTCCTGAGTTCAATTCCCAGCAACCACATGGTGGCTCACAACTACCTGTAGTGAGATCTGGTGCTCTCATCTGATGTGCAGGAATACATGCAGACAGAACACTGTATATATAATAAATAAATAAATCTTAAAAAAAAAAGAAAAGAAAAGAAATGGCCGTGTCTTGATTTTACCATGCCGAAGTTTCACAATAAATCTAGTAGGTAGATGGTTTTATCTTCCTCCTTGACCCTAACAAATGAAGTGGACTCAGAAGCATTGAATGATTTGTGGAAATTCACAAGTAAGATTCGGGGACAGAATTAAGTAGGATAAAAAATGTTCTTAAAAATTGTCTTACACATTTGGCCATGAGTATTTAACCAAAACTGAGTCATTAACTTTGACAGTGACGATTTTATTACTATTGTTATAGAAATGATATGCTTTCCCAGTGAGCCATCACTCCATGCTCCCAGAAAGCAAGGAGAAAGCCCTTTATTAAAGCAGAAAGCCCTTTATTAAAGCGCACGGCTGACTGCGGCTAACACCCAAGTAAGAGCTGGCCTCAATGGAAGACTTTACTGTTACATACCTTAGGCTTGTGCATTTTACATACACTGCCGTCCTTAAATCTTCTTGTCCTAACCCTGGGTTATGCTTTGAGTAATTTAAATAGGGACAGGAGAAGGCAAATCTGCCCCCTTGGGCAGACGGGAGATTTACATAGCACAGACGCTGCCGGAATTATTCATTTCTTAAATACACCAGTGCTGTCCTTTCCAAATAGTTGTTACTCAGGTTCACCTTGGCCACCTGGCAGGATATGTTTTCCTGATAAGAGCACAGGGAACTTAATGGCTGTTCAGGATTTAATGGTGGTTGTGACTCTGTGTTGCCCCCCTTGAGCCGCCAGTTTCAGGCAGCTTCTTTGGTGATGGGCCTAGCTGCTGATAAATCCTGGTGAACAAACATTTATGTCCTTGCATCATAAATTTTGCTTATCCCCAACAGGACTGGTTAGCATACTGAGGTATTTTGGGGGCAGCTCTCCCTTAGCTAAAGTCTACTTTGTATGATTTAATGTCTCCTAAGCAAAATGTATTGGTAAATCCTTTATAACATCAATTTATTACTTTGAATTTTGACATCACTACCTCATATTTAAAAAGATAAAAAATAAAATAATACCACAAACCTCTCAAGCATTCAGCTGGGAGCCAGACCTGNGTGTTGTGGAATAATCTTTTTGTACAATGTAAAGATGGATGTGTCTTTGCCACGGTGCCTTCTGGTTGGTTTAATAAAGAGCTGAGTGGCCAATAGCTAGGTAGGAAGCGGTTAGGCAGGACTTCCGGGCAGGGAAAGAGGAAAAGATGAATCTAGGTTCTAGAGAGATGCCAGAGGACACAGAGAGGAAACAGGAGGTGTGAGATGGAAGAGAGGTAAAAAGCCATGAGGCAAAATGTAGATTAATATAAATGGACTCATTTAAGTTATAAGAGCTAGTGGGACAAGGCCTAAGCTATAGGTCAAGTTTNCACAATTAATAATAAGTCTCCAGGTGTTTTTTTCGTGACCTGGCAGACCAAAGAGAAGTCTGACTGCACCTGGAATGTTCACTGGCGTCAAGTCTTGCTTTGTCAGTAAACATGCTGATAAGTAACAGGGAAGGCAAAGTGTCTCCGAATAGTTCATTATCTGTAGCTCGTAGCTTCCACACTCCAGCTCAAGCTTCGAGGATCAAAGTGCTGAACTGTTGTTGATGAAAGTCCAGACACTGGACACCTGGGCGGGAGGGGGATGATGAGATTGAATCCTTAAAATTAATTGGTGACAAAAGCATTTGAGTGGAGGCAAAGATGCACAAGGAATGTAGCTAGGGGCTAAAGGTGTGGCTTGGGGTATAGTAATTACTTCACACCTAGGGGGCTGTAACTTTTTCCCCCAGCACCACACACAAAACNAAACAATCCTCTTAGTAAAATCTTTTATTTGGTTTATGTTTAAAGTGTAAAAAATTCATAAGCTGGAATATTTGATGATATGGGAGCAAGGAGAAGCCAAGTCAAACAGCAACANCCATTTAAAATAAATCAAAAAGTCGAATTTCTAAAATGCCATCATCTTGTAATGATCTCGTCATCCATNGTATCTCAGTTGCAAAAGGTTTGGAAAGACTCAGCTGAAGAGGCGTGTTCTGGGTTCAGCGGCTTTAGCGAGAGCTCTCCCCTGTGAGGGAAACACAGAATTCCTCAAGCTACGTTTTTGTTTTTAATAAACATTAATTTGCAGAATCNTCCTAGAAACACTGAGAAGTTACACAGGCAGTACCGAGTTCTTAGTCACCCTGTACCCCGTTTCCCTGTTGGTTAACACCAGGAGTTACTGTGGGTGGTTCATCACAGCTGACAGCCAACATTGGCACTTTATTAACCAGAGTGGGCTCATTCAGATTCTTCACAGTTTTACCAAGCTGCCTTTTCTGTTCCGGGATCCTGTCCAAGCGCTGAACGGCACTGGGTCATTATATTCCATAGGTACCTCTCACCTAATAGTGTATCAGAGTTCCATATTTGTCTGTTTGTTTTTTAAATTTTTAAATTATTATATGTGTATGACTATTTTTCCTGCATACCTGTCTGTGTACATGTGCACCTAGTACCCATGGAGGCCAGAAGAGAGCATCAAATTTCCTGGAGCTGGAGTTACAGACAGTGTGAGTCATCACATGGATGCTGGGAATCCAACCTGTGACCTTTCCCTCCAGCCTTGTAGATTTGTTTTGTTTGGAGACTGGGTCTCATGTAGCCCAGGTTGGCCTCAAACTCATTCTGTAACTGAGGCTGGCTTTGAACTCCTGATCCTCCTGTCTTCACCTTCACAAGTGCTGGAATTACAGGTGTGTGTCTGTTTTATAAAGTAGCGAGAATTGAATTTAGGGCTTTGTACACCTGTGGCAAGCACTCTACCAACCCAGCTTCACTCCTTTTCCTGTGTCCAGCTTTATTGTCAGTGAATAACAGGATATTCAAGTTGATCATCAAAAGTCAAAACCGTGGAATATATTTTATTTCGAACCAGCTTGAAGACTCATTGAGCTAATTTCTCTGAGATTAAAAAAGTTCAGTCAGGATCTGGCGGCGCACACCTTTGTTCCTAGCACTCAAGAGGCAGAGAGGCAGGCTCTCTGTGAGTTCGAGGACAGCCTGGTCTACAGAGCAAGTTCCAGGATAGGCAGGGCTGTTACACAGAGAAACCTTGTCTTGAAAAAAAAGAAAGTTCAGTTGTGCTGACCCGTTACTATGTATATGTGGTTACATGATTTGTTCACATTGTTAATGTTGAGAATGAAAATTCCTGGGGGTGGGTTGGGGAGCTATGTCTGGCTGTGAACAAAATGTCTCCTGGAAGGAGTCTGTGTCTGCAGAGACTGATGGCCTGACTGGATTCTTGGTACTGTGGAGAGATTGGAAAGCGCTTTCGGAGACTTAAGGAATTGCTATTTTGAGTTGTTATTCCCAACAGTGAGTAATTTACCAAGCCCCTAATTCTGTTTCCCAAGTCCCACGTTGACTCACCATCCAGCTCCTTAGAAGGTATTCATGGCTCTCCTCCGGTTAATGTCTCTCTTGATTTGGCACACAGAGCAAACAGGACAGAAGAGGGTGACCATATAGTCATCACAAATCGATCCCTGCAGAAGATACGAAGATGTGTGAATGTACAGCCTGTGGCTTGTGGATTTTAAAGAAAACCAAAGCCCTGACTCTCTGGATTCAGTTTCCTTGATTTCTTTTTATGTTTTATTTCTTTAGCATGTGTGTGTGTGTGTGTGTGTGTGTGTGTATGCGCGCGCATGCATAGGGTCAGAGAGAAACCTTCAGGAGTCATTTCTGTCCTTCCATGATTCAGGGCCTGGTCTTCCAGTTTGACAGGAAGTGTTGTTATCTGCTGAGTCATCTCACTAGCCCTGGATGCGGTTTAGACGGATACCTCCAGGCAAACCTTAACTGACTTTTCCACAAGACACTTGCCTCTCTATTCCAGGACGTTATAATTCTGAGAATATAAGTTTCAATCCAACTATCAAGCCCAAGAGTACAATAAAGAGATTTAGAAAATCAGATCTCACAACCAGGAAGCTACTGGCTCTAAGCTGCTACAGCAGAATTAAAAACTAAGGACACGTGATGCTGTGAACGTTTTTGGGAAGAGAATTGGGGATGTGGCAGACAATTTGGGGTCAAAGTACTCCTAAGTACTAATGAAAAAAAGTAAAAGTTTGATAGGAAGTGTAACCACATTCACTTAGACATTGACTATGGGGCTGGAGAGGTGGCTCAGAGGTTAAGAGCACTGACTGATCTTCCAAAGGTCCCAGCAACCACATGGTGGCTCACAACCATCTGTTGTGAGATCTGGTGCCCTCTTCTGTATACTTAGTAAATAAATCTTAAAAAAAAAAAGACATTGACTATGATGTTGAATGAAGAAGCAGTGGGGTCATAATATAAAACCTGGACACGGAATCAGCCAAAGGTACCGAGAACTGTGTAGGAGGGAGTGGGGTAGGAACCAGGAAGGGACACAGGACTAAAGCCTGGGCCTCTGTGAAGTCCACAGGTAAAGCCCACATCGAGAAGCGAATATTCAAAGGAAAAGCAAAACAATTGCTCTGTAGAGGGTCAAATAGGTGAAGGAAGTTAGGGAATGGTTGTTTTTCTTGACAATCTATAAAATGAGATCATTTATAAAACAGTTTCTTTCAGAGTTTTCATCCATTAAAAAACAAAGCCAACCTAGAGAACAGGGACTGGTGGCCTTTGGTAAGGCCAGAGATCCTGAGCAGTTTAAAGACGGTGGAGGAGAAAGTCAAGCAGTCACAAATCCATCAGCCAGAAGCAGCCGTGGGAGAAGGAGGGGGGACGCTACACTAGATAAACCCCAAGCTCAGCAGCGGGGAGCAGAGGAGGTGGGGAGCAGGCAGTGCGGTTCTCCTGGGACGATCAAACCCAGGGCCTCCTCATGTGGGTCTCAGGGCTCCAGGAGAGGCATGGCAGAAACCAGTGGGTAGTGTCCTAGATATTAGATTGTTAGCTGACAGGGTNCATACACTCTGAGAGATACTGCCAAATATTCCTCCAAGCCTGTCAGTTTACAAACCATCAGCATTTACACAAATGCATTTCTATGAGTTACAGGGACAAAAAGAAGTTATTGTTTATTACCAAGTNGTAGACTTGGNTAGTAAAGGGTTCAATTTTCACTTTTTACTTCCTATATTTCTGTTAAAATTTGTCAGATATTTTAACATTGCTTTGTAATAACAGAAAACTAGTTAAAATTTTCAAGTGAAAAAATTAATTTCCATGAAATAAAAGAGGTTCCTAGAAAACGTTGCACGCTTCTTTGTGCCCTNTGACGATGAAGTTTATGTGTTACCTTGTCTAGGCCATAGTTGAACATAGATGTTTTCTTCAACATTATTCTAGATGTTTTTTAAAGATATATTAGAGATAAAATTAACATTCAAACCTGTAGACTTGGAATACAGCAGATTACCTCACATAATGTAGA
>LZPO01027368.1:654362-681885 GCA_001675575.1 Neotoma lepida
AGATTTGGTGATTTAAAAAAAAATCTTTGTAATATGTGTGAGGAAATGATGCATTGTAGAAGTAAACATGTTCAAGCCAAAAAAAAAAAAATTCCATCTTCTACTGGATGAGTAAGGTCCAAATGAAACCTCCAGGTCAACTTCTTGGGGTTCATGTCTTTCTGTGGTGCCATACTGACCATCGGCCGTTGGGAAGAGGAAAAAACTTCCCTGTTATGTGTACCTTTGTCAGGAAATTTACTCTAGACTTTTGAGGGTATCATTCTATTCTGCCATTTGTGACTGATGAAATTCTATTGATATTTTTTCTCTCCAGTGCTGGGATCAGACCCAAGAGCCTCACCTATGCCCTAGACATTTCTGAGATATCTAGTTATAAATTCCACCACCCCCTCTTTCGTTGTGCTGGGCCCCTTATGGACCTTTGCACTCAGACTCATGTCCTTCAACATGCAGGAAAATCTATTTCTTTCAGTTATTGTCTCTGATTCTTGTGCTGGATAGTTTTATGTCNGTTTGACATGAGCTAANGTCATCTGAGAGGAAGGAACCTCAATTAAGAAAATGCCCCCATAAGATCAGGCTGTAGGATCCTCCGAGGTGGAGGCTACCACCTTTAATCCCAGGACTAGGGAGGCAGAGGCAAACGCATCTCTGAGTTCAAGGCCAACCTGGTCTATAGAGAGAGTTACAGAACAGCCAGGGTCACATGGGGAAACCCTGTCTCTAAAAACAAAATAAAAAAAGAGAAACAAGAGAGAGAGAGAGAGACAGACAGACAGACAGACAGACAGACAGAATGTGCCCCACTTCTTATTCCAGCTTTCTCAGTTTTTTCCTTTGGCTGCCATTCTTTCACTTACTTTATGTCCTCCAGAAATGAAGCAAGATCTTTCCTGTTTGGTGGCAATATTCCTCTCCCTGTTTGGGGGTGGTGAACTAGCTACCTCTGTGGTGGTTTGAGTAAGAATGGCCCTCATAGGCTCATATATTCAAATGTGGCACTATGTGAGAAGGATTAGGAGGTGTGGCCTTGTTGGAGGAAGTGTATCACTAGGGGTGGGCTTTGAGNTTTTAAATGCCCACACCAAGCCAATGCCTCTCTCCTGGCCTGAGGATAAGGATGTAATTATTAGGTACTGCTCTAACATCATGCCTGTCTGATTCTCTCCATGATGATCATGGACTAACCCTCTGAAACTGTAATCAAGCCCTGTGGTGATATTTTGTGTACCCTAATAAACTTGCCTGAGGATCAGAGGACAGAGCCATCCACTATATTAGACATAGAGGTCAGGCAGTGGTGGCACACACCTTTAATCCCAGCACTTGAGATCTCATGCCTTTGCTTGGGAAGCACACACACCTTTAATCCCAGGAAGTAATANGNCAGGNCAGAGAAAGGTATATAAGGCATGAGGAAACAGGAACTCACTCTCTTTAGACTGAGGATTTTGAAGAGGTAAGAATTAGTGGCTGCCTGTTCTGTTTCTCTGACCTTTCAGCTTTCACCCTGATGTCTGCCTCTGGGTTTTTTATTAAAAGACCATCTAGACTTGAACAACAAAGCCCCAGTTAAATGCTTTTTTTTTTCTAAGAATTGCCTTGGCCATGGTTCTCTTCACTTTGGTCATGGTGTCTCTTCAACTTGGTCATGATATCTCTTCACAGCAATAGAACAATGACCAAGACAATCTCCAATAATGTATCAAAAATGCAAATATCCATACTGTCCACCTCCTGGCTCTTCAGTTGGAAGCTTCTCCATTTGTTTTCCTGAGACACTAAGAAGGAAGAGGAATGCGGACGTGAAGCAGGGCCAGGCACTTGGAGTCAGAGCCTGCTAGAGCAGGTTTGCNCATCTAAGTGCATGAAATACCAAAATATTTCCAACTCTGTGTCATCCCACACACTGTATTGTTCTGTAGGTTGATGATTTTGTCCATGTTTCAGATTCCTATACAATGGAGGAGATAATGCTAGATAACCAGGGACAAGATGAAGAAAACCCAAGACTCCTTACAATTTACATCCAATGTCCTATCCCTGATAACAGAGTGACACCCATTCTTCTCATGGCTTAGTACAGTTGAAGATGGTTGATTTTACACAAAGGAAGAGTAACAAATGTTTTTGATGGTTAAATAGAGATAAACTGGTGGCAGCGACTGGGCACCACTGTGTGTTGGGGACAGTTTGTATGTTGGGGACAGTTTGACAGAGAAAGGGTAATATAGTTATGGGACTCATCCACTACTCACTAGTTAGGATTTCTTGACACCACATATCTTGCACTTAGAATCTCCTGTGTGATACTCGGAGATCCCAGTGGAGAAGTTGGTTTTACTCTGAGACCTTGGGCTTAGTTGAAAAAACAAAACAAAACACAACAGTGAGGTCATTTGCTGGGTCATTCCAGGGAGTAAAGCTTCTCATTCAGTCTAAAGTTTGTTTCTACAGGGTGGAGCCTGATTCCAGGGCTTTTAGAGGTATTGCATTTCCTCCTGGGGATAAACTTCTCCCTTTCCTTTCTATGACTTGGCTAGGCATNCTGACATGAAAAACCTCAGTGGCACGGAGTGTTGGAGGGCCGAGCACTGTTCACACTGCTTCCTGGGAGACCAGTTTCAGGGCATGCATTTCCTCTTTGTGAGATGTTGGCACACACTTCTATTCCAGACCTGCACCACCCTCCCTACTTCCTGACTGGTTAGATCCTAGCTATCCTCTGGTTTCAGGTAAACCATCAGTTTCCCTAGAAAACTTGCGCCCACTTTGTCATGTTGGTTGTACCCCAGTCAGCTCTTATATTGGGCGTCACTCCGTCACCGCCCTTCTGTTAACGCAGTGTCTTCCACCACCAGGTCCCTCTCCTTACCTGGCTTTGTTATGTGTCCTGTGCACTGAGTCCTGCTAAATGCCACTCCTTCCCCTCTTCCTAAAAAGTTCCCGTTTTCTTTCTCTTCTATTCTTTCATCTTTTCTTTAGTGAAAGTTATTAGAATTGAAATGGAATCATCCTTGTTAAACTCCAATCAAATAATAAACAAGTAAGGTGAGGTGGTCATGAGACAGGACTGGCATGCATGTCCATCTGTTAGCAACTATGACATGAAACTTCCAGAGCAACAAGCTTACACAAGATATTTTCTCTTTTGAAGAAAGGTTTGTTTGTTTTACTTTATGTGTATGAATGATTCATCTCTTACATGTATGTGCACACGTGCCTATACATACTGGATCTCCTGGAACTGGGGTTGTGGATGGTTGTGAGCCACCATGTGAGAACTGGAAATCAAACCCAGATCCTCTACAAGAGCAACAAGTGTTCTTAACCAAGGAGCCATCTCTCCAGCCCTCACACAGAATATTTCCTCTGAGAATATCTGCCCAAGAACCGATTCTCCAAATTTGGACTGACACCACCCTGGCTGCCACTCTTTGTAGTCAAGGGCAATTGTTGCCAAGTGAGTTCTGTGCCTTGAAATCTCCTTGTCTCCCAGGCCAGTAAAATGGTTCAGTGGGTGACACTGCCTGCTGTCACATCTAACTAATCTCAGGGACCCATATGGTGGGGGGAGAAAACCAGCTTCCACAAGTTGTCCTATGATTTCCACACATACTATGGCATGTGTGTCCCACCCGTATACACATGCAAACGTGAAATAAAAAAACCAAAACCTGAGGCTGGGAGATGGTGGCACACACCTTTAATCCCAGCACTCGGGAGGCAGAGGCAGGCGGATCTCTGTGAGTTCAAGGCCAGCCTGATCTACAGAGTGAGTTCCAGGACAGCCAGGGCTGTTACACAGAGAAACCCTGTCTTGAAGAAAAAAAAAACAAAAAACAAAAAAACCAAAGAACCAAAAAACAAACAAACAAACAAACAAAAAACAAAACCTGTCTCCCATTTCCTCCCTGAATGATAGACACAGTTACTATAACATGGATGTTGCCGTGGCAACATTCATTCCCCAGGGTGTGCATGTTCTTTGGAGTCCCTCTTTCTTGGATGTTATTTTAGGGTGATACTTCCTTTCTAAGAATTCAAATTTCTCTGCTATCAGTTTGAAGAAAAATAATCCAAACTGTAACGACTTCGTTATGGCTCTGACACGCACACTGGAAGGTAAATCAACTGTGGAAATCATATTCTGCCCTTAGAACACAGAATGTCTGTCACTCTAAGACATGGGGAAATGACCATGCAGTACTTCATTACGGGTGCACATTGTCTCTACTTCATCACGGGTGCACATTGTCTCTACTTCATCACGGGTGCACATTCTCTCTACTTCATCACGGGTGCACATTCTCTCCTCTCATTTCTAGATTCTGTGGGAAGAACTTTCCTTTGTTTGGAGGGAATTTTGTTACTCTTCACTTTTCATGTCTTTCTTCTCAAGAACTCCTTTTGTTCTTGGGATTTTATGTTTTCTGACATATACTTTTTTTGTTGTTGTTGTTGTTTTTCTGGGACAGGGTTTCTCTGTGTAGTCCTGGCTGTCCTGTAACTCATTCTGTAGACCAGGCTGACCTCGAACTCACAGAGATCCTTTTGCTTTTTACCTCCGAGTGCTGGGATTAAAGGTGTGTTGTCTGCATCAGGGAGAGAGAGCTATGCTGGAAACAGGGTCTCAGTGAGGGNGGGACTTGAAGCCACAGGAAGGTTAGTGGGACTGGGAAGCACCACAGCCATGAGAACTGAGAGTGTTGAGCCCAGNGAAAGAAAAACACAGTGCTGTCCTGGAATCCAAAAGTCCTGCTCGGCATGCTTGTGACTCTGGATTTATTGATGCCACTATCATCTTTTTTTTGTATTGCTCTCTCTCTCTCTCTCTCTTTCCTTGTGTGTTGGGGCACACACGTGCACGTGCCGTGGTATGTGTATGGAGGACAGAGGACAACTTGTGAAGAGCTGGTGTTCTCTTTCCGCAATGTCTGTTCTGGGGATTGAACTCACCTGACGTATTGCTCTTACCTGCTAAGTCATCTCATCAGCCTCAATCTCATCTTCTAAATATTTCCTGATGATTATAGACTCGGGGAACTCAGAGGATAGGGACCCCATGGCAGTGGATAGATGCTAGTAATTAACAGGGAAGAGTGGGGGATCTTCAGGCTTTGGCAATTAAAACGATAATGAGAACAGGAGTTGAGGTGGTTTAGGGAAAAAGGAGAAACGACCAGTTTCTTTCTTGGCTAAAAGGTGGATATGTCCTTTAAAATGCTGATAGCCTTGTTTTTGCCAGAGGCCAGAGATACCAGAAGTGCCTAAACCAAAAGTACGTCTGGTTTTCTGTAGCCAGAAGCTGGAGATGTCAAGGGATGTGGGGTTTTTTCTTATCTCTTCCCTAAGTGACTACTCCTTCCTGAGAAACCAGACTGAGGATGTGACCAACCCTTAGCATGAAAACTGGGCTGCTGTCACATTCCCTTCTTTCCTCCATCTACTAATGCCTTATTAACGCCAAGGCAGTGAGGTTCAATGGTTTCCTACTTCCGGGGACCCCCTCCTGCTATGTAGGAGCTCAATGGCAGAGAGAATATTGATGACACCTCAGAACGGATGTTATTACACAAGACCTGTAGAAGAGACACGATTTGGGGGAGGATTATACTGACTTTAAGATTGTGACAGTAGCTTCTCCAGCTCAGAGGATGCTGCATCCACATGTTCCCAGGAGAAGGCTCAAACTGCTACTGTAGCAGAAATGAACTAGGGAACTTCTGACATTCGTGGGTCATGAAGAAAATGAGAGTGCTTTGAGGCAGCCCTGCTGTGGGAAACGAGGATTTGTTACAATGTGACAGAACACAGGCCATGTTCCCACAGAGAGCGTCATGTTTCCAGGTGCAGGAATTAGGCAGAAAGAGGGGTAGGGGGTAGAAGAGAAAGGATGAAGGTATGAAAAACAGAGTATTTCAGAATTTCAAGTCCTTCAATTCCATAGGCTCTCCACACTATCGTGGGGGCAATCCATGTCTTAGTTATTCGGCTAGACTTCCTGGAACCTACCACAGACAGGAATCAGTATGCCGGGGGGAATTAACAGTTGTTACAAGTTCCAGCCACATTTAATTCTTTGAGCAGAGGCGAAAGGTCCTGTTTGACCAGAGGGTACTGTTGGGGCAGGGCAAGATGATTCCAAGTTTTGGNNAGGTGCCTCAGCCATTAAGAGAACCAACTGCTCTTGCAGAGATCCGGGTTAGATTCCCAGCATGGTAGGTTAGAATTACCTGTAACTCCAGTTCCAGGGGTTCCAATGCCGTCTGTGGGCACCTACACACACATGGTACACATAACTCATGCAGGCACACATACATACATACAAATACATAAAATATCTTTAAAAAAGATGCCTACCATTGTTTAAGCCATGAAGTACTGGTGAAACATCATGGGAAACAGGATGTATATATAGTCCTTCTATGCCTTGAAGGTCAGACAGAGTCCTTTTGCTGTTCTTTACTTTGTAAACTTTTGAGTGTTCATATGTACTGTCTCTCATTCCCTGCTTCCTTAGATAATTTGCTAGTTTTGGGCTCTTGCGTATTCTAGTGTCAAGGAGCATGCTGGGAGGGTTTTGATTCGAAAACGGTAGCCTGGTGTGTGGGAGCCTTAAGCAATTGGAATGCAGAATATGAGGCACAGTATCAGAGAGAATGAGGCTGCAATAATAATAGTTTTCAGCTAGGTAAAGGATTTTTAAAACTTATTCATGGTAAGTTTTTAAATTTTATGAAAAAAACCCATATCATCTTACAGCTGTATCCTGACTCTAACATACTTTTCCAATAAACTATATGGAAAACATTACATGATAGCAGATTCCCATGCCATCTTCCTGTCTGTTGACTCCTCAGAGTGAACCCTGAGCAGTGTCTGAGTGTCCAGGGCCTTTGTGGATGTGGCTCTGATAGGGACAGGTAGGATAGATGGGGTGTTTCTGTACCTTATGTTACAGACACACCGATCCTGCATATCGTAGAAAGGGATTCTATGAAGGCATTGCCTACAGTGTAACACACACACACACACACACTGTTAGCGGTTTGTGTACTTCAGAGTTAACCCTACCTCCCAGTCCATAGCCAGGGAAGAGCATCAGGTTTGAGAGCAGCAGACACTAACTAGACTGAGCATTTCTAGAAGTGACGGAGTCTAGATATTCAGACCAAGAGGGAAGTGTGGGAGGATTGATAAACACAGACGGCACAAGTGTCGAAAGCATGGCTGACCATGTGGCCAGTGGGGAATTGTGGTGATGTAGTAGGGCTTCCTCTAAGTCAGACTATTTTGCCAATAAAGTTGCTTTGCCAAGGACAAGAAAAACGAGGACAGATGTTTCCTTAAGTCTATAAAAAAAAAAAACATTACCTTTGGCCCTGTGCTTTCATTTAAGGATGTTCTGCCTAAGAGTTGTCACATTTTTTTTTCAACCTCATTTCTCCTTAAGAGTGCACTCTGAATTAATGTAGCTGGTCTTCATGCCATTTTCTGTCTAAGGCAGTATAGGGCAAGACTTAACCCACTCCTAGAATTCTTGAGTATAACTGAGTACAAGGCCCAGGTCAAAAGTTAGATTTAAGGTCTCTATGTTATATTTTAAAAATGAATACATAAATACCCTGGGGCCAGCCCACCATCCCTGAGCCCAACAGCAAATCTGTCTGGTTTGTATCGCTAAGCACCTTACCTTCTCTCTTCCGTTTTTCCCTTGGTCCTCCAGAAAAAGGGAACTCTTTGCTATCCCCAGTTCTTCAGGGAAACAGATGCCTTTTGTATCCCAGACTGCGGTTTTATGTTGCAGGATCAACAGAAAGATTTTTAGCACTCTATGTATTGTCTCCACTTTCTAGCTTCTTGCTTGTACTTGATGGCTCACTGGCCAAAGTCGCTGGATCTTTGTTATATTGGCTGCCTCTCACTGAAATGTTGCATTCTGTAACTCTAGATTCATGTCACACATACACATACACAACACACACACACACACACACACACACACACACTCACACACCTATTTCTAAAAATCCAGGTCTCAATAAAGTACTAAGACCTAATGGTTAACTATATAGATAGTTGATTTTCATTTGTCACATTATGCCATAGATGTAATTAAGATTTAAATATTTTTTAATAAGTTCATAAATTTGTTATGTTGTTCTGTCTCATGATGTTAGAAAAGAAAATAAACTAAAAGGAAACTAACAGGAAGGGGGTGGGGGACATAAAAAGGATGCAAGTATCAAGATATGTTTTGGTAAATGTCTTAGTGACTTTTCTTAAAGAATAAAGCATTTACAGGGCGTGGTGGCCCATGCCTTTTATTCCAGCACTTGGAAGGCAGAGGCAGTTGAATCTCTGAGTTTGAGGCCAGCCTGGTCTACAGAGCGAGTTCCAGGACAGCCAGGGCCATTACACAGAGAAATGCTGTCTGGAAAAACAAGACAAAAACAAAACAAAAAAGAAAAGAAAAAACAAACAAAGAAATTTAATTGGGTTTACTTTTTCAGAGGGTGAGAGTCCANGATGGTGGAGTAAAGGCATGGTGGCAGGGACAGATGAGAGCTCACATCTTAAACCACAAGCAGAAGGTAGCCAGAGAGCACTAGGGACAGCCTCAGTCTTTTGAAACTTCAACGCCTGCTCCCAGTGACACACCTCCTCCAACAAACACACTTCTCTTAATCCTTCCCAAACCCCTGGGACAAAGTATTCCAACATATGAACTCATGGGGTGATTCTCATTCAAACCACTGTAGGAAGAGAAGTTTAAAAAAAATGTTTTTATAGAATCAGGGGTTTGTATGGTAAAATAAGGTTTTATTCTAAGACAAAGTGACTGGACTTTTCCAAAATTGGAAAGGAATGATAAGGGTAAAAACCTAGGCTCTTAAACAGCTCAGAAGGTCCAAGTAAGTCGCACAGGTTTGCAGAAGAAAAATACCTTNAAGTTAGTATATAGATAATGATTNAAGGTTGAAAAATTCCAAAGGTAAAAATTCAGCACTCTTTGAAAACTCAAATTTAGTTCTCCATTTAAAACAATGGGACTCTCTTAAGACACTTCTACTCACAGTGACACTTACAAAAGTGGCCTAAAAGATATGCTTAATCAATTTCAGCTAAGTTTGTCAGGCTTTTTCTATTTATGAAACCGAGTATTACAAAGTCATGGTTCGTGTGTCTATTTATGTTAATGCCCAAGCAGCTCNCTACAGAAGTCTAACCACAGCATTCTTAGCTGTGTTATGTAGTTTTCATCCTTCTCTGAAGAGTTATGATCTGGATCCGTGACATTTTTTATTGCTCTTATAAAGTTTGTAACTATTGTTTGTTGACCTTATACAAAAACACAGCTTCTAAACTACTGTTTTAAAATGCTGCAACATTANCCATGTTACAGACAAAATTAAGTTGAAAAAAATGGACTTTTGGTGGGCTTGGCCTGAGAGCCAGTCCTCTTACACCTCTTTGCTGCTTAAAACTGACCAAAGAGTTTTGTTGACAGTAATTCCTTCAAGTCTGTCACTTGCCCTACTTCCAAAGGTAGGGTCAGATTAGATCACGGGGACAGATCTCNTCCCAGAGACATGGGAAACTCAAAACCAAACCACCAGATAATTTAAATAATACCAGCAATAATTAAATATATCAGCAATAGTTAAAATTATTTTTAAATTTTTATTTTATGCATATCCATGTTTTGCCTGCATATATGTCTGTGCACCACATGAGTGAGCTACAGACAGTTGTGAGCCACCGTGTGGGTGCTGGAGATTGAACCGGGTCCTCTGGAAGAGCAGTCAGTGCTCTTGAGCGCTGAGCCATCTCTCTAGCCCCAGCTAATCAAGAATATTTTTNAAAAATTGTTTAAATACAAGGGGAAAATTACATGTTGAATTACATGTTGGTGACNTCAGCACTGGGGAAGCTGAAACAAGAAAATAAGGAGAATCATGAGTTTAAGGCTTGCCTGAGCTACACTAAGAATCTGTCTCAAAACCAACCACAAAAATGGAGTCCCCTTGTGCTAGCCCTTCCAAAAGTAACTGNGACAAGAGGTTCCAGAAAAATGGTTCTTACGTGTTAGAAGCTAAGCNTGTCCTAACTTTGGTTCCTANTTATGGTANCTGTTGCAGACACAGGTATATCTCAAACATTCTCAACCANGTCATAACTATTTACCATATCATATATAATGTATTATGTGTAGTTACTTCCNTAACTACATATAATACATTCCAATGTACNCAATTATAGTCCACAGAATTTCCTTGCTGGGAAGAAACTATGCTGATGAGCGACCAGGTACATGGCTGCAGGACGTCACATGAAGCAGATCTTTACAGACAGTTACTACTGATGGGGACATGATAAGGCCCCAGAGGGATGGAGAGAAGCACTTTTAAATTCTATTATAAAAATGCATTTGTACTTTATATCATAAAACAGACTCTGAACATCCGTGTTATTAGTAGTTTAGCATGTGCATAGTGTTAATGGATTGTTTGTTCTGAGTTAACCCTTGCCTGCCCCCACCCCAGATGGTCCTGGGGAGTACAAGTTGATACTGAGAGACATTAACAGATTCAGCATTTCAAGATGTATCTGAGCCCAGACACCCAGGGAATGAGAAAAGCATAAGAGATGAAAATGAGAGAGACCTAGGCATCACAAGTCTCATCTGACCAGAGGGGCGGGTCCAAGCTCCAGAATGATTGTTTTGCTGCCCTCCTATGAAGCCTGCTCGATGGAGACCAGAAGGAGGGCAGGGTTGTCTGTCTGTCTGTCTGTTTATAGCTAATCCACTGCCTTCTCAGGTCATTAGGTATTGCAGGGCTTTCCAGGGGAAATAAAATCAACAATACAGTGTCTTTTGCTTGACAAATGGNCAGTACTCTTTATGGACATTTCAAGCACACCTACATCAGAAAAGTAGAATAAAGAGATTNCCTACCTTTTCATTCTACTTTGACAACATTTTGCAGTCTTGAGTTCATTTTCATTTTTAAAAATATCATGTATTTACTGTGTGTGTGCGTGTGTCCGTGTCCATGTGTGTGTGTGTGTGTGTGTGTATAATTTGTGTGCATGCCTGCCATAGTGTGCATGTGGCGATCAGAAGACAATTTATAGAGTTGGTTTGCTCTTTCCACCATGTGGGTTACAGGTATCCAACTCAGGGTCTCAGGCTTGTCAGCCTGCTGAGCCATCTTGCTGGACCCTTGATCCATTTTCTTAAGCATTTTATAGCTTGTTTGTTTGTTTGTTTGTTTGANACAGAATTTCTCTGTATATCCCTGGCTGTCCTGGAACTCATTCTGTAGACCAGGCTGGCCTTGAACTCAGAGATCCACCTGCCTCTACCTCTTGAGTGCTGGGATTAAAGGCATGTACCATTACTCCCTGCTTTATAACTTTCATGAAGTGATATTTTAAAATATAAAGGTTATTAAGGAAGATGATTTTTTAAAAATAACATTTTATTAATTTTTTGAAAATTTCCTGCAATATATTTTTATTATATTCACTCATATTCTTCCCCCTAACACTTCCAAGATTCCCCCCACATCCCTATGCCCCAACTTTGTGTTCTTTTTGTTTGTTTTAATAATCCATGAGCTCCAATTTGTGCAGCCTATGTACTCCTGAGTGTGGGGCCACCAACTGGAGCACAGTCAACCCCCAGGAGCCACAACCTTAAAGAAACTGGACTCTCCTTCCCCCAGAAACCATCAGGTGTCCATAGCTCCTCAGTTAGAGCTCATAAGCTCTTCCCCTTCCATTCTGGAATGTTGACTGGCTTGATCTTGTTCAGATCTTGTGTAGGAATCACAGTTGCTGTGAGTTCATGAGTGCAGAAGTCATGTCATGTCNGGAAGACAGCTTTACTCCTGTCCTTCCTGATCTCTGGCTCTTACAATCTTTCTACCATATCTTCCACAGTGGTCCTGGAGCTCTGGGGAAGAAGTGTGATATAGATGTCCTATTTGTGACTGAGCAACCACAGACACTTTTTCTTTATAGTTTGACCAGTTCTAAGTTTCAGTGTTATCCACCATCAAATCCACAAAGAACCTTTTCCGATGAGATCTGGGAGCTGCACTAATCTATTGATAAGAGAGATATAGATATATAGGATAGTTTGATACTATGTCCATTTAGCAAACTAGTTCTTGGCAAATACCAGATTTTTCAATGCCAGACATGTCTTTTCCTGTGGAACAGGCCTTAGAGCCAATCACAAGGCAATTGGTTACTCCTGCAACATTTGTATCACTATTGCACCAATGGGCATCTCTAGCTACACTGGCCATCATTGTTCACAGTGTGCACAGCTAGGTAAAACTGTTGATGACATTTTTCTTCCAGTAGCCTGTATAGCACCTTCTAGTTCTATTGCTAGATTAGCATTGATTGAGGCAACACAGAAATAAAAGAAAGAAGAGACTGGTTTGAACAGCAGCAAATTGTCCTCTGTAGAACAATGAAGGGCCGTGGTTTCTCTAAAGGAGGAGAGACTGTTTGCTGAGGCACAGGGGACTTGAAGGTTTTATAGGGCAGAAAAGGGAGCTTTTGAAGCGGAAAATTTTATCTGTAGATTTGTTGTTTGTAGTCTCAGGGCCGAGACATGCCAGATGTTTTATCATATATTGACCTTGTTGTCAGGAGTTTCCAGCTTTTGACTGACTCTAGATTTCCTTATTCTGCTGGCTTTCTTATCAGCAGGAAATCTTATTATGCTAAGTCAAGAGTTTTTCAGTTTCTTCGAGGCCCTTTGTTTTAGGTGATTAACCCTTCATCTATGAAAGCTAGCCATCAGGAAGCAAACTTTCTGGTCAGTACTAACTTGATTTCTACCTTTCCAGTGCCAATGTGTGTGGTAACTTCNGCCAGAGTGTTGTCCATCAAGTTTTGGCAGGAAACCAAGAATGTCAGCAATAGCCTGTATTGTTTTAGGAGTCTCCAGAATACCTCTGACCAACAAACTGAGAGGAGGAATCCCATACCTAGCACTAGACTTTTTGTTTCATAGCCTATGGCCTCTGGAATAAGCATAATCCTCTGTCTAGGACAACTCCAACTAAACTTCATATGAGTGATCACATTCATATGAATATATGAAATTTCTAAAATAGTGGGTTTCCATATGGGTTTCTTTCTTTTTTTTTTTTTTTCGAGACAGGGTTTCTCTGTGTAGCTTTGCGCCTTTCCTGGAACTCACTTGGTAGTCCAGGCTGGCCTCAAACTCACNAGATCCGCCTGCCTCTGCCTCCCGAGTGCTGGGATTAAAGGCGTGCGCCACCACCGCCCGGCGGGTTTCTTTTAAATATCCTACTACTAGTTATCTCTCCCTCAGCCTCCAGGAAGATAATTGTTTTGTTTTGTTCGGTTTTTCAAGATAGGGTTTCTCTGTGTAACCTTGGCTCTTCTGGAACTCCCTCTGTAGACCAGGCTGGCCTCAGACTCACAGAGATCCCCCTGCCTCTGCCTCCNGAGGCATGTGCTACCACCACCCAGCAGGAAAATAACTTTTAAGGACAGTCATCTTGGAGAATGGCAGTGAAAATATCATTCCACTGGCTAGCACAGGATCTTAAAGCAGGTATTGATGTTCAGAGACTTCTCCACTACTATAGAAGCAGAACTCTCGGCTGCCTTGGGGGTGAGGAAAGGAAGTCTTTTATTTTTTCTTTTTCCCTGGGCTGCACATGAAGTACTTTTTCTTTAGTTCCTTCAGGTACTTTATTTTATCTTTTTTTTTAAATTGAGTTTATTTTGTGTTGGCTAACTACTCCTGGCCATGGGGCCTGCTCTGGAGTGTGGTTGATAAACCCAGTGACACTCCATAGGCGAAAACAGATTTCACTTTTGCCGGTGAGTATCAACTACAGATAGTTTCTTTGTTAGTGGGGGTCCCTTTGTTAGTAGAGGGACNACTTNTCCTTCTCAGTATTGGGACCCCATCTGGCTTGGACCTGTGCAGGCCCTGTGTGTGTGGCCACAGTCTCTGTGAGTTCACATGTGCATCAGCCCTGTTGCACAGATTTTTCAACAGGAAGATGATGTTTCCTGAAGTCATCCATCCCCTTTGGCTCTTAGAAACCTTCTGCCTCCTCTTTTGCACAGATCCCTGAGCCTTGAGGGGAGAGGTCTGATGAAGACTTCCCATTCAGGAATGAATGCTTCAATGTTTCTCTCTCTTTGCACTATGTCCAGTTGGGGGTCTCTGGGTTAGTTCCCACCTACTGTGAGAAGAAGCTTCTCTGGTGAGGGCTAAGTGAGGCACTGATCTATGGGTATAGCAGTCTGTCACTAGGAGCCATTTTATTGCTATGTTCCTTCAGTAAAGTAATAGTGTTTGTTTTTTCTCTAGGTCAGTGACCTATCTAGTCTCAGGTGCTTTGCCACTTAAACAGCATCAGGTGTGGGTTCCATCTTACGGAGCGGGCCTTAAATCAAATAAAAAAGTAGTTGGTTACACCCATAACATTTGTGCCGTGATTGTACAAGTATGTCTTGCAGGCACACCTCTGTTGTAGGTNACAAGTTTTGTGGTTGGGTGATAGTGATGATTACCTTTCTCCTCTGGTAACTTGCACAGTACCTCCCAGTACTATGAACATTGGTCAGGAGGAGTGAATCTTCTAGCTGGGCACCAGTTTGACCTTTTCATGTCCAATGACATAAATNAGAGGGCCTTCTCATCAGATTGTAGAGCCCAGCCGCCNCCTGATCTTTGGAAGTTTCTGTAGAGCCACTTTGACCAATGAATCAACAAGATGGAACCCATTCCTGGCACCGGGGCTTTTACTTAGTGGCATAAGATGTTTAGTTGGGACATTTTATTTCATACTATTTGGTGATTCCATTGAAACTAATTTCATATATGTATATATTTTAGGAAGCTTCTACCATAGTTAGTTTCCATGTGGTTTTTCAAATGGCTTTCAGTGTGAGTTGTCAGAGAAGGCAGTCTCAACTGTGGTCCTTTGACTATAAGCAACAGAAACATTCTACCCCAATATAAATAATGGATTCACTGGAACTAATAAATCAGGTAGATATTAAATAATTGGCCGATGTCAGGCAGACCTAGGTCAGACCCAGAAGCTGCAGTCTGTGGAAGCTCTCTGTGGGATGCTGACATTTGTGTACCTCAGGCTCAGCACCTTCCCATGGGAAAGCTCTGAACGGCAAGTGTGAGCGGCCATGTGAGTGTGTAGATGCTCTAAGCTCGAAGTGCTGGGTGAAACTGGGAGCAATTATGCAGAAGTATGTGTTTTCATGTGACCTTGCTCATGTGACCTTGCTCATGTGACCTTGCTGGGACTTCAGGGGTTTCCCTCTTCTTTGATACTTCTTTAGGCTTATACCCAGGCCCTTCGGAGATCGTATTACATCATCATATGTGCTGGATGCTAGCCTCGGAGCTACAGGATCTCACGTTTTTCCACGCTGAGTTTAGTGTTGCTTTGGTTCTGATCTTTCCAGCTCTTCTGAAGCTCTTCCCTTTGAAAATGGGACTGTTGCTACAGTGCCACTGTATGCTGGNAGTGTTTAACTTTTCTGCTTAATAGGAGCTCAGTCAGAAATTGTCTGTGTCTCAGAGGAGAACTTGCTTTTTAACANCGTTGGAACTAAGACTATGAGGACCACGAGGGTGGACTAGAGGCAGTTTTCATCAGCAGATGAGCACCAGCCTTCGAGGACTAGGTGGAGTGTTGTAGTTTGTCTATGGAATGTCCTCCATGGACATGGGGATTTGGAGGAAAGAAGGAAGGAAGGAAGGAAGGAAGGGAGAGATGAGAGAGAAAGAAAGGAAGAAAAGAAGGTGCTATGACGTAGCCAGAAGTTTCTCTGGTCCCACCCACCCAGCCCCGAGGTCCAGTTGGTCTGCCTTGGTCCCACCTGGCCCCACAGTCCTGCAGCTGCTTATAAAATAATCACTCAGAGGCTTAATATTAATTGCAAATTATATGGCCTATGGCTCAGGCCTCTTGCTAGCTAGCTCTTACAACTTAACCCAACCCATAACTATTAATCTATGTATCACCACATGTTCCATGGCTTTACCTGCATCCCATTACACATTGCTCCTTGGATGATGGTTTGGTGTCTCCCCNCCNCACTTTCTCCTTTCACTATCTCTCTTGGATTTTCCTGCCTGGCTCCATCCTGCCCTGCCATAGGCCAGTGCAGATTTATTTATCAACCAGTCAGAGCAACACAAATTCACAGCATACAGAAAGACTCCCATAACATTATTATTGGTTGATAATAAAGCTGATTTGGCTTATAGCCAGGTAGAATAAGGCTGGGTGGGAAAGCCAAACTGAGAATGATGAGAAGAAGGAGGGTGGAGTCAGAGAGTCACCAGCCAGACACAGATGAGAATGAGATGAGAATGTCATATTGAGAAAAGGTACCAAGCCATGTGGCTAAACACACGTAAGAATTATAGGTTAATTTAAGTGTAAGAGTTAGTTAGTAACAGCCTGGGCTACCAGCTGGCTGAGCATTTATAATTAATATAAGTCTCTAAGTGGTATTTCGGGAACTGGTGGGCAGGAGAGAGCTGTACAATTACAAAAAGAAGGAAGGAGAGAGAGGAGAGGAGAGAGAGAGAGAGAGAGAGAGAGAGAGAGAGAGAGAGAGAGAGAGAGAGAGAGAGAGGAGAGTCCCCCATGGCTCACAGGCTCATGTTCTGAATGCTTGGTTCCCAGGTTGTGACAATTCTTTGGGAGACTTGAGAGGCTCTGGAACCCTTAGGAGATGACCCAGCTGGAGAAAACAGTTCACNGAGCCTTTCCCTGAGGACTATCTCTTGCCTGGTATAATCTTGTGTTTCTCTCTCGCTGCTTCCTGTCAGGCATGAGGTACACAGCTCGCTGTGCCACCTCCTGACACTGTGCTACTCTGCCTTACCTTAGGTCCAGAATCAAGGAACTCGTGAGCAGTGGACTCAGCCTTCTGAAACTGCGAGCCAACGCAAGCCCCTCTTCCCTTATGTTTTTTATATCAGGTACTTTGGTTACAATGACAAAAAGTGAACACATTCTCTAAACCAGTCTTTGTAGACAGACACAAACAGAAAATATTCATTATTTTATTTACTAAAACTTCATTGTAGCTAGAACTACAACATAATTTTAGCATAAAAAACTAAAATGTGTCCTTGCACAACCACAAATTTAAACTCCCCTGTAGAGTGACTTTTACCCATTGCTTCCCTGCTGATTCATTCCTTCAACTGTATTCTGTAGTACACTGGAGGCCTGCTGCTGCCCTCCAAGATTGGCCGGTCAGTTAGNAATCACTACTAGGTCGCCAGAGGTTTCCCTACTGTCAGGTCCAAAAGAAGCTGGGGACAAATGGCTATCCCTGGTGCCAATCAGCACATTAAGGCCCGTNCNGGNCTCCAGGCTGTCTCACCCCACCCNTTACCCTAAACTTCTCCATCTCATGGGCTTCCCNNCTTCCAGCTTCTCATTCCAACATCATCGTGCCATTTNAGTCANGTGCTCTCTTGGCTCTCCCTTGGTCCCCTCTCTTAGCTCTCTCTTTTATCTTCCTCTCTCTCTTTCTCCTCTCTCTGGTCCATTCTGCTGGCCATNTTCAGTCTACTGCTTTCTTTGCCTGCTCTGGACTCTTCCAGATGCCTCTGGCTGTACTCTCCCTCACATCTACAATAAAAACNTCTTCAACCTCCATTCCTTGGAGTGATCATGTCCTCACTTTATAGGCCTATAATACTAGCAAGGACATCATTACTCTCTCAAATAATCAGAAAGGAGAAAGTCCTCTGGATTATAGGTAAGTATTTATGTATGCTGGNCAGTTTTGAAAATGATTCTCCATGTAACTTGCCATTAGATAACCTTCCCAGTCTGAGTTTTCCCTCTGTGTGTCATAAAGCAAGTTCTTCATAATGAAGAGTGGAGAGACTTTTTGAAGGCAGGAAAAGGCTCCTTAGCTTTCAACTTCCCACTGTGCTTCTGTTTGCGATAGAGAATCGGAGGTTGCTGCTGAGACTCAACAGCTAACAGCACAGATCTCAGGACAACTTTAGTCAGGAAGGGGAGCAGGGCAAGGTGAGGCTGGAGAAGTCTGCTGGGGGTGGAGTGAGAAAGAGTGACTGGCAAGTCCAATAGTCGTCTCCAGCCCTGGCTGCACCTATTGTCACCTCTTAGAAAGTGCACCTGCCCAGAGGCCACCCCAGGCTACTGAATCGGAATGGTTAGGCAAGTGCTACAGTCAGGTGTGGGAAGCACCATGCCCGAATCTGACAGCATGGAGAAAGGTGGCAGGCAGTGAGGCAGGATACAGTCCTTCCTGTCACTGGTCAGNACAAGTGTAACAAACAGGAGCCTAAGGAGATGGCTCAGTTTGTCAAGTGCTTGTGNCTNAGTCATGAAGACAGGAGTNCAGATCCCCAGCACCCAGGTGAAAGCCAGGTGTCATAGTGTGTGTCTATAATCCCAATGCTGAGGAGGGGGAAACTGAGGCTCAATGGCCAGCCAATCCAGACAAACGGATAAGCTCCAAGCTCAGTGAGAGATCCTGTCTCAAAGCAAGGTGGAGAGCAACTGAGGAAGATACTCTGTCAGCTTCAGACCTTCACACACACACACGTGGATGAGCACACACACCCACATACACATACACACAAAATGAAAAACAAATCATATAAAGAGAGCAAGGAACAAGATCACCAGCCCAACAACAGAGCACACACAACATTGTGGTTAGAGTTCAAACAGCAAAGAAGACCATTGAACAGGAATCCGGAACCAAACACTACTGAGTAAAAACTTGAGTCTTGACTGTTTGGTAGTATAGGAACAGTATAGGTGTCGCTTGGAGACATGCTGCTTCCTGGTTGTTTGCCACGACTTGGCTTCCTAGGAGGCCTTGAAGCCTCCACTTCGTTTTTAGATTCTGGCCTGACACTTTAACACTCTGTTGAGAAATCCAGGTCCTCTTTAAAGTGTCAGCGTCTGGATGTCACTGATTGTGCAATGAATGCTGACAATTAGCTAGAAGCCCTTGTTACGGTAACAGTGTATGCGGGAAGAAGGAACATCACCACTGCCTGAATTTTCCTTCTGTTAAGCTTATGCTTCTCTGGAATGTTATTTAGAGGTAGGAGTGGTGTCTGAGGACCCAGTTTCAGATTCCAACTCATGTACTAACTGACTCATCTTCTGAACTACTGAAGTTGAAGTTAAGTCCTTATAATAAAAGAACTTTTTTACACTAACTGAAAGACTCTCAAGGTTCAGTTTACTATCTGCAAAAGAAGCATCCTCACCTGGGTGGTCCTCCCTATCTCCGAAGCAATGAGAAACAATTGCAACAATGTCTGCAGAATTGCTTAGGAAGGTTTAATGTAATTCCCAGTCAGTGTAAATATACCTCAAATGCAAAAGTAACATTGTTTTGTTTTGTGGTGATTACAGGTGTAAGCTGTCTTGCCCGACTTTTGTTTGTTATTTTATTGGTGGTGGTGGTGATGGTAGTGATTTATTAGACAGTGTCTCTTTTTGAAATCCAAGCTGACCTCAAACTCATGATCCTCCTATTATGATATTGAGCACGGGGGACCACCAGCTATTGAACATGGGGACCACCAGCTGGCCGGACCAGGGAGTCCCACGCTTGAGGGAAACATGCAGGCATGCTGGACAGATGAAACGGCCGGCAGCAGGTGAGACATGCCATGCAGACATGATGGCGGTGGCGGTGGCAGTGGCAGGTGGACATTCATTCACAACCCAGGTGTTGCATCCGTGCGGAAATAAGTTTATTATAATGGGAGATAAAGAGAAAGATAGGGAAAGAGGGGAACAGGAAGAAAGAGAAGAGAGGAAAAGCGGAGGAGAGAGAGGAAGGGGAGGAGTTTTTCTTTAAAATGAGGTTTTTATGTCAGGACGCAGGGTGGCCCCAAGTGACGGGATTTCAAGGGGCGGGTCAGGATATTAACACCTCCCACTTCAACCTCATGGTGCTGATTTTACAGACAGATGCCATCACATTGGCTGTGATAAAGGTTCTTGAGAAGACTTATCAATATCTTATTCTTCGTCAAACCTAGCATCTGTCGAAGATTCTTGCATGAATCAACTAACAATGTGACATTGGTAGTCAATTTTGCATTCTAATTAGAGAACATGGACATGATACAACATAAAATGGGGTGGAGAAGTGCCAGAGAGGAAAACACAGCAAGGAAGAGGAACGGAGAGAAGATGGGTTCTAACTGTAACTAGAGTTGTAAGGGAAGACTCGGTGAGAAAGGAAGAGCTAAGAGAACCAGCGGGTGACTTGTCTGGGGAAAAACTAGCAGGGCAAAGGGCTAGAGCTAAGGTTGTGTGGAACATTCCCGAAATGACAGAAAGCCAGAGATGCCAGCCATCTGGGGATGCTTTAGCTTTTACTCTGATCTAAAAAACCATACAATGTTTGAACAAAGTGGCATGATGGATTCTTGTGCCTGAAACCCAAGCCTCTGCCTGACTCTATTTCCGCTTGACAGATGGCAAACTATCAACCTTTCTATGCTTCAGGTCCCTACCTAATGAAATGGGAATAATGGTGCCTCCTGCATGGACTTGAGGTAATCATCNCATGTGTGATGTTGAGGTAAGCATTGCACACATGGTGCTGAGATAAGCATTTACTCATATGGCATTGAGGTAGTATTACAGGCATGGTGTTGGGGTAAGCATTATATGCATGGTGTTAAGGTAATCATCACACACATGGTGTTGAGGTGAGCATCACACACATGGTGTTGAGCTAAACATTACACACATGGTGTTGAGGTAAACATTACACACATGGTGTTGAGGTAAACATTACACACATGGTGTTGAGGTGAGCATCACACACATGCTATTGAGGTAGTCATTACACGCATGGTGCTGAGGTAATCATTACATGCATGGCATTGAGGTAAACATTATACAAGGTAACATATACAGAGTACTTAGCACAAGGTTTGGCAAGTAATAAATGACTGCTACTATTTTTGTTTTCAGCTCCAGAACATAACCCACCCGTTTTTCTAGGTAGGGCTCTGTCTAGGACTCCTAGCTTCATTCCTTCTGTGTGTTTGCTCACCCGACTGAACTCACAGGGCTTCTCAATTCTATGCCTGGACCACCAACCTCCTGAAATTGTGTGAAAATGTCATATGTGCATAGGGATATGCATGGTTGTGATGGAGAGGTTCCTGGATCCCAAAGAGATACAGAGAGTGGTGATTGTCTTGATCCTGTGATGAAATTTGGGGAAACAACTCAGTAGCTCGCTAACTCTGTAACACTCTGAGAGGTAATTTGGTATTTGGTTAAAGTTTTCACCTTTTCCATGAGGAAGTCATGCCAAATGACATTTACAGTCACTTTTTTTCTTTTCTACTTTTGAGACAGAGGCTTGCTTTGTAGCCTAGGCTTGCCTTGAAGTTGCAACNTTCCTACTTCAGCCTCTTTAATGCTATAATTACAGGCATTTGCCACCACTCCTAGCCCTAAGGTCCCTTCTAGGTCTGGGTTTGCATAATCTAGTAATTATCCTTGGAAGATATTGAATAAGCTTCTTGCTAGGCAACATAGCTCTATTGCTCCTCCTGAGAACAGACCCAGGTTCTAGGACTGGCTTATGTCATCTAGACGCTCTGTTTTGTTTTACTTTTACATCCATACAAAGTTTTATGAGATACTATCATGCAATCTCATCTATTTACATACCACTCCTGTCATGGACATTGCCCAGAAAACCCAGAATCTTCTGGGGAAAGGAGAAAGAAAAGACACATCTGCTGGTAGTATGGCTGCTGTGCACAGGGACATTATTTTGACACGCATTTCCTACTCATGAGCTCTCTGTAGTACAGAGATTATCTCCACTTTACAAATATAGACCACAAATCAGAAAGTCACAGAACACGTAAATTGTGACTGGGGTTCAGATTTAGGCTAACTCCAAAGGTCTGCTTTTTTTCCACCTCACCGCTGGCCTTCCTGTGTACATGTATATTGGTCCAGGGGTCACAATTCACTCATTTCCCCACTGTATCCATGATCTAGGAATACTAGTCTAATGGCATCTCTCTTTTAACAGCTGACACATGCCTAAGGCACCAATCTTCTTTAACTACAGAAACAGACCTCTCCTGTTCTGGAGAGAACAGAGGGTGCTGTCCAGACCTGGAAAATGCAACAGTCTAGGCAGTGTAAGTAGTTTGAGATAATGTCAAGGGAACGGTTTACAGGAGCCAGGAGGANCAATAAGATGTTGACTTTTTGCTGAATATGGTGGCTCAGGCCTGTAATCTCAACACNTGAGNTACTGAGGCTGAGGAATTGCTGTCAATTGAAGGGCAACCTAGGCTACATAGCACGTTCCAGGCCACCCTGTACTATGTAGTGAGACCCTGTCTCAAAACAAAGAAGATGGCAGCTTTTCTGGAGTCAGAAGCAGGGCAGATGCAGGGGTTGTGATGTACGATCTTCACACCTTCCCACATATAGCAAACATCGGCAACTGATTCCAGAATGTTCCTGCTGTACACACCTCAGAGTCCTTCAAAAGACAGTGTANACTGTGCTATTACCATTGGGCCGTAGCTGGCAAATGATATGAGCTTAATCTACTGTANGAGAAATACTTAGGAGCAAGACTAAATTGTAGAGAGAGTGTGCTAATCNGTGCTGGGCCNCACCANGTCAGTGGTTTCCTGTGCTGTGGCAAATATCTGAGGAAGAAATTTAAGGTGAGGAGGATTCATTTTGGCTCTGGGTTTCAGAAGTTTCAGTCCATTATGGTGAGAAGTACCTGGTAGACATGGGGGGTACAAAGCTGTAAGCTAGAGCAAATGCCTGCATCTTTCTCCTGCANTGATTCCATCTAGGTCCCTAGACTATGGGCTGGTGCCTTCCACATTCTGGGTGGGTTTTTGCCCTGTGGTGGCTTGAATGANAATGGCCCCTATAGGTTCATGTATTTGAATGTCTGGTTCCCGGTTGGTGGACTGTTTAGGAAGGTGTGGCCCTGTTGGAGGATGGTGTCACTGGGGGTGGGCTTTCAGAAGTCAACACCAGGCCCAGTCTGTCTGTCTCTCTTACTCTCCCACTTCTGCTTGAGGATCAGATGTGAGCTCCTAGCTACTGCTCCAGCACTGTGCCTGCCTGCCTGCCCCCAGGCTTCCTAACATGATGGTCATGGACTCACCCTTTGAACTGCAAGCAAACACCCAATTAGATGCTTCTTTTATAAGCTGCCTTGGTCATGTTGTCTCTTCACAGCAATGGAACAGTAACTAAGACACTTCCTTAGTTGCTCCTCTCTGGAAACATCTTACAGACACGGCCAGGGGTGCACTTTAGTAATCTTCTAGGTGTCTCTCCATCCAGTCAAGTTATCANCTAATTAATAAC
Organism: Neotoma lepida; assembly: GCA_001675575.1. NCBI lineage: Eukaryota > Metazoa > Chordata > Mammalia > Rodentia > Cricetidae > Neotoma > Neotoma lepida. Next base: position 677,816 of record LZPO01027368.1, read on the forward strand.
CATCATAGGGCTANACTTNGGGCCTCAAGGATGAGTTGAAGATATTATCTTTTGAACTCACACTGTAGACCAGGCTAGCCTTGAACTCACAGAGATCTGCCTGCGTCTGTCTCNTGAGTTCTGTGATTAAAGGCNTGTGCTACCACCACCCAGAAAAATAAACCTTTGAATAATGAAATCAAATAAAAATATANCAGGGATCTGGGGCTGAAGAGATGATGGTTTAGTGGTTAGGAGTGTGTATNGCTCTTCCAGAAGACCTGAATTCAGTTTCCAGTACCCAGTTCAGACAGCTGCTCACTCTATAACTCAGGCTCAGGGAACCTGACATTCTTTTCTGGACTCTTTGGGCACCTGCACACACATGGCATACATACATATAAATAAAAAAAAATTTTAAAAAGTTAAAGACAGCTGTGGTGGTGTGTATTAACAGCCTAGTTTACATAGTGAGTTCCAGACCAGCCAGGGTTATGTAGAGTGACTGTCTCTCAAAAAATAAAATAAGACATAGACTAGGGGTCACCATTTCTCAGCCCTTTGGCTAAGAACAAGAATGAAAATATNCTGGGNGAATCAGTATATCTGCACACACATTTGTCTGTGTATCAGGTCACCTGTATTCATGCCACCACTGCTTAGACGTATGAACATCACTAAAGATGGAAGAATGTACCAAGGATATGCTTTAACAGAAAATCACCTTAATCAAAACAAACAATGCTCTGGGGGAAAAATCCATAGAGTAAAAATCATTTTTGGCACAACACCAACATGGAAAATATACTAATAAAATAACCAAAGCTTAAAAATCATCCCAGGGCCTAGATTGTATCTANTTTTATATGTGTATATGTGTACCATGCCTGTGCCTAGTGCCCACAGAGGTCAGAAGAGGGCATTGGATTCCCTGGAACTGGAGTTACTGATGGTTGTGAGCCACCATATGGGTGCTGGGAATTGATCCCGGGTCTTCTGGGGGNATCAGTGAGTGCTATAACNACTGAACCATCTCTCCAGGACCCTAGACTGTGTCTTAGTCTACATTTACTATCTANTCCTTTATATATATTTACATAGCAACAGACACATTTATTTGTTGCNTTGACTAGTTTAGAACAGAGATAACTTTCCGTGTTTGGTGTAGAAAGAACCAGTGAGTAAGTTTTTTNAAATGCTTTTTGTTATTTGTTCATCTATTTATTTGTGTGTGTTGTGGGGTGGGGATGTCGAAATTCACGTATGGAGGAGAGGACAACTTTCTACGTCAGTNCTCTANTCCTACCGTGTGGTCCCGGGGCTCTAACCCAGGCCGTCGGGTTTAGTAATAAGTGCTTTCCCGCTGCACCAGCTTACCCACCTTCCCTCACAGGAGCAGTCTTTGGGAACAGGACATTCTGATATCAATCCTAGACTGATCACAAGCTGCTGGAAGAGAAGGCCTGAGTAACCCTCTGGCGTCACTGCTCTGTAGTTNTGCTGTGAGCAGGAGTCTCCCATCAGCCTTGTNACCCACAGCCCTGCTCCCTTATGAGTCACCATGGTAACGTTTGTCTAAGTGNCTTTTTTTCTTTGAACCTGGAGACTAACATGCAAGTCCTGGAACTCGGAACCCTGACCTCCTTGTGGATTTGTTCACATCCTGTTTGGACTTCTTGTCTGGAAATCTTACAGCACACATCATCCCCCGCCCCCACCTGCTTTCCCTTCTCTTGGCTCATTCTTTATTCCTCTGTGAGGCCGGCGGCTCACNGCTGTTATCTTTGTTCCGTTTCAATACACTTTGAATTGAAGCACAATGGACAAACGTAAAGTACAGAAATGGCAGGATTTTCCCAGAAGTAGCACTTCCTGCAGCCACGACTGGACGCAGGAACTGAAGTATCACCAGCGGCCCACACGCTCCCCCGACTTCTATAACCACTCATCCTCACAGCCTGCCGCAGCTGGGGCAGTTGGTGGGAGAGAACCACTATTCACATCTAGTCAATAAAGACCAGGGATGCTGCTGAACAGTCCACAATGGGGGACAGACCTTCACCCTCAATTCCCAGCAAGGAATTACTTGTCCCAGTAGTGTCAAGGCTAAGAAACTCCGATTTGTCTTAGTTAAGGTCACTATTGCTGTGATGAGACATCGTGACCAAAAGCTTAGTGGGGAAAGGGTTTATTCAGCTTACACTTCCACATCATTGTCTACCATCAAAGGAAGTCAGGACAGGAACTCAAGCAGGGCAGGATCCTGGAGGCAGGAGCTGATGCAGAGGCCATGGAGGGCTGTTGCTTACTGGCTTGCTCCACATGGCTTGCTCAGCCTGCTTCCTTATAGATCTGGTCTGGGAGTTTTGTTTTTTCAGCNAGCAGTCAACTTTGTTCAACAACTGAAAATATTATTTGGTTGTGGGAGAGGGAAGTATTTCTTTCAAAATGCCAATGGCAAGGAATATGAAGGAGACTTTCCCATCTTGGCAATTCTGCTCTCCATGACTTGCTTCAGGGGACAAAGAGAACAAGGGACAGGACGGCAGGAGAGATCTGAGAGGCCTTCCTTCTGTGAGGATACTAACATGTCATACTTTTGAGTATCATGTTGTGAACCCCAACCCCAGGTTANTGGGTCTTGTGTTCTTGGCTGATGAATTCTAAGGTGTAGACAAGGGGAGATATTGAAAGATTGGAGGTTGAGCAATGACNTGGTCAATGGTTCTTTGTCACACTGGACTGGTCCTGAAGGTTAAGATTGATATCAGAGGGCCACTGTCCCTGAGGACCTGAACAGGTATGGAAGGTAAGAGGGCAGATTGAACAGAAAATCGTAGGTGAAGTAGGCAGTTCTTAGGACCTGGGTGGAGGGTAAGAGAAGTGAGTCACTAATGAATCATTTGGTAGATACATGGGCACATTATAATGTACATAAACATAATTATTGTAGGATCACTGACTAAAATCTGTTAATTTAGTCGACGTCAAATGTCCTTTAATCCTTTAGATATGACTCTAACTAGTCATTTCCTCCTTTATTATGATTGAATATAAAATTTGAATGACTCACATCCTTGTTACGTTCTCCCCAGTCAGGATTAACACAGAGAGGCTTGTTCCTGGATGTGACAGGTAAATGGAAAGGGTCCCTTGCTGCTTGCTTATTTCAGAGAGGAATTTGCCTTCTGTAGTCAATATCCACACATACCACTGAATAGAAAATTCATTGTCAGCGTGGGACTCCTCGTCCTGGTTGTCCACTCGGTGTGATTTAGTCACCTNAGAGATATACCTACCTGAGTGTGTCTGAGGGCATTGTCAGAGAGCCCTGACTGCTGAGAAGACCTGACCCCAAGGTGAGCATCGCGTGGGCTGGGGTCTGAGGCTTAATCAAAAGGGAAAAGGGAGCAGCCAGCTGAACACCAGCTTCACCTCTTTCTGCTTCTTGCCAATCATTCTTTTTGTTTGTTTTCGAGACAAGGGCTCACTAGGAAACCCTATGTAACGGAAGTTTCTATGTTCAGCCAGCAACTCCCAAATACCTGGCAGCTGCTTCCCAAATAATTGACATAGAGGCTTAATATAAATTAAAACTGTTTGGTCTATGGTTCAGGCTTATTGCTAACTAGCTTTCTTTTTAATCTTAAATTAACCCATTTCTATTCATCTATGTATTGCCATGTGGCCGTGGCATTACCAGTCTGCTGGCATCTTGCTTCTTGGGTGGCTGGATGGCATCTGCCCTGACTCCGCCCTTCTTCTCTTTGTATCTCTGCTTGGATTTCCTGCCTGGCTCTTATCCTGCCTTACCATAGGCCAAAGCAGCTTTATTTATTAACCAATGGGAGCAACACATATTCACAGCATACAGAAAGACCATCCCACAGCATTTCCCCTTTTCTGTCTAATCAAAAAGGAAGGTTTTAACTTTAACATAGCAAAATTACATATAACAAAACAGTTCTTACAGCAAAAATTACAGTTGCAATATCTAGTCTATTTGTATTTGGCAAAATTAAAGAAAATATTCTATCATCTATCCTATTTTTGTGAGTCTAAAGTTTTATATCTAATTTATCTTTTATCAT
>LZPO01027368.1:689409-699996 GCA_001675575.1 Neotoma lepida
CTAAGGCCGGGCATTCATAAGTAAGAATGAGTCTCTGTGTATTTGTTTGGGAGCTGGGTGGCAGGCCCCCAAAGAGTTAAAAAAAAAAGACAACTACAGGTTATATGACCACTTGTGTCTACCTTGTCATGACTACCTGTAGTTATGAATACCTTGTTATGCCCACCTTGCAACCATGTCTTTGTTTTAGGAGGGATTAACTGGTTATGCTTATGTTCTGCTCCTGTAACCCCACCTATTTTGCCCCCCAAATCCCACATTTGGAAACCCTCTACCCTGAGCTATAAAAAGTTGTCTTCCTCACATCCAGAGCTGACCTCTTNAACACCACCTTAGGAGTAGGCAGCTCATCTACACAAATAAAAAGTTGCTTGCTTTAATTAGTTTGGCCATGACNATTTGGGTCAGTGGTCTTTCTCTTCCTATCTTTGGGATTAACACCCTTCTGAGGGTTGGTATTACGCCTGTGCACAATGCACCTGGCTCTGGACTGATAGTTATTAATTACAACTGTAGCAGGTCATTCATTGGACTTTCTTTGGGACCACCAGCTCCCCAATAATGACATGGAGATTTATTAATTGTAAAAGCTTGGTTTTTAGCTTAGACTTGTTCCCAACTANCTCTTATAACTTAAATTACCCTGTTTCTATTAATCTACGTTTTGCCATGTGGGTTTTTCTTTATCTCCTTTATCCTGTATGTCTGATTCCCTCCNAGTCTCACTAGCACCTCTCCTCACCTANTTTCTAACCGTCTGAGTTCCTTTCTCTGCCCGGAAGTCCCACCTAACCTCTCATGCCTAGCCATTGGCAATTCAGCTCTTTATTAAATCAATCAGAAGGTGCCTTAGGCAGAGACACATTTTTACAGTGTACAAAAAGATTATCCCACAACATACAACTCCAATCATAAACTAATTCACTTTATGGTTCTGTTTTGCTTTCTTGCAGTGCTGAGAATGAAGNTCCTGGCCTGGACTACGTTATACAAGCACTCTACTACTGAGATCTATCCCCAGGTCACATGTGATTTCATTATCAAAATCACAAATAAAATGTTTCCATCTTATAAGTGTCTTGATTCTATTGAAAGAATATAAAGTAATGAACAAGCAAGGTTTATATGAGAACTGCAAGGGTGGTTTGGTATCAGAACCCCATTACTGTGACCATCTCCCTAGTAAACTAAAGAAGAGAAAATGCCAATTGGACCCAGAATAAATTTTAGTGGTGGAGTGCTTGCTTAGCATGTGCAAGGCCTTGGGTTTGATTCCTCAGCACTGCAAATGTAAAATAATAATAATAATAATAATAATAATAATAATAATAANATAATAATAAAATCAAAAAAGGGACTGGGGAGATGGCTCGTTCACAAGCATGAGGACCTGAGTTCAGATCTCAGCACTCATGTAAAGAGTCGGGCACTCATGAGCACCTGCAACAGCAGTGCTGTGGGAAGGGAAGAAANGATTGTGGAGGCTTCCTGGCCATGAGCCTTGCTCCAGCCTCAGTGAGAGATTCTGTCTCAGTGGGATAAAGTGGAAAGTGATAGAGAAAGACACTCAAGGTCCTACTCTGGTTTCTGAGTGCATGCCTAGGCATATGGACCTGCATACACATGTGTACATACAGCACATACACTATAGTACACACATATACATACACAAACGCAAACTAAGATCAAATGAAAATTGCTAAAGTTCAGCAGCCATTCTTTAAAAGCTTTTTAAAAATTTGTTTATGAAGCCAGATGTGGTGGTATATACCTTTAGTCCCAGCACTCAAGAGGCAGAGGCATGTGATTATCTATGAGTTCAAGGCCAACCTGGTCTACATATGGAGTTCCAGGACAGCCAGAGCTGCATAAAAGAGAAATTCTATCTCAAACAAACAAACAAAAATTGTTTATTTGGGTATGTGTGTGTGTATAGATGCACTGTACACTGTCAGTCAGAGGACAATTTGCAGGAGTTGGTTCTCTCCTCTCATCATGTGGATTATAGGGATTGAACTCAGATGGTCAGGCTAGGCAGGAAGTGTCTTTGCCTATGGAGCCATCCCGATGGCCCTCAATGGCCATTGTTTTTTATTATTCTTAANTATGTGTAAGTATGTGTGAATATGCACGTACAAGCTCAGGTGTCTGCAGAAGCCAAAGGCATAGGATCCTCTGGTACTGGAGTTATAAACAGTGGCCACTCATAAAAATTATAAGGAGGTATAGGAGGAAATGATTTAAATAGGCAAAAGCCTACTTTCTCAGAACAACAATGAATGTTATCTTAAATAGAGAAGCAGGTAGATGCATCCCAGTTTTAGTCAAGAATCAGGATAATTGTGCTACCATTATAATCTAGTATTATTTAGGATATTTTGTGAATGAAATATAATGAAAATTTGAAGTAATAAGCACAAAGATTAGGAAAATAGAAATATGTATCTTTTGATAGGGATATGTATTTAAGAAAATTCAAGATAATTCAGAAGGAAAACTAAACAGACATNTTGAGAGAGTGTGATAAGGTGGACCAACACTAGGCAAATACAGAGAAAACAATAGTCTTCTCAACTTAAATAAGAACCAACTAAAAACAGGGATGGGGATATATTATTGTATATAACATTCTCCAAAAGAGTAAACTACTAGGAATAGTTGGACTAAGAAAGTAAGAAAACTCTTACCTTGTTAGGAGACAGCATTGAAGGTCTGGGGAAGCCTTCCGTGATTGAGGGTGGGAAATCCTACATTACATAGAAAAGGCCAATCTCCCAAAATTGGGGTCATACAATTTTATGACGATGAAAGGAAGTTTTGTTTTTGTTTTTTCTGCTTGGTGCTGATCAGAATGATCAAACAATTCACCCAGAGGAACAAACGCTCAACATTGGCTCAGGTGACCGTGAAAAATGGTGAGGGGAGATTTTCTTCACCACACAGAAGCAAAGGCTACAGCTATCAAATCAATGCGGTACAGACAGAGTCAGGGTGTAACAAGACTGTGGAAATGTGATACTTTAATTCAGAGGGAAAGACATGGCCCAATGTACTCTTATGAGCAGGCAGCCTACAGAATGGGAGGAAAATCGTTGCCAGGTAGACTTCAGACAATGAATTGATCCCTGGAATGTAAAAAGGACTACAAAAATTAAACACCAAAACTGAAACTGCCAATCAGTAAAGGCGCCCAGGAACTAACAACTCTCAGAAAAAGTACAGAGGTGTCCAGCCATCAGAAAAATGCAAATGAATACTACTTTGAGATTCTGTCTCTTCTCAGTCAGGATTAAGACAAGTGACAAGAAATGCTGGCAGGGATATTAGAAGAGAGACCTATTCACCATTGCTGAGTGTAAACGGGTGCAGCCCTATGGAAATCAGTGTGAAGCCTTCTCAAAAACCAAAAACAGTGCTAGTGAGAGGCTCACTGGCTAAAACACTTGCTACACAAGCCTGATGGCCTAAATTTGATCCCTGCAACCATGTAAAGTTGCAAGGAAAGGATTCCACTATGCTAACACCAAATAATAATGATGATGATGAAATGAGTTATATTGTCACTTGCTAAGCTATGAGTAAATGTTTTTATCGAAGACATTAATAGGAACAGGAAGTGTAGCCTTTTGGGTAAAGAATGTAATATTAATAGCCAAGTCAGAGTTCATGAAATGTTTAAAAATGTCATGAAATAAATGTCATGCATTTTCATTAAATACATGAGATTTCTTTGGAAAAGGGAAAGCATCTCTATAGAATCAGAGACTCCACTCTGTGAGATCAGTACTGTTCTAAAGGCTGGAGACAGAGCAGGGGCCCAGAGCTGNCTGCAGCCCTACCTTCAGGAGGTGTAAACACAGGAAAGAAGCTAATGTCTTAGACACCATTGGGGGTGACAGACACTTGCTGCCTGACCTGTGTGATAAAACACTTACATATGTAATAAGATTGGAAACGGAGCTGAAATTGGACAGTCAGGTATACAGAAGACTTGGTGTGTCCCCAGAAGCCAGGGTGAAAGGAGAAGAGAGTGAATTCAATCCAAGGCTCTGCTCCCAGGGGCCTGGCAGAACAAGACCATTAGACTAAAGCGCACTTACAAGTGGACTGGTTTTAGCAGAAGACAAAGAGTTTCTGATGGAGATATTGTTCTGTATGCTGTGAATATGTGTTGCTCTGATTGATTGATAAATAAAATGCTGATTGGCCAGTAGCCAGGCAGGAAGTATAGGCGGGATGAACAAACAAGGAGAATTCTGGGAAGAGGAAGGCTGAGTCAGGAGACGCCAGCCGCCGCAGAAGGAACAACATGCCTGTAGACCGGTAAAGCCACAGAATACNTGGCAAAACATAGATTAATAGAAATGGACTGAATTTAAGTATAAGAGCTAGTCAGTAATATGCCTGAGCTAATGGCCAAACAGTTGTAATTAATATAAGCTTTTGAGTTATTAATTTATAAGTGGCTGCGGGACNGCTGGGTGGGCTGGACCGTGTGGGGCCTGGCGGGACCCAGACAAAACATTCACCTACAAGTTTCTGACATTTTATTTCCATGACGTTACTGGGCTGCCCAGGTGAAAACATCCAGCTGGTAATGGGAAGAGGCTACGGAGAGTCCAGGGAGCAGTGGCATTCCTTACTGACCACGTGACTGTCTGTAAGACATTTATTTAATGGCTCTGAACCTTGTGCCCTCAGTGAACAGGCTGACACGCCTGTTGTTACTACAGGCAGTGCCTGCATTAGGACATATGCGGAAGTTTGCGGACAGCAGGCACTATGCGATGAAGGACTTTCGTGAAGGAAGGAGCCCCTGAGAAATTAACACTGGGGTTTGGCCTGGCCTCTTCACCTTACTGACAGCCAAGTCATCACTTCTCCTATGTCAGCCCTTCCCTGCCGCCCAGAGNCTGCTGATGCAATACTCCTGCACAGGCCGCTGCCATTCCAAGTTCTCATTCCACTCTCTTATGGAGTTAATTCACACACACCCGTGNCTACTTGTCATGATATTTAACATCTTCTATATGCCTGTTGGATATTCCTTCTTCCTCAAATAAACTGACTCTGGATAGCAATTACGGGTGGCCACACCTTCAACTGTTACTTGTTCATTTTCCATGGTTGGGTTATTCGCAGTATTAGTGCTCTTGACAGTCTAAGTGAATTTGGTAGACATGCACGGAGTGTCTACTGTGCACCCTAGGGAAGCAAGACACAGCCCTGTGGCTCCGTGTTGGAAGTCGATAGCTGGCACACAGCGTGGGCAAGCGGGAACAGGTGGCCGGCAGGGTGCAGTGAAAGAGGAAGACAGAGAAAGCAAACATTGCGGTCGGAGCTGTAGATGAGAACTTTCACAAAAGACTAGCAATGCCAACGCTTTAGGAAGGGAAGGAAACATAGCCTTAAAAACTCCCCAGCTTGCTTCACTGTGTGTAACCAGTCACTGTCTACAACTACGGTTTAAATACAAGTGGCAACGCTGATAAATAGAACTATTCTCTAGGGTTCCAAAGAAGGTAAAGGTAAATATTTAAAACCCACCCTCTTTACAAAACCCATCATCTGTGTCCATTGCACTGAACTCTAATTAACCTGCTCATGGTCCAAAGACAGAAGGCTGGGAATCACCCCAGAAGAGTAACCCGAACCCGGGAACCCCAACTGCCGAAAGCCATGGGGTGTGGTTGGTGCCCAAGAGGCGCTTTGTTCACAGGCTGTGTGCACACACACGGTGGGTAGCATTCAAGTTTGCCCTTAGAGAAAGCATGTCAAAGTCAANAGAGATCCAAGCATTTTCTCTGTGTGTTTAATAACTTACTCCCAATGTTTCAGGTGCAGGCATCCATTTCTTTTTCTTTTTTGAGACAGGGTTTCTCTATGCAGCTTTGGAGCCTGTCCTGGAACTCACTCTGTAGTCCAGGCCTGCCTCTCCCTCCCAAGCGCTGGGATTAGAGTGGGCCACCACTGCCCGGTGCAGGCATCCATTTCTAAGAGCAGTCTTCAACTTGCTAGGTGTAACTTTGAAAGACATTCTGTTTCCCTTTAATCATACAGATTTGTCCTGCAAAAATTCCAGAAGTGACACAGGCACCATCAATCTGTCNTGGAAATAAAAAGCACTTTATCACACAGTGGCTTTGTCCTCTTTTTCCAGTGTATGGTAGAGATGTCAATAAAATTTCCCTCTTGAATATTTTCCTGTTGATAATTCAATCCGTGTCAGTTATATTCATGTTGTGCCATCTGTTAGTTCTCACACCTGAGACAAACTGGCTAANTGAGGTACTTATTAACNTATCAACGTGGACACTGGCCGCCAGGTTCTCCCNGCATCCCTCAGTCCCACCTGTTACAGGGTCCTCCTGGCTGACACACCAACCCCCTACCCTGAACCCTCCAGCCCAGGCTGCCCCTCCCCCCGCTGCTCTTCCCTATACATTCCAGCGGTATTGGCTATGACCACCTCTTTGACCCTTTTACTCTCTCGGTCAGTTTCTTGGCCCAGGCCCCTCCTCTTGATCAGCAGCTCCTCTCTCCCTCTCTCCCCACATGGCCTGGCCCAGTCTGGCCATGTTCACTCTGGACCCTTCCAGATGCCGCTGGCTGTTTTCTCCTTCCTACCTACGATAAAACCTTCTCCTCCACCGTACCTAGGAGCAGTCCTGTTCTCCTTTTTATCTCTTCTCTTCTTTCCCTTCACCATCCATCTCTAGAACTTTTCTATTTTGCAAAACTGAAACTAGACCCATTAACCAATAGCTTCTCTTCTAAGCCCAAGACTAGCGCTGGTGGTTNCAGTTTTAATGGGCTGTATTGTATTGCACTTCGGTGAGTGACCTTAACACATCCCTGGGAAGCCAGAATCTGGAATCACTAAACACATATGGAAATTAGGGTGGGCAGGCTGGTGAGAGGGCTCAAGGTGGGAAGTCATTTTTTTGCCAAGCCTGACAGCCTGAGTTCTGTTTACCCATACCAACATGGTTGAAGGGGAAAACTGAGTCTTGCAAGTTGTCCTCTGACCTCTACATGTACAATAANTAAATATAAGAGAGAGATTAGGATTGTCATTTGATTAATCCACAAAATTAGGGGTTTGATACTATCGTAAAAAGAGAGAAAACAGAATCATGGGGTGGCTTAATAAACCCCCAAAGACAGACAAGTTCAGACACAGGTAAAGCAATTTAGTTTTCTGGTGTCAGCCAGCTGCTTGCAGGCCAACAGCTGGAGGGAATGTAGAGGGGATTTAGGTCAAGTCCTCATTCATTAGAGAAATGCTTATTGAACATACACATAGCAATGGCTAGGGTTTCACACTCACGGAAGATAAGCTAAGGGTAAGGCAATGGGCCGGTGGGTAATGGGCTCGCCGTGCAAGTATGAAAACCTGAGTTTGGATCTCCAGCATCCATGTAAAAATTTGGGTGTGGCAGTGTGTGGCTGGAATCTCAGCACTGAAGAGGTGGAGACAGGAAGCCCTGGGGCTTACTGGTCAACCAGTGTAGCTCAGTGAACTCCAGGTTCAGTGAAACACTATCTTGAAAAATAAGGTAGTGAGTGATTGAAGAAAATCCACACGTATATGTGTCCACTCATGCATGCATGCACACACACATAGAAGAAATGCCTTAGGGGCATGTGTTTTGCAATGAGGCAACAGAAGCTTACAGAGGCNGAGCAACCTTTCCAGAGTCACAAAGCTGGGAAGAGGAAGACTTGAAATGGACCTCAGGTACTCTAGGTGAACGTGACAACCCTTTATATCTCCTTGTGTGTGCATCACAGCTAGAAAACTATCATCAGTCATCCAGGCTCACTTTGCTGAGCTCAGTACTGGGGGAGCTGTACAGACAGACAGAAACCTGCCTGGNTGTAGTAGGGAAAAACAGACAGTCACAGGTCACAACCACCTGCTAGCCAGGCACTGCACAGGGAGGCCTTGTGACATTCAAATGCAGTGTGGGAAGCAGTGGTGGAGAGAACAGGTTTTCCCTCTGAAAACAAAGCTTCNGGACCCTGCCCTTACTTGCTGCTGGCTGCAGCCGGGCACACTGTTTGTCTCGTTCTTTGAAAGGGTTTGGTTATTTCACAGGTGGGTACAATTGAATTGAGGGTGGACAGGCTGATCCCTAGGCAGACCAGCTGAAACTGGTTTTAGCATTTGTACANCTGGTGAAACACATGCTCTATGAACTTTCTGCTTAAACACAAAAATTAGAATCAACACCTTGGCAGATAGGTAAAACTTGACCTGTCGATGTGACTGCAACTCCTGGTGACCTTCCTGCCTCCACCTCCTGAGTGCTGAGGCTACAGGCATGTGTGTCACTAAGCCCAGCTCCATTAGTGCTAATTTAAAAGAAGGGGAAGGATGTATGCTGTTATCTTTGTAAAGAAGAACCATGAGTGCTATTTGATTTGGTGCGTTTCCTGAGAAATGACTGACTCTGGTCTTTTTCTCTAAATTGACACAACAATGGGAAGAGTTAACAAGAAAGAGCTAGCAAGACACCATAGCCTAAGTTATCATGAAGGGAAAGAGCTCACTTCATTACTAGGATAAGGAACTAAAAGCTAGATAGATCTCTGACGGACAGACAGATAGTGAAAGGGACCACAGATAGATAAAAAGATGGCAAACTCTGGCCTTTTCCTCCCCTCCTGACCTGATAAAGGCCTATGTGCTGCCTAGTCTGTGGCAACTTGATACACAAACTAGAGTTATCTGGAAGGAGGGAACCTCACCTGAGAAAATGTCTCCATNAGATCTGGCTGTAAGACATTTTCTTAGTTATCGATGGGGGAGGGCCCAACACATTGTGGCTGGTTCCATCCCTGGGCTGGTGGTCTTGGATTCTATAAGAAAGCAGGTTGAAGCTGGGCATGATGGTACACGCCTTTAATCCCAGCACTCAGGAGGCAGAGACAGGCAGATCTCTGTGAGTTCAAGGCCAGCCTGGTCTACAGGGCTACTTCTAGGACAGCCAGGGCTACACAGAGAAACCCTGCCTTGAAAAAACCAAANCAAAACAAAAAGTTCAGAAAATATGAATCAGCTTACTTATTTCTCTTATCTGAAAGAATGTCCTATTTGTAAAGGAACGTTTAAGTGGTTTTATGGGGTTCATTGTTCAGGGCTAGGGAGGAGAAAAGAGGGGCTGATCCAGTTAAACCACAGTCATGAACATTCTGGCCCTACCACAGTCCGTTTGTGGTTTTTAACTTTCCGGTTTGAGATCTTTGGAAAGGGAATATTGTCTTAGTGTCTCGAAGCAGACTTGTTTGTTGTGTTGAAAGTGTCTGACTCCCAGCCAACAGGAACTGTAACCAGATCTGTGGCGTGAGGGGCTTCATTCACTTCCCACGGCCCCTTCACTTNCCTCATCTTCCTACCCCACGTCAAAGATATTTCAAATTTGCTAGTACTGTTTTGAAAAGCTTCTGCCCCGCTCTGAGGCTGCCAGGGACGGGGAGCCACTCAGAGGAAGAACGCATTTTCAGTTTTCTCTCGTAACTGCTGGGAAATCAAAACTTAAGTACTCCCTGGTGGTGGCACAGTCCCGCTGGGCAACGGGTTCTGCCTCCTTGGAAACATCTCTGATGCTCCAGAGACCAGGACAGCTACATCATCTGGGGAGGGACTCTTNGTAGGGAGACTTGGACCAGTTTCTTGCCTGTGTTGAGTTTCCAGGTCAGAATGCACCCAGGGTGCTAGCCAGATGTTAAATGCCATATCCCTGGTCTCCACACTCTCAGAAACAAAGGAACCAGGGCANTGAGTGGTTCCTGCCTCTCTTGGGTTCCCAGTTGCCTCCAACTTGTGTCTGGGTTCCTCAGCAGTGCATATCTTAATTGAAAGGGCGACACAAACTCCGACCTCACATTAGCAAGGCCCTTCTCCGAAAGTTGCTTTCTGTCCTGCGCTAGCAGGGAGGAACACTCGGTCAGAACCGTGTGGAGAAGGGGTTTACTCTTCCCTCACTCCAGTTGCCTTCCTTTACTACAGGTGTCTGCTGACTGAAGAGATGAGCTTGTGGCTGGTGAGTTCCCTCCATGAGGTCATCAGGTTGNGTGTTCTTTTCCTATGGCTCAAACGCTAATATTGTTTCTAGTCAAGTCTAGATACNTTCACGCTTATATTTTATGTGATGCTTTTGTCGAGAGAGTAGGGACAAGTATGTTGAGCTTCATCGTATAAGTGACTTAAGGTATTTTAGGCTTATGACAAGGAAAAAGGAGAGAACCCAATCGTTCATAAACACGAGCCAGGCCTCCGTTCTGGGACATCGAAAGCAAGAAGACATGTGAGGTTTAGACATGTTTTCCTGTAGTGGTCTGCCATTCATTAATGTTATCTGGACAGAATGTTACTGTTTTACGTGAACAATCCCATCTAATCATTACAACTCCGTAATACATGCTTATAAATGTGCACTTATTGCCCAAGGTCCATATGGCTGGTGGGTCGGGCAAGATCTGGAAGCATATCTGTCTGTCACCGGGAGACTCTTTATTGATTTGTGCTTTATATAGCCAGGGAAGCCTTTGGACTCCCTAGAATAATGTTTGTGATTTGGG
>LZPO01027368.1:711766-733524 GCA_001675575.1 Neotoma lepida
GTGTGTGTGTGTGTGTGTGTGTGTGTGTGTGTGTTGGTGGTGGTGGTGGTGGGTCTTAAGGAGAATGAACAACCCATTCCAAGGCATTGGCCCAGAGGTTATCAGAAGTACCAATTCTCTATCTGTCAGACTTGGGTACTAGACCAGAGCCCAGGCATAATTTGACCAGGGAAAGTTTAACAAAGAATTGTTAATTATTAATTAACAATAAATTAATAATTATTCTAAGGGAATGACTAAAAGGGATAAGGAGAACTCAAGGATTCTCTAGGGCTGATCAAAGTACACAGGGAAAAAAGAAATTGAAGGAGAGTCCCTTCTCAAGCTGAGATTCAAACCCTGGAGACGATGTAGTTGAGGACCACTGGACAAGTTGGCTGGGTGGCTGGGGCCTGCTTGTCTATAATCCGTGAACAAGTAGATCACCCTTTCGAGGAGCATAGGAACTGAGGCTGNTCAGTTATTCAGTCAGGACTGAAGAGGAAACACGCAGGCAAGGATGGCCAGCTGCTCCAGGGTGTGGGAAGAGCTTGGCTGGTGGATGGGCCTGTGTCAGGGATCTACCACGGCAGTTGTCAAGATGTTAGGAGGGCTGTGGTCACAGAGCAGCCTGGGGCTGTGGTGTAGAAGAGCTATTCTTCTGGAACTCAAGTTCATGTGCAAAGCAGCAGCAAGAGAATTTTCGTCTCAAAGTTATAGAGCTCAGTGACAGTGTTTTCCATTTTGGTAACTTTCACCTAACTGGTGAAAATGACTTCTAACTACTATATACATTTTTTTTTTGGAGACAAGGTCTCACTGTGTGGCTTAGACTGGCTTCAAACTTGACATCCTCCTGCCTCAGCCTACTAGTTCTGAGATTATAGGCATAGGCTACCACACCAATTTACTTAAAACAAAACAAAACAAACCTAGTATGATCAATACAATGTCTCTCACAGGGACCTGGGGCTCTTCAATTAGGCCATTAGGCCAGGCTGGCGGGTGTCTCCTCCCATCCCGTCCTGTCCCCNCCAGNCCCACCCTCCTTCCCACACCGGTAGTGATGGCATGACAAGAGTGCTCCACCATGTCCGACTTTTTAAACGTGGATTCTGGGGATTGAATTCAAGTCTTGAATCATTTCCCCATGTCTCTCCAGCCCTGATGTTGTTTCGTTTTTACTATAGCACAATGCATTTGAGAGTCAGGCACATCGCTACTTGTATCATTTGTTTGTTCTCTCTTAATGTTGCGAAGCTTTTCGTTTTGTTTGCATCCATATGCATGTGGCTTACATATTCTTTCATTGGTTCAAGGGTATCTGTTTTATCTAGTTTGGGGGGATTGTGAATCAAGCTACCACTGATAGCCAAACATGTCTTCCTCTCTTATGAATACCTAGGAGTGACACTGAGGGTCACAGAACNGCTGCATAGTTAACTGTGCAGGAAACTGCCTAGCTCTTTTCCAAGGTGACAACCTGTGAGCATTTCCACTAGCCACACAAAAGAGTTCCAGCTGCCCCACACCCCACACCACTGCCAGGACCTGTTACAGTCAGATGATGTCAAGGACAATGTTCCTTCAGAACAGGATCCTATCTATTCATCCCTCCCAATATTTCTGCACTTGCACTTCCTTCTTCTGAGCCGGTTATGGGGATAGCGTAGCTGATTCTGCAGGAGCATTTATCTACACACACACGAAGACCAGCTAAATCCAAAATGGAGACAGAAACATGAACGTGTGGATGGGGACAATGGAAAANTGGGTTCGGTTCTCCCACATCCTTTCATGTGGCAGAAGGTCTTAATTTCCAATTAGTAACTAATGTATGCNCAGAACTTTCTTATTTGTGAGTTGATTTGCTTGAAATATTGACTCAGAGATATGGGTTTGTTATGGATTTTTATATATTATTGTTGGGGCTGCAGAGATGGCTCAGCGGTTAGGAGCACATATGCTTGTTCTTGAGGAGGACTGGAGTTCAGTTCTCCACACCCCTATCAGGTGGCCCACAACTGTTTGCAGCTCCAGTTCCAGGGGATCCAATGCCGCTGGCCTCTGCAGGCACCTGTACTCACACGCACACACCCACATGCAGACACACACATCCACACACAATAAATAAATGTTTTCTAAATTATTATTATTAGTGTGTAAGCATATTTGCATATGTGAGTGAGTGCACATGTGTGTGCCACAATGCATGTGTGAAAGACAACTTTGTGCAGCCAGTGCTCTAACCACTGAGCCATTGCTCCAGCCCCATAAATATATTTTTAAAAGAACCTGCTTAAGAGGTTTTAACTAGTAAGCAAAGAAACAGAAACCGGGCCAACATCTGCTTGCCTCACTCATCCCTTCTTCACATTTACGTGTTCGTTGATGATGGGTGGATCTCATTTTTTCCCCCGGCCGGAGTTTTGACAAGTTCTTCCTTTCCTGTTCTGTATTTCCCAACGCTCAGTCAGTTGAAGCTGTTTAAGATGTTTAGGCTTAGGAACTACACGTTAAAATTGTCTTCCTAAAATAAACCCTGGAAAGTCCCGCCTGCTTGTTAGTGAACAACTCTTCATAAATTGCTTCTGAAAAGAGGAACTGGAGATGGAGAGAATGCTGACAATGCCTACAAACGATGACCATGTTTCACGGGCTCACTGTGCTTTTAAAGNCTCTGTCCACATGAGCAGCTAGTATTTATCCAGTGGTTACAGTGCTCTCGCTGCTGTCTCTGGCAATGAAGGGAAAAAGCTGAGCTAAACAGGAAGCGCCTGTGCCCCCTGGAGCTCAGCGTCTAGCTGGCGAGGACCCGTAAGAAAGTCAAATCAACTTCATATCCAGAGATAAATTAGGGAAAGAGTAACGAGGCTCCTATGTGGTGTGATTCCAGAAAACAAAGACAAAAAAGGTTCACTGAGATGGAGACATCTGCAAAGGCTGGGGGGTGGGGGGTGGGGAAGCAGCCATGGCAACTTCTGAGGGAGTGTTCCAGAAGGGAGGGAGGGAGCGAGGCAAGCAGGGAAGCCTGGGGTAGGTGAGGCAGCAGGTAAGGGAGCCTGACCACACAAGGCCACTCTGAGGACCTCGGCTGTACACCGAGAGAGGCTGGGAGTCATTGAGAGGTTCTGAGCAGTGGACCGATGTGGTGCTACCTGAAGCTTTAAAGGGACCCTGTAATGAGGGAGAAGAGGGTGTGTGTGGGGGGAATGACTGATTAGGAAGCCGCTGCCCTGATCAAAGGGAGGGAAGATGGTGACTTGGGTCAGTGCACTGGAGGTGGGAAGAAACTCAGGCTGTCTGTGGTGTTTGAAGATGGAGCTCAGGGGCTCTGGATTTGGGGTACAGCGTTTGGGGGAGGAGCCACTGATAACTCCCTGGCTCTGGCCACAGAAAAGGAAGAATGGATGCCATTGCTCGGGCGGCAGGGAGGGTGGGACAAGAAGGCAGGAGGTGAAGAGTGGGGTTCAGTTCCAGTACCGAACCACTCACGGCGTTTTTACTTGAACACCAGAAAAGTGCCTTCCAACCTAGCATGCTCAAAACTGAACCCACAAACAAACAAATCAATTTCTTTTTTGAGACAGAGTCTCTCTAAGTAACACACACTAGCCCCAAACTTGAAATCCTCCTGCCTCAGCCTCCTGCTACCACAACACTTGATTTAGAAAAAGGAATTATTTACTAAAAGTTACAGAATTGTGTTCAAGATGGTCCTCATGATCCCCANCTGGTTTCCTGAGTTCATCCCATGCAGTTTGTGGGTACCTGCNCACTGCACACTGCTCTGTTCTGAGGAGTCTGGCTGCATGTCGAGAAGGAAGGAAAGGTGGTTAGATTTCCCATCTCTCTACATGGGATTTAAGTGTGAGCAGATGTAATGGGATGACTGTGTATCTGCTGTCTGTCTACCATCCATCTCCCTGCCCAACCATGGTTCATCTGTCATCACCTGCCATCACCTTGATTTTTAGACCCTCTCAAAGCCAAACAGAGCTGGGCTGGGAGGAAAGGAGCTTATTGCTAAAACCCAAGTTCTATCCCCAGAACCCAGATGGTAGGGGGAGAGAAAGAATTCCAAGTTGTCCTTGGACACACACAGACACACAAATGTTTTTTTAAAAAAGTTAAAACAAGACAAGCCATCCTGTTAGGAGCACTGCTGCCATGATCCTGACCTCATGAGCATTAAAAGCAGTAGCCTACTGGTTAACTTTTCAAATCAGTAGAGAGAGGAACTAACATTCTGAATTTTAATGTCACAATCTGCACTTTTGAAGACACCCCAAAGGGATAGCTGGAACTTTGGTCCAGAGAGGATTCAGTTCAGTCTTCTGATGGCTTTAGGACACAGAAAGGCACCTAAGTTGATGGCTCAAACTCTCTTGCAGGGGATGAAGTGGTTTGGGAGGNACCTGTGTGGGTGCAAGCTTGAGCTCTTGATGACAAAAGTGGTTGGCTCTGGTTGTTCACTGGGGTGAGAGGGCAGAAGCTGTTGACTGATGCTATGGCAGCCACTGTGTGCCCAGCTCAGAAACTCTCAAAGCCCAGCTGGTGTGGCTCTGGTCCCCTTACCTAGTGTGACTGCTGGTCTCCCTGGTGGCTGGTTCCTGGGCTGCCTGAGTGGGTGGGCAGGTCCGTCATGTCCCTCTTGTCACAAGAAGAGTCTAGTAGTGCACTGTAGGGATGCTGTGGCCCCCGCTGCATCTTCACACCCACCTGATCAAGTCCCCCTCTACCTGTTTCTGTATTCAACCTGGCTTTGGTGCAGCCAAACTACCCCAGGTGGGGCTCACTATCAGGATTGGGACTCAAGATACCAAAGTAATCTGCAGCCCACTGATTGTTGGCTGAGTACGGAGAAGCCACTGAGTGCTTAATCATATGCCACAAAATTAATTTCAGTTTTTCCTCCTTGTGTTTGCAGACACACCTACAAATGCCCTGATTTGCATAACTAGGTTGAGGTCACTCCGAAGATTGGTTCACATCCAGATTGTCCCCACCCCAAAGCCCCCGTGAGTATCCAGTGCTATCACNAGCTTGCAGCTCAGTCTCAGGAGCTTCCTGTTCGTCAGACCAACTTCAAAGTCTTCCGTGAATTCAAGAATTCACCCTCCTTTCTTATCCTCTAACATGGCAGTTTTATTGCTTTGACTGTCTATCACAGATTGCTTTTTAAAACTGACACATTACATAGTGTCACATGCATTGGAGGCATGAGGCAGTGCTCTAACCCTGAGATGTATCCTCAGGTTCCTTGTCATTTTTGTTTTGAAACAGAGTTTCATTGAGTCTCCTACACTGGCCTTGAACTCTTTTGTAGCCTAGACCTTGACTCACAAACAGCCTGCTTCAGATTCCCTAGTAGTTTGTGCTTTTTTGTTTGTTTGCTTTTAAAGACAAAGCTTTCAAAACTGCATTTTATACTTATGTACCACTTGGGTTCAGAAGAACCACGTTGTCAAGGGCTCGATAGCTTCATGTGGCTGCCATACTGGATGGCATTGGAGCTGTAGACCACACTGTGAGCTCTTGGAAGATGGGAACTTCCTGATTCATCTGTGTCCCAGCAAGTAGCCTGAGTCTCCCACATAGTGATGTTTCAACTGTTTGGTGACTAACCAGGACACACTGATGAGGTAATCTATAGATGTTAAACGTGCTCCCTTTTCCACAGAAGAGTTCTGTATAAAGAGAGTTGGAACCATCTGTTCATTTTGTATGTAACAGACTCTTCTACATCTAGTGGTTTAAAACACATGAAACGTATGAGCTTATAGTTGTGGAAATTACAAGCCTGCTTCACTGGGCTGAAGTCATGATGTCAGCAGGTCTGGCTCCTCTGCATGCTGGGACATGAGCCCTCACCCTTGGATTTTTTAGTTTTGAAAGGCCGCTTGCACTCCTTGGTGCATGACCCTTCCCTTCCATCGCTGCAATCCCATGCTTTCTGTGATCATATCTCTCACTACTACTTCCTTTGATCTCCTGCCTATCTCCTAAGAACCCTGTACTCCGGACGCAATAGAGTTATTTTCCTATCCCAAGGCTCTTAGCTCAGGCACAGTTACAGTGCCTTTACCGTATAAGGTAACATTATTAAGTTCTGGGGTCTTTTTTTCAGCCTATGACAGTAGCAGACACAAGAAGGTCCAGGACTTGAGCTGAGAGACAAAGCACAGAACTGGAGTGGGGAGGGCAATCGGGCTTAAGGTGGATTCTAGCTGAAGTGTGGCCTTGCCACGTCAGGTTCAGTAGCTCCCTAGGGATACCGAAGCAAGAAAATTCATTTTCTCGGGATTCTGGATGCCAGAAACGAGGCCATGAGGCCCCCCGTTAGCTACCCCTTTGCTGTTTGCAGGGTCTGTCTCTGCATTTACTCGTCTAATTTTGCTCTTTTGAAACAGGGTCTGGTTCTATAGCTCAGGCTGACCGGGAACTCAGTCCTCCACCTGTCAAAGCTGGGATGGCAGGTGTGTGCCACCACACACAGCTCACACTTGTCTTGCATTTCCATTTTCTCTACTTAGCAGGACTGCAGCTCATCTAGGCTCTCGTTTGAAGCCAGTCATTTCCTCAGAGTCCCACTCTGCAGATGCAGCCGTACGAGATCTTTAGGGTTAGGATTTCAGTACACAAATGTGGGAGGGCTAAGACTCTGTCCATAACAGGCTCAGACAGAAGCCAGCTCAGCTAAACGCTGGCATTTATTGCAGATGACAATGTGGTACCTAAGGGCTCCTCCCTGGAGTGTCTGAGGGATTTCCAGCAGCTCACCTGCCCAGGGCTGGGCCCTGTGCATCACCTCTGCTGGCAACACTGCTCACAGAGAATAGTTAGGCACAAAGAGGAGCCCAAAGAGACTGAGCCAAGAGGGTGTGTGTGTTCGGGGTAGGAGTGGGTGGAGGTTGAGTTGGGAATTAGCAGGGTACAGCCTGATGGTAAAGCCCTTTACAGTCTGGCATAGACATTGAATGCTCAGCAAAGGTACCAGGAAGAGGGAGAGGTGGCACTGGGATACAGTTTCTGGATCCTGTCATTGCTGCCTCACCTCCACCCATTGGGGCTGTAAGCCTCTTTTACCTATTTCTGTTCTACCCACAGGCTCAAAAGTGGACTGGAGCAAAGGTCTCCACCTAGTACATTTCCCAAGGCCAGACTGGCACCCTAACCTATCACATCAGCAAGCAGTGTCACACCCGGTCTGGACAGGTTGGTCCTGGACATTCCTTGGATGGCTGCTGGGCTCCCCCTTGGCCTGAAATACTTTGACTCTGTCATTTTTGGAGGTCATGATCTGCTCCATCTTTGTTCCCATCTCTCCTTTATCCACCTACATGACACNTCCAGCCTTAACACAGGAAGAAGAAATGAAAAAGCCTAAAGCAACTTGATTAAGTTGAAGCATCTTTANGGAGAGAATTTGTGACTCAACCATCCCGTTTATCACGAATGCTGAGATTTTTCATTAATCTTAGGATTTGTTACTGTGAAACTTTCATCAGCTCACATAAGAAAATGAGGAATGATTGAAATCCATTACATTCACCCTTCTGACTGAAGTCAGGGCTGATGGACAGACGTCTAAGCATTTCAAAACTTAAGGGCTTTTCTGTTGGCATTGCTTGAAAACAGAAATCAACAAAGATTTAAATTCTATTCCAATGCAGTCAGAATCAGATGAAATCTAAGGCGATCTTGTTATCTTAAAAGTAGAAAGCAAACATTCCCATGCTGGGCTGGCTGCCCAGGTGTGCAGGTTCTTTCCAGAGGCAAAGAACTGAAAGCTAGGGACAAAGAAAGTAAAGACTCCGGAGGAAGCTGAAAGAGCAGAAACCCCGTCCGTCTGTCGGGAAGGGTGGGTTCTCCAGACTGAGGTGCTCTGGGCTGGTCTTTCACAGGGTGCCTGGATTCTTCTTTTCTTTCTCTATCTTCCCATCACCTTATCTCCTGAGCCCAGGAGGACCTTTTGGCCCAGGGAGACAGCAAGCCAGCTGTAGAGTGGGGCTATCTCTTCACAGTCCAGCTGCTGGGTCATCTCTTCCTCTCCAACCTTTATCCCTGATGCCTGTTCCCTGTTATCGCCTCCCTTTGCTGCTGTGAGGCATGCACAGCTGCTCCTGTGTGACATCTGCACACTGAGTGCTGCAGGAACTACAGTCACGGCTGCATTCCCCCAGGCTTCTGCTGTCATTCAGTTAATGCTCACTGCAGCCCTGGACCATACACAGCAGCCACCTCACCATCAGTCACAGCTGCTTACATCAAGTAAAATGTACTTCAGCTTAATAATTAATAATGCAAAGGAAAAAAAAATCAAGAGCACAGACCGGAAGAAATACTGGTGTGGCTGGAGAGATGGCTCAGCAGTTGAGAGCACTGGCTGCTCTTCCAGAGGACCCAGGGGTAATTCCTCGTACCCACAAGGCAGCTAGTATTGACTGTAACTCCAGAACCAGGGGAATCTGATGCCTTCTTCTGGCCTCTGTGGGCCCTGCACACATGTGTTACATAAATATACCTGCCAACAAAACACCCATAAATATAAAATAAAAAATAAAGGAGAAAAAAACATAACAAACAAAAACTGGGCTGGAGAGATGGCTCAGTGGTGAAGAACACTTGTTCTTGCAGAGGACCTGGGTTCAGTCCCCAGCACCCACAAGGTGGCTCACAACCACCCTTAACTCCAGCTTCAGGAGATCTGACACCCTCTTCTGACCTCTGTGGGCACCAGGCACACACATGGTACACGGACATGCATACATGCAAAACACGTAAAATAAAAAAATCAATTTAAAAAGAATGAAGAGAAAGACAGGTGGTATTTGTTGAAAATGAAAAGCTTCTTTGAGAGAGTGACACTTAANGACCTGCTGTGAGGAAAAGGCAGAAGTTTCACTCTGGGCAATGTAAACACTGAATGCAAAGGCCTTGGGGTAGGTGTCTGCTCAGCTGAGAAGGTAGTGGGCAGCGTGTCTGCTGGGAGTGAGAATCTGAAGGGTAGAGATGAGATCCCATCACGGAGGCCTAGTAGGGGTCAGACCTGGAGGGTGTCCTGAGTGACTGGGGCACTGGAGGGTAGGCTGGGAAACGACCTGACCTTACTTAGGTTTTCTGGCTGCTTCGACAGAAACACGATAAAAGGGTGACATGGAGGAAAGAGTTCATTTATGTAATATGTTAATATGTTACCATCTTATAAACTGTGACAGCCCAAATAAGGAAGAAATGAACACACATCACAATTCCTATGTCCTATGTCTGGGCTGTAATGAGAGTCACATACATGGATATAACAGGTAACAATTTTATTTGCTTACATTCTCCTAAAACATCCAGAACCAGATGTTTCTCCAATTACAGCTTTGGCAATGAGTAAAGATCACAATAAAAAATAATGTGCCCCAACTTATCACAGGAGATTCTTAGTGAGAAATAAAATAAAGCATATGGTCATTTTCATAAAAGTCATTTATTTTGAGGAGTTACACGTCAAGTTTTTTTCTAAAGTTCCTGAAACATCAGATGAGAATGACAAGGATAGAAGGCAGCACCAGTTTACGCTGGGGTCTCCCTAATCCCAGGAGTCCCTGGCTGCTATGACAGGAGGCATTTCGCTAGGTAACAGCTGCATTAAAACCCATCAAACACTGCAGTCAAATGCTTCTTGCTCACACAAATCTAACAATGTGGTCACAAGCCCTGAGTGTTTTCTAAATGACTATTTGTTAGGACAGAACCCAGCGCCTGCAGAGTGGCTCAGCTTGCATTCTACCTCCCAGTACAACCCAAGCCATTTTGCTTCTTCGAGACAGGGTCCCACTATGTCACTGACCAGCTCTGACTTCACGATTCTCCTGCCTCTGCTTCCTGAGTGTACCACCAACCTCAGCTGATCTGCTCATTTTCTACTCTACCATCTTCACGTTTTTTTGTTTCTTCCGTCTTTTCTTTCCACAAATTCCCAAAGACGATCCCTATAAACAAGAGTATTCCTGTTGTGCGGTTGGAGGCAAATTTGTCCCAGCAGTCCTCGGCTCTGTGGATATCTACAGTGTATATCTGAAAGAGAAAGCACAGTGTACGCAGCACAGCGATCCATTCAGAGAGGAAACCTAAGCTACAGGAAGCCGTTAGTACACCCCAACTATCTTCTAATGCAGAACAATCAAAACATTCCTTACTAGGGAATCACTCAAGCTGTAATCTAACAGCTCTGGCTGAGGGGTGTGAGAATGTTTTGGGAAGCAATCCATGGCTATGCTTGGCTCTAACCATAGGTTGGACCTCTCTAAACAAACAAACAAACAAACAAACAAACAGGAAACACTCTAATATCCCAAATGGACACAGCGGCTGGAAACTGAACCTGTGGCTTTTTCTGTGATGAATTGGTCAGGATGCAGGTGCCCTTAAATCATTCTAAACAAGGCCCTCTGGCTATGTGACTAAGACAGACATGACACACACGTAAATTTCAAGTTTCAATTTGGGTCCCATCCCAAGACATATATTATGTACATGTCTTGCAAACTTTTAAAAAGTCCCTCAGGAAGGGACCCTCCACCTGCCTTGAACATATGAACTTGTCAGCCCCTGAAGCTCTACCCTCGGGTTCCAGCTTTATTCTCTGTAGCAGTTTCTCAAATGAGAAATTTGATTTGAGCAGAACAACTCCACTATACGGGGTGATAAAATACTCTACATATCCCCGGCTCTCACTCACTCACTGAGGGAGATGCTCCTAGGTTACTATGACAACCAAAGATATTCTACCCATATGTTTCTAACTCCCTCCTGTGCTCACAGGGGATCCAGAGACCCAGCTCTAAGGCCAGCTACCTAGATCACACATGTTCTCTTCTCCACACCAGCCCTGTGGATGGACCAAAAAGCCTCACTCAACTTTCCTTCCTTTCTGCACAATGCCTCACTGGGTAGGTGAGGCTGGCCTTGAATTCTGGATCCTCTTGCATCCCTAGAGCTAGGATTACAAGCACTGTGTGCCATATGCCTGGCTGGCCTAAACTCTCTTTTCTATTGGGATGTCAGCAGACTCAAAATCAGGACTTCCTTTTACATAGCAAGTTTTCAGGGCAGTCAGGACTACATAGGAAGAGACTCGAAAGAAAGAAAGAAAGAAAGGAAGGAAGGAAGGAAGGAAGGAAGGAAGGAAGGAAGGAAGGAAGGAAGGGAGTGTACTGAGGACTATAGATGCAATTTAAAATATAAAATAGCCTACATGCTTCTTACAATACTTTATAGATGCTTGTATATTCCCCTTCCTTTACCATCTACTACTTTAATGNATACTTCTATTTAGACCAGACAATTAATTGATGATTGTGGGCCTTGTNGAGCCAAGTTCTCAACTCTCAGGGATTCTGAGACTTTCTGAAGAGGAAAACAGTGAAACACTGAAGAATCATGACTCCTAGTATGTATAGTGAGGACCATGGAGTAGTCTATGTCAGACTAGTTCTGCTATGCATGTCACTGTCTACATGAAACACAGTTCCCAATAGTGTGTAAAAAAACACCATCTCAATGCACGGCCATGAATACCTTTTTATTCTAGTCAAAGAAAACTATACAACACTGTTAAAGAGAAAGCCCATTTTCCTTTAGCCACTGATTCAGTTAAACAGATCTGGCTGATCATTTTACAAGTTCCTTATGCAGGTTTCAATATAACCTGTACAGTAGAGCAGCTGAGAGACACTGGGAACATGGCGGTTTTCTAGGCAGCCTCGGTCTTGTTAGCATTTCCTGTTGGTTTTGTTCTTTGGGAGCTGGGACTTAAAGCCAGGGCCTGGCCCACACTAGGCAAGCTCTCTAACAGTCATCTGCATCTCTAGACCCTTCTGTCTTCATTTGGAGATCAGCTCCCACTCAGTGGCTTAGGCTGACCTTAAACTCATGGATCCTCCTGGCTCAGCTTCCTGAGAAGCTGGGACTCCAGGCTGCAGGACCCATGTTTTATCTGACTGGCAGAGGTCTCTATACCAATGGAACTCATGATTGTTATGTTTTAAAATTTCATTTGTATGTGTGTGTGTGTATGTGCACGTGTGCATGTGCACGCCTGTGAGTGTGCTTGCATGTGTGTGCATCACAGTGCGCATGTAGGGGTCAGAGGACAACTCAAGGGAGTTGATTCTCTCCTCCTACCATGCGGGCCCTGGGGATCAAACTAAGGCCATTAGACTTGGTGGCCAGCACCTTCACCAGATAAGTGACATGTCTGGCCCTATTTTATTATCATTACTATTATTTTAAGGCTTATTAGTTTGCTTTTGGAGTACTCAACTCAACCTACAAGATTTAGCTACAGCTGAAAATTTCCCAGACATAGTAGAAGTGATTTCAGGAAAATCAAAGGAGAAAAAAAAAAATCCCCATTTAGATTTATGTTATTTTCTCTAAGGTTAATTTTATTTTGTTGGTTTGTTTTGGCTGTTGTTTGTTTTGAGACAGCCTTGGCTGTCCTGGAACTCACTCTGTAGACTATGCTGGCCTTGAAATCACAGAGCTGTGCCTGCCTTTGTCTCCTGACTGCTAGGATTAAAGGCCTGTGTCACCAACCTAGAAATGCTAACTTTTTGAGATGACAAGTTGATGAGGAGGGAGGGGCAGTTCAAAGCAATACGAGCCAAGCAGTTTGTTTCCAGAAGTTCCTGCTTAAATAACGTCCCTAACTTATAGTAAGGAAAACTGGGGACAGTAAGGGAAAGGTCAAACCTGATGAGCCAGGTGGGCTCCTACTGCAGCCACAGCAGCGTAGTAGGGCAGCGTCTGACCACTGTTGGCTCCTGCCAGGCTCAGCGCTCCCAGCATGGCTACCCCAAAGCCGCTGAGCCACTTCTTGGTGTTCTCCCTGAACAGCAGTGCCGTGGACCTGAGGCCAATCAGAGCATCGTCTTTTTTGTCCTAATACCAGGAATAGGAAGTGCATTTGATATGTAATTCAGTAGTATGGAAATCACATTTCTTAAGTATTCAACTTGGCCTTTTAAAATATATTTATAAGGTCATACAACTAACTCTTTCTCACCGAAAGCACGTTTTAAAAGAACACGTAGCGACACCACAAGCTNTAAAACAAGGCTCAGAACAGATCCACAGAGGATGTGCAGGACAACCAGCCCCACATACTGTACAATCAGCAGGGGCTCCACGTGCCACTCTACTTCCTAGGACCCCATAATGACCTGGAATTGGACTTCTACTACATTAGGACTAAAACTCACTGTTTACATTTTAATGTAATTTATTTTTGAGACAGTCTCTCCATGTAGCCCTGGCTGCCCTGGAACTTGCTGGGTAGACCAGGCTGACCTCGAACTCATAGGGATCCCTCTGCCTCTGCCTGCTGGGTGCAGGTATTCAAAGGCNTGTGCCACCACGCCTGGTTTCAAGTCTTTATTCTTTACTGAGCTCCACTCCTCCAGAGTTCTCAATTCTCAGTTCCAGTCTGGCTGGTGTCACAGATGCCTGAGGTGCTGCTCACTGCATAACCACACCCACCCATGTTCCTCCACTCGGCCCAGTGACTCCCTTCATGCAGAGCTGGGTGCTGATGATTCTGCGGCTCTCCCTGTAACTGTCTCCTGTAATTACCACACACACAAATACACACAGAATAAAATAGTAAATAAAAAGTTCACAAATATNTCCTGACCAGACACACAAATAGCAACTAACTGTGGTGGGNAATGTATTCATAATGTGTACGTATGATAAAGCACCACTTCATATGCACTGACTGTAATGTTTATCAACTGTANTTCAGNGAGGCTGGCAAAAGTATAAACATAAAAGGTCATGGATCAAGAAAAACAAGAGGCATCCCAAACAAACTACACAAGGAAATACTAACAGAGCTATAAGGATGTTTGCTCCTCTGAGTAAATACTCCTTTAAAACAAGGTTTATTTTAATTTATGCATGTTTGTGTCCATGTATCTATCGTCCATGTGTGTGGGTGCCATGGAGACCAGAAGGGAGTATTGGATCCCTAGGAGCTAGAGTTACAGGCAGTTCTGAACCACTAGGTGGGTGCTGGGAACCAAACCCTGGTTCTCTCCAAGAGCAGCAAGTGTTCTCAATCGTGGAGCCATCGCTCCAGACCCCCCAAAACACTATTCTTCAAATTTCACTCATACACTCTTATGTATGAAGTGTTAATGATGAGAAAGAATATTATTTATAAGCCGGGTGGTGGTGGCGCACGCCTTTAATCCCAGCACTCGGGAGGCAGAGGCAGGCGAATCTCTGTGAGTTCGAGGCCAGCCTGGTCTACCGAGTGAGTTCCAGGAAAGGCACAAAGCTACACAGAGAAACCCTGTCTCGAAAAACCATAAAAAAAAAAAAGAATATTATTTATAATTGTCAAAACTCAGTAACAGCTTAGTTTGCCAAAAGAGACACATCATTATATTTAAAACTGTGATGTCATTCTAAGTCAAGGGACTATTAGGTATATTCAAGGGACAGTGACAAAGAATGGACAACAATGTGGGAATGGCCAGATATGGTGGCTTATGCCTGGGACCCAGCATTTGAGGCTGTGGTGGAAGGCCTCAAGAGTTTAAGGAAAGCCTTCTGGGACACATGAGACCCTGTCTCAAAAACANTAAGAACTAAAGTAAAAAAAGGAAATGCTTATTAGCTACACAACTAAAAGTCTGCCTAATATGGTGACTAGAGACACAGACAGAGGCACAGAGCAATGAAAAGCACAGGACACGGAGAGCGTCTGGCCTCAATTTCAGCTCTGCTNCCCACNGCCCACAGAACCCCGGGGAAGGGGNGGATCTATAAAATGGAGACAAACAAGATCCCTTCTGTGCAGGCTGTTAGGGGTTAGCTCAGTGTTTGTAAAATATTTCAAATGGTGCCTGGAACATAGCAAATACTATTTAANTGCTATTTATTGTGAATAAAACAGAATAAGCCAGTTGAACTGCTGAGTAAGCAAACGTAAAAATGAACAGAAATATGTTGGATAAATTGGGGATGATTTTTTTTTTTTCAGGGAACAACGAATTTCCTTTTCTCTCTTTAAAGTCACTGTGCAGATCTGTAATCCCATCTCAAGGAGTAGAGGAAAGAGAATCAGGAATGCAAGGTCATCCTTGGCTAAACAAGTTCAAGGCCAGCCTGGGTAACATGAAATGTTGTCTCAAAAAACCAAAACCAAACAAAGAAACAAAAACAGTTTAGAAAACAAGAGCAGTGAAACCAAAGTTAAGAAAAACATATCATTTCTTTACCTGATGGGCATAAATAGTGTCATATATCAGTGTCCACATAACTCCAGAGAAATAGAGAGGCAGGCAGACAGCTGGGTCACAGGAACCCTTGATAGCGGACCATCCGAGTAATGCACCCCAATTAAAAGTCAACCCTACAGTCGATGAAACAGGAAGAGGGGAAGCAGAATGCACGTCAACAGTCAACATGAGCATGGGGGGTGGGCAGGGCAGCACATGTCAAATGCTCACCAAACAGTCAGGCCCTGCTACCCTGCTCCCTCGAACACAGGTTTCGAGCCTGTGTTCTTCCAGCAAGCACTGTGTGTGTAAGATGGATGTAGAGAGAGAGCAGGGAGCAGGGTAGGAGGGCCTGACTGTTTGCTGAACATTTGACATGTACTGCCCCACCCCATGCTCATGTTGACTGTTGACGTTGTGAGTGTAAGAGAGGCTAGAAGAACACAGGTTTCGTGACTCGTGGGTCTATGTTCCTTTAAAATCTGAAATTTATTCTTCAGAAAACTTGATGACTGACCTGACAATCATAGACACACACACACCCATACCCATGCAGGATATAAAAACATGGCAGACAGTGTGAAGGGAAATACTTTGCTGTCTCAGTCTTACCCAAGGCTAACTGAGGCCAAAACGTGACTCTCTTCATCAGTGGGTAGGTGGTAACAAGAAGTAAGGATGCTGCACCCATGGCTATACTGGAAACAGACGTAACGGGGTTAATGGCATCATTAGAAATCACTAGTGACACTAATTGCAAGGTATTTTTGTCTTAAGTAATATTTTTGTGACATTCTTCCCT
Source organism: Neotoma lepida (assembly GCA_001675575.1). Lineage (NCBI taxonomy): Eukaryota > Metazoa > Chordata > Mammalia > Rodentia > Cricetidae > Neotoma > Neotoma lepida. Next base: position 727,832 of record LZPO01027368.1, read on the forward strand.
AGAGTTTGATTTTGCCTACTATAGAAGATGATTAGAAAAGTATTTTAAATGTTACAAAACAACCAAACAAAACAACAGCTAACACACACGGTACTTTCATGCATTGGGTACTATTGTAAGTGCTTCAATTCTGTTCATTTATTCTATGATCTTTACTAGGCAATACGCAGTTCCTTTTGCAGAGAGGAAACTGAAGCGCAGAGATTAAGGAGATGACTGTCAGTCAGCTCCTCTGTGGGCAAGCAAAGTTCACACTTTACAACAATATGGCTCCAGCATCCCACCAATTTAAATCACCATGTACTATGCAATGTTTGCAAATCCTAAGGTGTGTAAGTAAAACAAAGTACCATGCGTGTGTGCGTGTGTGTGCATGTGCGTGTGTGTGTGTTGTGTTGTACATGTGCACGCATGAGGGATGAGGAAAGAGGTCAACTTCAGATGTGACCCTGAAGAGCTGTACCTTACTTTTTGAGAGATAAAGTATCTCATTGGAACCCCGGGGCTTGCCAGCCAGGAGAGGCTGGCTGGCTAGCAAGCCCCAGAGATCTGCCTGCCTCTGCCTCCCCAGTGCTGGGATTACAAGCACACTCCAATGCCTGACTTTGTCAAGTGGGTGCTAAGGATTAAATTTAGGTCTCACACTTATATGACAAATACTTTACCAAGTGAGCCATCTTCCTAGCTCTCTGTGTGTCTAACAGAGAGTTCATCAGACCGAGGGGATTCCCTTTCATACATAGCAGGCCTTACTTCTCAAGAAAGAGAAAACAGCCAGGTGTGGTGGGGCACGCCTTTTAATCCCAGCAGTCAGGAGGCAGAGGCAGGCGGATCTCTGTGAGTTCCAGGACAGTCTGGTTTACAGAGTGAGTTCCAAGACAGCCAGGGCTACTTAGTGAGACCCTGTCTCAAAACAAACAAAAAAAACAAACATGAAAAAAGAAAGAGAAAACAACTACGGAAACATAGATGTTCTGAGGTCTCTCAAAGTTTGTCTAACACAGCCTTTTCACACTATTAACGCTGTTGGGGCCTGGCATGTAACCAGGCCTATTCTCTACAGAGCAATACTTTTGTGGACACTCCCTTCTTTGTGCTCTCTTCACTCATGAAGTAATTTTAAAACAGCCATCTGATGCTGTGTCTATCTAGATTGGCCCAAGAATGGGCCTTCACACTTTTCTCTTCTGCTGTTTATATTAGTTGCAGACTCTGGGAAAGACACAGTTCCTCTTCGTGTTAACTGAGCCTAACCACTTCTGCTTCTGGGCACTCAGTAGTTACAGGCTGCAAAAGTAAAATTATACACATACCTATGGTTGTTTAGACACTTGAGAACCTGGGGATGGGCCTTGTGTCCCAGCAGGGGCATCGAGAGCAAATACTAACGGCGCTTCAGAACCAAGCTGGTCTCCTCACTCCTTTGCTGAAGCTTTCCTGAATCCTACAGTGTGGTGAGTTCCTTTCTCTTCCTAACCCATGGATGCTTCACAAGAGTCAACAAGCAGATTTGTAATAAAGAAAAAGAATTCTACTTTATTTCCACTTCAGAGGAGATATTATATATATATATATTATATATAACATATATAACATCACATCTCACATACCTGTAGTAGTTCAAACACAGGAGAACTCCCAGTGCCAAGGTCAGCTGTCCCCCAAGGAAGACGAAGGACTGGAAGATTGAAATGTCTCCAGCGGCAATTGGCCGATTTGCTGTTCTCATGACCTCAACACAGGAAAACAGACACCTTAACCTCACACACCAATTCACAATTACTAATTACAATTACAGTTGTTNGTGTAAGCACTGATTAAGAGATGGGCCATGGGTCAGTGAGATGGTTCAGGGGGTCCAGTCCCTGCCTCCACGCCTGATGACTGCAGGTAGAGCCTCAGAACCCACCTGATGGGAGGAGAGAAATGCCTCCTCCAAGTTCTACTCTGACCTCAACTCACATGCAGTGTTTACTTAACCTCATACATGCTTATACAAATAAATAAACGTTATTTTAAAATTAAAGTGAGGGCTGGAGAGATGGCTCAGCAGTTAAGAGCACTGCCTGCTCTTCCAGAGATTCTGAGTTCAACTTCCAGCAACCACATGATTGCTCACAACCATCTATAAAATAGGATCCAATGCCCTCTTCTGGTGTGCAGGTGTACATGCAGACAAAAGCACTCATATATATAAAATACCTAAACAAATGAACCTTTGAAAAATATATAAATCTATGTTATATATTTATAAACACACACACACACACACACACACACACACACACACACACACACACACACATATATATATATAAAGTGATGGGCCCGAGGCAGGCACCAAGGCACAGATATGAACAGAGTGAAGTCAGTATTTGAAGTACTGTCGAGAACTAAATGTTGAAAGTGGCTTTGTAAAGGGCTAAGAGCTTGTCCCCCCATCCCATCCCGAAACACAAAGTGTCTTCCTGATCTCAATGCTTAGCCACTCAGCTCAGCAAACGCACAGGTCCCACTTCCACAGGAACATGACAAGAGTTCTCAGGAGAGAGGGAACTTCAGCAGATAGCAGGTAAGGCCAATGTCCTGTTCNAGGCATGGGAAGCACTAAATCAGATGTGAAGGACCATGAGCTGAGTCTGCAGGTGGGCGTGTCTTTGCCATCTACTGAGTGGGTCTCTGATGTCAGACTGAGTATTCTGAAATGTTAAAGGTCAATTTGCTGGGGGAATGTGGACAGCACTGTTAAACACAGGAATCATGACTGTAGTTCTTTCCCCACTGAAATGTGACTATACTAAATTCAAACACAAATAAAGATTATAATCGAAACTTTCAGTGCTGTTAGAAATTAAGAACTTTAGATCCGGAATTAAAAAGCCTCACATTTGAGACAACATTTTTAACCTATTGTTTGACATACAAATCACCTGGATGGTAAATTATTAACCCAGTATCAACAAACATACAGAAGTGATATTCCCCAACAGCACCCACTCGTCATTCAATACATCAGCAAGTTACTTACTATTCAGTGCATTAAGCAAGCCCCGAGCCATAAACATGTCCTCACTGATTGATAACACTTTAGGAAACTGAGGTAAGGACTGCAATTAGGCCAAGACTTNGACCTCACCCTTTANGAGACAGATGACATTTTAAATCCTCAGGCAGCAAATACCATGTCAACGGCTGTGAGACACTGTGCTTTGTTGAATGCCAGTACACAACCCAGACTCATAGAGAAAATGGAAAAGGTTGGCTGGCCTGATTATTTCTTAATGACACTTCTTTTCTGAGATGACTGCACTTAAGAAATAGGGCTGGAGAGATGGCTCAGCAGTTAAGAGCACTGGTTGCTCTGCCAGAAGACCCAGGTTCAATTCCCAGCACCCACATGGCAGCTCATAACTGCCTGTAACTCCAGGTTCAGAGGATCTGACACCTTCACACAGACATACATGCTGGCAAAACATGAATGCACATGAAATAAAAATAAATTATTTTTAAAAATTATGNGGAAATCCCATATACCCTTATCATCCCTTCCATNAATGACATCCTGGGAAACCATATGCAACCAGAATTTTGACATCACTACCGACAAAATCTACAAGACCCCTACTACAAGCAAGGATCTCCATTTTCCCTCTGAATAGTCACTCTCTCTTCTCTCCATCACTCCTTGATTCCTAGCAACTCCTTTATTGAGAAGCACATAGTGTGTGGTCTTCTCAGGGTTTTCTTTTCNCTTGATATAATCCTCTGGAGATTCAACCACATTGTTGCATGGGTCATTTTGTTGTTGCTGCTGTAGTTTTCCAGAGCATAAACATATCATGCATTGTTCACTCACACAAGAAAGGACAAGTGGCTTGTTCCAGTTCGGAGCTATTACAAGTAAAGCCACTACAGACATTCATATGCAAAATGTCATGTGAACACAAGCTTTATTTCTGTGGGATGAATGCACAGGTGTCCCCTGAACTGGATAATAGGTGTGTGCCTACAGTAAGACAAACCAGGTTCCCAGTCTGAAGTATGGCTGCGTCCCTGAACCCTCTCTGCCAGCAATATATGAGCTGTTCTTGTCAGCATTTAGTGCTGCCACTGTTTCTCATTTCAGCTATCCTGAGAGGTTTGAAGTGATACTTCATTACAGTTGAAGTTTGCATTTAAAACAAAGCTAATGATATTAAAATAAAAAATTTTATGTGTTACTTGCAATCTTGGCATTTTTTTTGTTTCGATAGCTCTATTCATGTATTAATCAGATTTTTATTTAGTGTTTGGTTCTGAGAATATTTTATACTGGTGTCCTGGTATGTATGTGGTTTCAAAATATCCACCAGTGCATACCTTTAATCCTCTTAAAGGACTTCCAACATGTCTAAATTGATTCTGGAGAAGTCTGATGTAGCAATATTTCTTTTTATGAATTATATTTTCATCATTTCTCTTCCATTGCACTCAAGAGTTGCAGACTTTAGTTCAGAGTCTGACTGATACATCTGATACATAGTACTGTGGATCTGTTTACTACGTTGATAAGCACTCACCTTCATGAAAATGTACACTTATTTTTTTACCATGTTTATAGGCACTTATCTTCCTGAAAATGTACTTATACAATGTACACTTACACCTTTTGCCAAATTTTGGACATTCAGCTGTTATTTCTTCAGGTATTTTTCAGTATTTCTTACTTGAAACCCAAACATTTTATGTGTCCTAGGAATTTAATCTCCTTTATTTTTATTATTTATGTGTATGGTGTTTTGCTTTATGTCTATGTATCACATGTGTGCCTGGTGCTTACAGAGGCCCAGAGAGGGCATCAGATCCTCTGTAATTGGAGTCACAGAGGGTTGTGAAGTGTTAGGTGGGCATTGAGAATTGAACCCAGATCCTCTGGAAGAACAACCAGTGTTCTTAACCATGGAGTCATCTCTCCAGCCCCTCATTTTATTCTTGTTTTAGTTGGGTTTTTGATAACACCTTGGACAAGGGAAGGAATTGTGGATGCTGCCTAATTATTCTCAGATGGAATTAGAAGCTCATACTTGCTCCTTGGCCTCCAGTGGTTCCTGAGAAGTAGGCTTTTGTGGGTACTTGGTTTGGGTCTGGGCCAATCTGTGTTCCCAGCTTGCTGGCCTCTTCAGGCCCAATACTGAGTAAGATATGTAAGGCAAAAATACTACAGAGAACTAATTCCCATGGTCTTCTGGAGCTCCTGAGGTCTGCCACCTTCTCCTCTCCAGTCTCTTTTGTTTTCTACGTGATAGCTGGAGTTTCAGTTGTACTTACTGGGAAGAATAAAGGAAAGTATGTCTAGTCTGCCTTCCTGGGAGCACAAGTCAGACTATGGAAGTAGTTACAGTGTGGGACTTCCACATGCTTTCTAAGGTAGATAAAGCAACTCAGTCAGATGTTATAATATTTCATTTCTTCCTCAAATTCCATACTTCCCAAACTCAACAATCTTAGATTAGTTTTGAAGGGAGCTAAGAATAAATTCCTTTTTGAATATTTACTCTCAAATGTTCACATTTATAAACAAGCACACCGTTCCTCACACGTGCTAATTTAGAGCACTGGTTTTCATCTTCTAGAAGCCTTCCACTGAGCTTTAAAAAAGGAACTCTGAAGCCTCATTTTATAAGGTATGCAGAATGAAAAGTGATCCAGGAAAT
>LZPO01027368.1:764998-784012 GCA_001675575.1 Neotoma lepida
TGCAAAATTCTTATAAATATTTTTTTAGTAAGTCTGACTAATCATTAGTATATTAGCTAGAACTCAGAAGTTCCTTGGGACTGGAGAGATGGCTCAACAGTTAAGAGCACCNGCTGCTCTTCCATATGACCTGGACCCCTGGTGGCTCACAACTACCTATAATGTATACTGGAAGCTCCTAGACAGCTTGAGCATATAGTGAAGGTGGCATGGGGTTTGGAGTGTATTTGCTATTTTTGTTGCAATAACAGAAAGCAACTTGTTGAAGAAATAATTTCTTTTGTCTTATGGTTCCAGAGAGGAGGGGTGGCAGCAGATGGCCAGCACAGGAAGATCACATCTTAGTCACACACAGAATGCAAGGAGAGAGGGAGAGAGAGAAAGAAAGTCTGAATGTGAGGTGCGGCCATAAACCCTCAAAGCCAGCTCCCAGTGACATACTTCTTCTAACAAGACTGCTCTACCTCCACAAACAGTTCTCCCAATAGGGGACCTAGCTGTACAACATACCTCAGACAATGGGGGACATTTCTCATTCAAACCACCACATGGAGGTTACCTGCAAACTAAGAAACAAAGGAAGGGAAGGAAGGAGAGAGTCAAACTGCCACCCTCACAGTTTCGCTGAGTTCAGTTTGCTAAGCACAGTAAGTTTAAAGTCTGCAAAGTCCAAGGAGATCTGGGGGTTGAGGAGGTTGATGGCTCCAGCAGTTTTTCTTACCTCAAAAACAACAGAAGGATGTGCTCGCAAGATGGTTCATTTGTCATACAACCCTTGTAGAGACGGAGGAGAGAACCAACTCCACAAAATTGTCCTCTGACCTATACACGTCTGTGCTGTGGCCTGTGACCTTCCGCCATCATGCACTTAATAACAATACACAATTGGGGGGGGGCAGTGTTTGAGATAGCGTTTCTCTGTGTAACAGTCCTGGCTGTCCTGAAACTGGATTTGTAGACCAGGTTGGTCTTGAACTCACAGAGATCCGCCTGCCTCTGCCTCCCGAGTGCTGGGATTAAAGGGGTGCACCGCCGCCACCTCCTGGCTCAACACACACATTTTTTTTTTTTAAAGAAAACTTAACCACCACCAATATAAAGGTGAGTGTGGTGGCTTTGTGAGTACAGTGCTTGCTGTGGAAAGCAAGAGGGCCTGAATTCCTATCTCCAACATCCANATGAAATGCTTGGCATGGTAGTATGCCTATAATCCCATTGCTGGGGGGCAGAGACAGGCATCCCAGGGCTCAGTGGCCATCCAGTCTAGCTAATCACTGAATTCTAAGTTCAGTAAGAGATCCTGCCTCAAGCAGGGTGGAGACTGATAGAGGAAGACACGTGACCGGACATCCACATGTGCACACACACACACACACATACACACACACACACACTCCACACGCCCCTAAACTGGGATTATCAATAGGTTCTGGGATTTGAAGGAGCTTTGCGCTGACACAGTTCCATCGCTGAGCAATTGCATGACTGTGTCNAGGGAGAAGTCTATTTACTAACATGGAAAACAGTATCAAAGCAGGAAAAATAACAGTGCNGGAATTCCTTTATGAATGCAATGTTCCCGGGTACATACCATTGCCCAGTTCCCAGGAGATGTTGTAACCCTTGGAAGCGCAGTAGTCCAGCAGCAGCTGCGCATTGGAACTGTTCCACCGCAAGTCTGGAGTTCTCAGTAATGCATTCAGACCAAAGATCAGGTCTAACCCTGAGCACTTGGCAAAACTGTACAGCATGTCCACCGAGCTTCCTAAAAGAAAAACGGTGGTGTTTAGTTAGGTCGGCACCACAGTGAAGACTACCCCCAGGCTCGCTCTTCCTGAGTTTTCTTTATTTTTTTTAGTCAAAGTAATTCCATTCCTAAAAAATGGCTGTCATTATGCCTCAGCAATGACACAAGTGGACAGGTAAATCAAAAAAGAAAATCCTGGACTGGGGATATAGCCCAGCTGGTAGAGTAGTTTCTAACATATAGGAAGCCTGGGTTCTACTTAGGACTCAAACTCACTATACAGCTTAGGACGACCTTGAACTTCTAATTCTTTTGCCTCCATGGCCTAAGTGTTCAGACTGTAGCTTTCTACTTGTGTTTTGAGAGTGTCAACAATGCAATTTTAATGAGACTATCAACAACACAATTTTAAGTTTCTAAACTTCATTTTATGTGCTTGAGTGCCTGCATGTATGTNTATGGACCACCATTCACATGCAATGCCTTCAGAGGCCAGAAAAGGTAATCAGGTTTCCTGAAACTGGAGTTACAGATGTTTGTGAGCTGCCATGTGGTGCTGGGAATTGAACCCAGGTCTTCTGGAAGAGCAGTCAGTGCTCTTAACCACTGAGCCATCTCTCCATCCTCAACAATATAATTTTAAGTGTGGTCTGTGAATTGGGTNNCATAGGCGTACAAGCCTCTGTGATTTTCATGTAAATTCTCAAATCATTATTCAGCAGAAATTCACTCAGGAACTCCTCTCNTCTAGAAAGAAACAAACACCGCTCTATCTGGTAAACGTCAAAACCTCCTCCTTAAAATCGGCTTAGCTTTGTTTGGCTGCCAAGTCTTTGGCTCGAATCCCTTCATGGTCACAACAGCAGAGCCTAAGATTCAACGCTGCTGAAAAAGGCTGCTGGGTGGCGCAACTCCAGCAAGCATTAGGTGTTGTGATATTTGCTGTNTCACCGACTTCCACAGCACTGTGGCCAGTTAGTAAAGAGTGACACACACTGGGATTTGAGAAACTCTTGGGTGCAGCCACCTAGCGTTGTTCCACTGGGTCTCACAACCTGAGTTTGGACAGCCTTGAGCTTGGGATCACAGAGCAAGCGCGAACCTCCACACTCACTTTTCTATGAGGTACAAGCAGCACAAGTGATGCCTAACTGCACACTGGGTTTGTGGTGGCGGTTTCACCACAGTTCTTAGTAATACATGTAGACNANAGATCAAGTGTGGCCCTCAGCACTTAGCAAAAGTGTACAGCTGACACTACAGCCTACCGCAAACTGTAGCTCAATTGCCGTAGTGACACCCATGATCACTTGCATATTTCAAAAGAGCCATGTAGAAAGTTCTCTGGATCAGAAATCTGCCACCCGAGTCATATAGGTTCACCTCTCTCACAGATGAGAACAGGAGTGCCGTGGAGCAATCTTTGTATACTGTATGTATTGCTCTCATTGTTAATGAAAAGCTGATTGGCCGATGGCTAGGCAGGATGGGGGGGGGCAAAGAGGATGCTGGGAAGAAGGGCAGAGTCAGAGGAGTCGCTAGCCAGACGGAAAGNGGGACATGCAGAAGAGGTAAAAGCCATGAGCCTCAGGGCAGCACATAGATTAACAGAAATGGGTTAATTTAAGTTGTAAGAGCTAGGTAGTAATAAGCCTGAGCTATCGGCTGAGCACTTATAATTAATAATAAGTCTCAGTGGTTATTTGGGAGTGGCTGCTGAGACAAAGAAACTCTGCCTACACAGGGGCAACACGCTTACCCTCCAGGGCACAGCTATGGATCTACAGTCCCCAAACAAAGACCAGACACCTTTACTCCAAAGACCAAGGCTGAGAGCCAGGCTTAGTGGCACGAGCCTGTAATCCCAGTTCTTGGATGCCTAAGGCAGAAGAATTGCAAGTNTGAGGCTAGCCTGGGCTACAAAGAGAAACCCTATCTCAAAGAACAATGACAAAACAAATGAACACATGAATACTTTTTGAAACAAACCAACCAACGCACCCACCATCCTTTACAAGTATAAGGCACCGTTGCCNCCTGTCCCTCGTCATTTCCAAGAAGTCTAGCATGCTTGCTATGCAGGGTATATTTCCCTCATGCTTGCTTTGTTCTTCCAAATGTACTGGGAGTTTACATATGTTGTACATTCCCTAATAACATAGTAAACAGTAATAGCTCCTAGCACAGAAGTAATATACTTCTGAGTTCAAATATANGCTTAAAAATAAAGATAAGGGGGCCAGAGATACGGTACAGCAGGTAAAGGTACTTGCCACCAAGCTGATGACCTAAGTTTGATTCCCCAGGATCCATAAGGAGATAACCAANTCCCCCCGCCCTCCCAGAAAGTAGAGAGGTCTTTGGGATGAACATAAACCAGAGGACACATTAAAANAACAGCATGGGATCTTTCCCTTTAGTGTACAGTGTAAATTAGCATAAAGGCATTCAGCACAGGGCTGCATGTTGGGGGGATGGGGACANTGAGAAGGANGGTAGAGGGAAAGGAAGNTGAATNCTGGCTCTTAAAATNGAATCAGCATAAAAGAGTGGCTGCCCTTCTGTACTAAGTCCTGAACTGTATCTGTAACTTCTGCCCAAACAGGTTTACAATTCAAATGTTTTTTTGTCCTTTACTTAAGACAGTAGTTCTCAACCTGTAGGTCACGACCCCCTTGGGAGTCTATCNACATTTTCTTGGGGGTCATGTAAGACAGTTGGAAAGCAGAGATTTACATTACAATTCATAACAGCAGCAAAATTACAGTTATAAAGTAGCAACAAATATAATTTTATAGTTATAATTTTTTGTGGGTTTTTTTTGTCTTTTATTTTGNCTTTTTGTTTGTTTGTTTTTGTTTTTTCAACTTAGGGTTTTTCTGTTTAGCCCTGGCTGTCCTGAAACTCATCTCCTGCAGACCAGGCTGTCCTCGAACTCAGAGATCCGCCTGCCTCTGCCTCATGAGTTCTGGGATTAAAGGCATGTGCCACCACACCCAGCTTATTTTTGGTTTCTTATATATCACATTTTTCTGTACTTTATATATAAAACTAAGCATTTATCTGATATCCTGAAATCCAGGTGGCATACAGAAAATCTTACACAGATAGATAAATTAGTTTATATACTAAATAAACATGATTAGGAGATGCTGTGAGTTTGGTTTCAGACCACTGCAATAAAGCACACAATCATAATGAAGTTCATCATACAATTTTTTTTTGATTTCTGAGTATTACTAAAAGTTATATTTATGCTATACCACAGTCTATTTAGTATGCAGTAGTATTATGTCTGACATGTACATTCCTTAATTTAAAAGATTTGGGGGCTGGAGAGGTGGCTTGATGGTTAAGAGCACTGACTGCTCTTCCAGAGGACCTGGGTTCAATTCCCAGCACCCGCATGGCAGTTCACAACTGTCTATGACTCAAGTTCCAGGGGATCTGCTACCCTCTCACTGATATACATGCAGGCAAAACACCAATGCACATAAAAGTAAGTATATCTTAAAAAAAAAGAACTTACTTCTTTAAAATGCTAATCCTCTGCACCTCNAGATTGTAACATTTTGGCTGGTGGCAGAGGGTCTTGCCTTGATTTGGGCAGCTGTCAACTGGTGGGGTTTGTTATTACTGAAGGTTGAGATATTTATGGCACTTTCTTAAGACAACAATGAAGTCTGTCTCATGACCTAATGATTTCTCTATACCACGTGACGCAGCTTGACAGCCCCTTACCTAGAGAGGATGCTTCTGTAAAGCAAGTCAAACGCTCAAACCTTGCCGCTGTTTTGTTGGCTCTGGTTGTGTAACCGTCAACTTTGACCCTGCTGTGTCCTCTGTGTTCACAGCATCTTCCNGAGGAGTAGATCCCATCTCACAAAATCTCACCTTCGCTCATCCCTAAGACATCACTCCTGAGCTGTGACAAATTTTGCTGTCAGGCTGAATGAAATCAAGCCACCTTTCTGACCATTTCCATACCATATGCAGTTACTTCCACCACTGAGGTCTTGAGTGCTCCCAAGTCTTCCTTGAGGGTTGGAATGAACTCACTCCTTCCTCCCATGAATCATGAATGGCATTAAGGGTACCTAGGGTGGTGCTGTGGTGGTGGGCATGAAGACTGCATTAGCTGTTGGAATTCCTGGCCAATCCCCCAGCTACATGACCGCACATGCGCTGTCCAGTAGCCAGGCAAGATATTTAGTCATTCCAGGGCTTTATATCCTACGTAATCTGAGCCCTGTGTCATGTAATTTGCGTGCAGCGTGATCACGTAACCTATGCACATGCATGGCATACATAAGCCCATATGCACACGTGTGGGGGAATCCAGAAAAAGCAGGTCACAGACTCCTCCCCCCTCTTCTTCTTCCTCTCTCTTCTTGCACGACCATTTCCATAAGCCTAAGCACATCTTTCCTTAATAAACTCTTAGAGTGGGTTTTGTTGTACTCATGGCTTTTCTCGAATGGTAAACAGATCCACCTAATGAATAACACAGCACCGCATAATAACTAACATTAGCCTCCTTGTACATCTCCAGAGCTCTGGGAAACCTGGTGTGCAGTAAGTTTTTGAAAGGAATCCCCCCTACACACACACCTTGATCAGTAGGTCTCAATGGTGGCCTTGAATATTCAATCAAGCATGCTATAGACAGATAGACTGTGACTAGGGCTTTGTTGCATTTACAAAGCCCTATAGATCAGCACAATAATTAAGGGCCTGAGGATTTTTTTTAACTAGTCAATGAGCAATGGCTTCAACTTAAAATCATCAGCTGTATTAGTCCCTGACTTTAATTAAGAAAGTCAGCCACCACTGAAGGTTTGAAGCCTTCTCCTCTCCAGCTATGAAAGTCCTAGATGGTATCTTCCAGAATAGGCTGCTTTGCCTACACTGAAACTCTGGTGTTTCTTTACCAATCTTAGCTAGACCTTCTGGATAATTTGCTGCGGTTACATCAAGTGCATGGCTTTGCCCTGAGCCTCTTTAACCTCTTGTGTAGTAACCTTACTTTTTTCCCCTTCACAGAATTGAGGAGCGCTAGGGCTTGCTCTGCCTTAGGCTTTGGGCAAAGGGAATGCTGTGGCTGCTTTGATCTTCCTCAATAAAGCTGTTTTGCTTTTCTGTCATCCATGTACTCACTGGAGTAGAACTTTCAATTTTCTTCAAGAACCTTCCTCTTGCATTCAAGGCATGGCTAATTATTTGGTGCAAGAGGTCAAGCGTTCAGTCTACCTCAGTGATGGATAAGCTGTCCTCACTGTTTTATCTAGATTTTGTCTTAGAGCAGGAGCTGTGTGACTCTTATTTTTTCTGTTTGAGTAATCAAGAGGCCACTGTGAGTTATGACTCAGCCAAACCCCAATATGCTTGTGTCTTCGGGAATAGAAGGGCAAGAGAGAAGGGGCAGGAAACAGTGAGTGGGTGGAACAGTCAACATACACACATTTATCAATTAAGTTCATTGTCTTCTTTGGATGCGGCTTGTGGCACCTCAAAACAATTTCAGTAATAACATTGAAGATTTCCAGGTGTGGTAGTACACATCTTTAATGTCAGCACTTGGGAGGCAGAGGCAGGATGATCTGTCTGAGTTGAAGGTCAGCCTAGTCAACTTAGTGAACTCCAGGACAGACACGACTACATAGAGAGACCCTGACTCAAAACAAACAAACAAACAAACAAACAAACAAACAAACAAACAAACAAGAAGAATCTGGCTCTGGCCACCCACACTTGTCATCTCAGCACACCCTAAGCAATGACATCAGACATCGGTTTTCAGATGAAAAAACATCCCATCATTAATGAAGAATGCTCATGTCATCTACTTGAAAGTCTTGCAGGACATTATCATCCTACATTGAATGGCTAGAGGGAAAAAAAAGACAACAAATGCTGGTGTAGATGTGGGAGAAGGGGGCATTTCCTTATTTCTCCACTGCTGGTGACAGTGCAAACTGGTGCAGAAACTGTGGAAAGTGGTGTGGAGGTGCTTAAAAAAGAACAACTAGAAATACCACAGGATCCAGCCCTACTGCTCTTGGGCTTATATTCAAAGAACTCTATATCCTACTATAGATAACCAGTCATCCGCATTCATTGCTGCTCTACTCACATAGCAAGGGAATGGAAATAGCCTGGATGTCCATCAACCGATGACTATAATAAAAATGTGTTACATTTACATACTAGAATATTATTCAGCTGTTAACAAATGGACTTTGTAGGTAAATGGGTAGAGCTGGAAGCATCATTTTGCCTGAGGTAACCCAGACACAGAAAGACAAATGTTGCATGTTCTCTCTCATTTCTGGATTTTAGTCTTGATGCCTTTTTCACTGAGAATAACCATGGAGTAAGCGGTCCAGGGGACGGGCTTTCCAGGGAGGGGAGGAGGAACACAGTGGTATAAAGAGGTAAAGGGGAATAATGGAACAGAAAGGGTTAAAGTGGCGTGGAGGATGGGGACGGAGCAGAAAAGGGAGTACATGGAGTGGTAACTAGCAATAAGGGCATTTTAAAAAGTTCTAAGATCTGGGCGTGGTGGCCCACAACTTTAATACCAGCACTTGGGAGGCATCTCAGGAGGACCTCTGAGTTCAAGACCAGCCTGGTCTACAGAGCTACTTCCAGGGCTGTTACACAGAGAAACCCTGTCTTGAAACACAAAAACAAACAAAAAAGTTATATGGATATGTAGTGGTATTTGCTCTGCCCATGACCCTGGGCTATATGGCCCAAATGAGGCGGTGCTTCTNGCCTACCGTCCTGACCTCTTAAAAGGAAAGGGAGAGGGGTCACTAGGCCCCTTCTCCCTGCTTCCTGCATCCTGGTGTGATCGAACTGCCAGGTGGATTCACTCCCTCCCAGTCAGAACAGAGGACAACTTCAGCTGTTTACTTGGTTTTGTATTCGTGAGTGTATTTCCTCAATTTATAACTTAATAAATCTCTATTACCCATTAAATAGACTCCTGTGGTTGATCTTAACATGGACAGGTCAAATATTTATCTGGAATGCTTGGATGCAGAGAGTTTTACAATCCACATGTATTTGGATTTGGGAGTATNGTAATCTTTACCAACTGCCCATCTTTAATTCAACCGAGACTCAAAACAGTGGACTTTGGAGGATTTCAAATTTTGGACTTTCAGATGCAAGATTTTCAACCCATGAGGGTTTTCCATACTTCTGAGAGGAGAAACAGAAGAAGGAGGAAGTGCGGGGAGTTTCATATGTCACACTTCTGTATTTTAACTTTTGTACGAGGACTATATTCATGTCTCAGCTCCCATTCTGAATCCCACTCTGTGGCCGGCTGACAAAGTCTAAAGTCAAGGAAAAAGCCACACTAGCTTTAGGTTCAAGGTCTTTCATGAATTCTTTTTCTTTTCTTGATGCTAGTTATTGAAGCCAGAGCCTCACACATACTCAGTGTGCTCTAGCACTGAGCTGTATGCCAGCCTTGCTCACTAACTTTGTGTGTGTACACATGTGTGTATTCACATGTGCAGTGTATGTGTATGCACAGGCTTATGGAGGTCAGAGGGCAGCATTGAGTGTCTTTCTCTGTTTTTCATCCACTTAGGTTTGTTTTTTTAAATTACTACCACCCATCACAAGTAACAGCAAATAACTTAAAAAATTATTTACTTTATGTGTATAGGTGTTTTGTCTGAATGTATGCGTGTGCATCACATGGGTGCCTGGTGCCCACAGAGGTAGAAGGAGGGCATCAGATCCCCTGGAACTGGAGTTACAGACAGTTGCGAGTCACCCATGTGGGTGCTGGGAATCGAACCCCAGTTCCCAGGAAGAGCAGCCAGTGCTCTTAACCACTGAGCCACCTTAACTGCTCTTAACTACGACAACCCCCACTTTAGTTTTATGAGACAGGGTGTCTCACTGAACCTGAAACTCACTAACTGACTAGAGTAGCTGGCCAGTCAGCTCAGGTGATCCACCTGTCTCAGTCCTGAGGTTACTCACATAAACACACACACACACACACACACAGAGTTTTCATGTGAATGCTGGGGATCCTCATGCTTTCGTGGCAGGCACCTTATCAATCGAGCCATTTCCCCACCCCCCACTCCCAACTCCTCATTCACTCTTGATAGTATTGAAGTCCTGCATAGCTTTATATACTGCTGTAGGGGAACCCAGTGCAGCCCCTCCGACACGCCTGTGGTTAGAACCCCGTGCAGGCGCTTGCATTTCTTACTTGAGTAGGTGCTGTTCTTGAACTCTCTTTGGTACTGCTCTTTGAGCAGTGCCAGCTCCAGGAAGGGCCATTCCACCTGGAGTCTCCTCATCACATCAGCAGAGACGGGCTCAGACTGGCAAGTATCTGCAAGAGGAGGAGAGCACTCAGGGACCCCATTTTCACAGTGGCAAGGTTGAAACCCAACCTGGACATTTAGTCAAGTATTATGTAGCTGAAGAAGGTAATTAAGTTTCTGGTTATTAAGTACAAGACCAGAGAAAGTTACATGTGCCACATTTGTTGGCTAACTCATGCCTACCAAGAAAACAACTCAAGGGCAGTTTCCCTAAGAAACACTGGGTGTACACTGACATTGAGCACGGGACATGATTTCAAACGGTTTACTAACTCAGAAATCCCCTCAGTAGCTAAAACTTATCGGAGAATTGGGTGGAGAGGTCAGAATTCAGCTCAAAAATGAAAGCTCAATTTCCAAATACAGCTGCTGTGGCAACACACACTTCCTCAGCACGTGGGAGGCTACGGAGGTGGGAGAATTGGCACGAATTTGAGGCCAGCTTTGGCTACACAGCAAGACTCTGCCTTAAAAACAAAACAAGGTTGGAAAGATGTCTTAGCAGTTAAGAGCGCTTGGTGCTCTTGCAGAAGACCTGGGTTCAAATCCCAGGACCCACTTGGTGGCTCACAATTGTCTGTAACTCCAGTTCCAGGGTATCCAACCCCATCTCTGACCTCCTCAGGCACCAGGCACACACATGGTGAACATACTTACATACAGGCAAAATGCCCATACACATAAAAAAAAAAATCAAAACACACAGAAAGATGCTATACCTAGATGGTATTTGCTTTGTAGTGATTTCTTCTGTGATGAATTAGAGCTAATGGGCCCAAACTGTTAAATTACTGACTGTTCTCCCTTGAAGGCTGGTACCATCCAAGCTTCTGGAACCTCAGGGTGTGCCTGGGAGTCACCCCTACTCTCCTCCCAGGAAGCCTGCACTATTTTATCACAACAGGGATGCTGATGCTTGCTGGTAGAACCAGCTGGGACTTCCTTTCTGGGAAGCCACCCTGTGACTAGCTGACAGAGAGTCCTTTTTCTATCCTAGTGCTCACAAAGGGTGTCTCAGAGGAGCTTTGGGGATCCCAGAGAGCCCCTCACCTGCCCCAGGATGAGGAAAAGTGAGGTGCAAAGATAGGTGTCCCATCTAAACTTAGATTATAAATGCAGAAAATAGCCAACTGGCCAAAAAAAGAGGATCAGGGATGCCTATGACTGGTGGCAAGCTCAGCAAGAGCCAGGCTGAGCTAATTCCCAGAACTTATTATTAAAGAGGCCCTCGTGGTTTCCTTCTGCTTTTTTTCTACTCCCCACTCTTCCAGTTCAGGACCAATCCTGACTAACTACTCTGAACACTTTCTCACTGGAGAAAGTGAGTCAAAAGGAATATATAATATACAAACTAACTGAACGCTCCTCACTAGCATAGACAAAATACATATGCTCTTAAGGCGTGAAGAAGTATACAATATATCTCACAATTGTTCAGATAATGGTTTAACAGACATCTGAAGTCACACAGCACTTCTGAAGATCATGGACCAGCAAGGCCAGGTGTCTCAGGTGAGATCCACACTTCCCATGTTAGAACCATCTGAAAAGCTTGCTAAGGACAGAGTCAAGGTTGGAGCCCTGAGACCCCACCACTCAAACTCACCCTGGTGATAGGGACAGTCAGTGAAGTTGAGAACCAGCACTGGGTAAATCAAATCATGCTCAAGTGAAAGTTTTCTCCTGTGTTTCTTTGTTCAGCCTTTCTTCCATTCTCCTTACATAATGATGTGCTTCAGTCTATTGCTATGTTATTACCTATAAACACTCTCCAATCTGACCCCGTTTCTACCCATGTGTTCCCTCCAACCAGCTATTTTCAGCTACCAGCACTGTTTGTTTGTTTATAACCCCCAGTGATGCCCAGCATGCCCTGTCTGGGATGCCCCATAGTCATGAAATAATCGGAGGAGAAAGCCGCCCACAGTTTCCTTGTTCCCTTGGGTCCTCTACCTGTCTAATGGTCAGGTTTGAGCAATAACACTTTTCTCTAAGCATTCTCATGACTGGTACAGGTTAAATAAAATATACAATCTTTTCAAAGTTTCACCATGGTTGTCTTGAGATTGCCAGTAACTTCTTTCTTCAAAAGTTGGTTCCTTCTTGGGATCGAAAATAAGGAAGTCAGTCTTGGTACCACCAAATCTCAAGTATGCTGGAGATAAACCTCTGGCTAAAGTGCGAAGCCTTGGAGAGCTGTTATGAAGACAAACAAGAAAGTATAATAATAATAATTATTATTATTATTATTATTTTAGTTTTTGAGACATCTTACTGTGTCGCCCAGGCTTGTCTCAAACTTGGGATCCCTCTACCTTGGTGCCGGATGCTGGGATTATAGGCACACAACACCATTGCAGCTTGTCATTTTCTAAGAAAGCTCAGTTAAACATTTTCACTTCCTTCTATCTTGGTGGACCTACTCCTTAACTTCTAGCTGCTATCTTTCCCAGGGGGGTGGAGAGAGGTGAACAGTTCAAGACATGTTTATCCACAAAAATAAAAGATTCAGTGACCAACTAGATCAGAAGAGTCAAGGATAAGTTTGGGGAAGTGCCTTGGAAGATGGCACTGTCATCTGCTGAGATGGGGAACAGGTCATAAGTGGAAAAGGGGGAGGAAGAAAGGGACAGAAGAATCTGTAGAAAGTGAGATGCCAACTGTGGTGGCTAATCCTTCAAAGTCAACTTGCCTGTATTTATAATCACCATGGAAACACATCTCTAGGTATGCGTTTGAGTGTATTTCCAGAAAAGTTTACTGGAGAAGGTAAGGTCTCCCCTAAGTGTTGGTGACACCATCCCATGGGCTGGGGTCCCAGATTGAATAAAAGAGAGAAAGTGAACATTTGTCTCTCTTCTCTTTGGGCAGATGCCATGGGACCAGCTGCCTTGGTCTCCTGCCAGTGTGACCTCCCTGGGGTGATGAACAGCACACTGAAACAAACCTTTTCATCTTAAGTGGCTCTTGTCAGGCATTTGGTCACAGCAGCTGACAAAACTAGCACATAACTGGACACTGACCCCACAGATCCACAGGCCACATGTGACTGGAACTCAAGAAATACATCTAGGCTTGGGGCTATGTCCTGGAGACTCCTTGGTATAAAGCCGATGATCAGTCACACTTAGACTGTAGACCTGATGTCCCTTAGGAACCCCACAGCCACTAACTACACTTGGCAGGGACCCAGACAGTTACCTGTGCTCTCCTTCCCCTCTCTAATATCTCTAGAGTACCCCTAATCCCACCACCGTTACCCACCTCACCCCCATTTCCAGTCCATCTGCATCCCTTTGGGACTCGCAGCCATCCTGGCTGACCCGAGATATCCCTAGTTCTGCTTCTGCCCACCTCTAGTGGAGTCAGACCTCAAAGCCCACTTAAGAGACCTCCAGAGTCGGTCCCCTTCTCCCACTGATAGCCCACCACCCACCTCACCCTCTTCACTGATCTGGAACTGCACGGAAAATGAACCCCGAGTTCCAACAAGAACTTCAGATCTGGGACCACTTAGAGTCTGAATACAGAAACCCTGAGTGGCTTCAGACTGAAAACCAAATGTCATTCTGCTGGTCCACACCCTGTCAGATTACAGTAACAGCAACCAAACAACCGAACACCCATGCAGCAAAGGGGAGACCAGATTATCTACACAAAGAAACACATGAATGTCATAGTTCCAGATGCCGAGATCCCGGAGCAGAAACACAAACATGAACAACCAAGATGACATGCCTCCTCTGGAAACCGGCACCTTATGATGATATGTGCTGAAAAAAGCAATTTAGCTGAAGTGTAGGACAAATATTTCAATATGGCGATTATGAACAAATGTCCCAATGAAGACAAAACATAATAGCCACACAGCCCATGAATGCCAACACACAGCCTGAAAGCTCATGTGAAGGACTTTCTCAGAATCACTCAGGCCTCACACCATCCCACTGACTCTGGCCAGGCACTGGTTTTGGTCCTTGGCATTTTTATTTTGTTTGATGACAGAGGAGAACCATTTAGATTTATGTAGCTACCATCTGTAAGTAATTGAGACTGGGCAAGAGATTGGTGTCCTTTGGGAACTGGAGGGAAAGGAACTGTGGCTCCAAATGATGGCCCAGGTCAGATACACGTGGACCAAAGCCTGGGCCCCAGAGGTACGGACTACAGCATCATGGGTGGTTCTCCAGCAACCCAGCCTGCCTCATGTCCTGCGGAGGATTTCCCACTCTCTGAAATCAGCATCCTCATATGTCTCACTTGTCTGCCTCTCCCAGCTGCTGCCCCTGGTACCGGCTCCCTGAGAGCAGGGACCTTGCCTGGTGTATCAGATTCTTCCCAGTGCCTAGACGAATGCCTGGCACACAGCAATGCTTAGCCAATATTTGTTAAGTGAACGAACAAAGAAAGCCGGCCTGAGAAAGGGCAAGGGGAGGCCAGCCAAGGACTGTTTTTTGAACAAGATGACATTAAAACTCATTGCTATGGCCATTGCCACATGAAGCCAGTCATGTGTCTCAGAGTTTTGCTAGTAAGGACCTTTTGTTTGTCTCCTTTGCAGTAAAGTATCTTTTGTGTTTTTAGAATACAATATTGATGCCCTCTGACAAAAAACAAAACAAAACAAACAACAACAAAAAACCAGATTTAACACAGCTGCAAAACTTTCCATAAAAACAAAACTGATCAAAGGCACAGTATTTCAGTCATATGCAGGAGAAAGAAAGGGGAAATTACCCGCCACACAGTGTCATGGAAATAAAAGAATGTGTAAGGCAGCTGCAGCTGTTCCCTTTCCGAGGAGGCTGTCAAGGAAAATAACAAAACACAGCAAACAGTCTGCAGGTGTTTCTATATTACCTTTAGGGCAAAAATATGTTGCTTATCTTTGACACAGAGCAGAGGTGGCTTATTAATATGCACTAAATGCTATTATATTTCCATTTCCAGATTTAAGGGCCACCCCAGAGATTCCAAAAGAAGGAAATAGGATTGGACCAAGTGACAGTTGGCATTTCATTAAGAGCAATGAGGCAGAAGCAGAGGCCATTATCACAGAACGGTTTGGATGACAAATCAAACAGCTCAAATATGGAAGAAATAGAGGAGGCAAGTGCTCAGGGAGGCGCTTTTTAAATGCAGGCATGTTGAGAATTAGCTTTTGCTACAATGTGAAGGAGCTGAGAAGTCATGAAGTTGGGATCCAAGAGCACGAAGTTGGAATTTTTAAGTTTTCACATATAGAAATGAAGTTACTGGAGATGAAGAGAGTCAAGACACCGTCCAGATGTTTGCAGGTTGAAATGGAGTAGAGCGGCATGTGCTAACAACCAACCGTCAGCAAAAAAGCACCCTGGTTCTCAGTGCTTGCCAATTTCCACGGTGTAAACATTTCCACTGTCGCTGTTTCCAAGGTGTACGTCAGTGTGATGCCACAGAATGTGACGTTGAAAAGAAACGCACACATTTCATGAGGTGATGCAAACTGGCCCAACAACTGAGTAACAACTATCTCTGAGGGCAAGGATGGAGAAACTGAGAGACTTGTCTTTTCAGGTAAACTTGATGTCACCTAAGAAGATAGTGGGACTTGGGACTGAGAGCAGCATCAGATTTTAATCGATATGAAGACTAGGGAAACAGAGTGAATGACAAGGACGGAAGGAGAGCTGGAGGGGAACCACACACTGGTATCACGACAACCATCTCTAATACACACCAGTTTCATCCAGCGCTTTAGGAGGATCGGAATGATTTTTTTTTTTCACGTAGTCTCCTGACATCACAATGATGTGGCTGTCATTACTATTCTCACTTTATAAACACGGAACCTAAACAAAAAGGAGTTAAACTAACTCACCAGAGCTAACAAGCCAAGAGGGACTGGAACTACAGCAGGCTGCGTGCATGCAGACTAATGAACCATTGTCTCGGAGTAGCAGGCACAGGAACGGAGTAGGAGAGAATGCACAACTCATACTCAACAGGTCTACAGGGAAGAGGAGCCTTCAGGGAAGTGTCTTATATTAGTGAGGGCACAGGGGTAAAGGAATACGCTATGAGAATGATAGCAGAGTTACCAAGTTCAAGGCTCCAGAGAGCATGGTGGAATGGTTGGGAGGGAAGGGGACATCAATAGGTCAATCAGGGGACAGAACTGCTCAGGGATCAGGCCTATGTTGCTCTCAGTTCTTTGTCTCTTTTCAGTCAAATTATTTCTCTCAGTAACAGATGGGACCTGTGGCCCTGTGCAATGTGGGTCTGGTGATTTGAATGAGAAATGTCCCACATAGGTGCACTTATTTGAACACGTGGTCCCCAGAAGGTGGTATTGTTTGGAGAGTTTTAAGGTAAGGCCTCCATAGAGGAAGTATGCCACTAGGGGTGGGCTTTGAGAGAGCCTAGCCACACCCACTTCTAGAAGCTCTTTTTGCTTTATGTTACTTCCTGTTCTGGCCACAGGCTGCCATTCCTTCCCTGCCATCATGGACTCTCTCTGAAACAGTAAGCACAAACAACCCTTTGCTTCCTCACATTGCCTTTGGTTGGGGTATTTTGTCACAANCACAGAAAAGTAGCCAACACAACTGGCTATGAAAGTATGAACTTCGTAATGGTAACAAATGATTCTCCAATACAGAAAGCAGCTGTCAATAGAGATGTGGGAATTTAACTATTAAAATTATTAATGAATGGTGTCTGAGTTAAGGTTTCTATTGCTGTGAAGAGACATCATGACCACAGCAACTCTTATAAAGAAAAACATTTAATTGAAGTGGCAGCTTACAGTTCAGAGGTTCAGTCCATGATCATTATGAGCATGGCAGCGTGCAGGCAGACATGGTGCTGTCTATCTTGATCAGAAAACAATAGGAAGTGTACTAGCAGTAGCTTGTGCATAGGAGACCTCAAAGCCCATCCCTACAGTGACACACTTCCTCCAACAAGACCACACCTCCTAATAGTGCCACTCCCTTCGGGGGCCATTTTCTTTCAAACCACCACAAGTGGTTATTGAAATAGCAAAAAATAATATTTACTGAAGAAAAAGAAGCAAATTACTATGCAAAGCAAGCAAAAACCACATTTTTTGCTTTGTTGTTATACTGGCTGGTTTTGTGTCAACATAAGCTAGAGTCATCAGATAGGAAGAGCCTCAGCTGAGGAAATGCCTCCATGAGATCTGGCTGTAAGGCATTTTCTCAATTAATGATCAATGGGGGAGGGCCCAGCCCAAGGTGGGTGGTGCCATCCCTGGGCTGGCACCTGGGTACTATAAGAAAGCAGGCTGAGCAAGCCATGGAAAGCAAGCCAGTAAGCAGCACCCCTCCGTGGCCTCTGCATCAGCTCCTGCCTCTAGGATCCAGCCCTGTTTGAGTTCTTGTTCTGATTCCCTCCAATGATGGACTATGATCTGGAATTANAATCTAAGTAAACCCTTTTCTCCCTGTCTTAGGTTTTTTATTGCTGTGAAGAGACACCATGATCATGGCAACTCTTATGAAGAAAACATTTAATTGAGGTGGCAGCTTACAGTTTCAGAAGTTCAGTCCATTATCATCATGGTGAGGAGCACGGCGATGGGCAGGCGGATGTGGTGCTGGAGNAATAGCTGAGAGTCCGACATCTTGCAGGCAACAGGAAGTCAGCTGAGACACTGGGCATAGGAAACCTCAAAGCCTGCTCCCACAGTGACACATTTCCTCCANCAAGGCCACACCTCCTAATAGTGCCACTCCTATGAGATTATGAGGACCAAGGACATTCAAACTACCACACTCCCCAACTTGATTTTTGGTCATGGTGTTTTATTGCAGCAACAGAAACCCTAAGACAGATGTTCAATGCCACTTTTGCCATGTACAACTCAGGATTTCTACTCATCCTCAGCACTATATTGTCTTCATGAGGAAATTATGGCTGTGGATACATGTGCCTTATTTCAAGTAGAGATGCACTGTGTAATACAACAGCCACTAGCTGTTGGGCACTTGAAATGTAGTCGCACTGAACTGAGACATGCTGTAAACATAAATCACAAGATTTTAGAGGCATGATTTCAGAAAGGGAATGGGAACTATCTCATTACTATTTTTATATTGGGCAGAGGGTGTAGTTCAGGGGCAGAGTAAGCTGTTTAGTGTGCAAGACCCTGGACTCTGTCCCCAGCACTGCCAAAGGTTAGCGTCCACACACTTCTCTCTACTGTTTATGTTTACTTTTTGTTGTTTTGCTATTTGAGACAGGGCCTCACTATATAGCCCAGGCTAGCCTTGAACTTGTGATCCTTTTGTTTCTGCTTCCCCAGTGTTAGGATTACAGCTAGCAATCATGTTTAGCTTTTTCACTTTTTGTAAAATGTGTTTACCAAAGAGTTTTAAAATTACACTTGTTCCTTGCATGTGAGGCCCCCATCATAATTCATGTTTTTAGGACTGGGGTCTCTTTGGTATTCTTCACTAATCCAGGCTGAGAATATATTCTGACTAATTTCCCCAGGGAAGAGAAATTTAACAGATGTTCCTTTCAATTCTAGAGTCTTCTAAGATTAACATTTAAATTTCTTGTACTGCTTGTTCTCTGGTTACAAATGTGAGAGAGACCTGTTTCCATTCATCTAGTGCTTGTAACAGAATCAGACCACCCCAGTTCATTTGTTTAGCCCTCCTGGGGGGCACCTCCAAGGTCTGGGCCCCAAGTCGCCTAGCTGTATGTGAATGGTAGTTTGTTTTTTTTAAACGTTTCTATCAATTTGTTTCTAGACAGTCTCTTCCTAATATGCTCTGCTGTGCCTCCTTTAAAACATAATCACTGGCTTGTTTTCTTTTTGTATGCCTTTGTTTTTGGATCAGAGTCTGCCTTCAAATACTGCTTTTATTTGCTAGCGGATTGACCTCCCATGAC
>LZPO01027368.1:805261-815940 GCA_001675575.1 Neotoma lepida
TCCTCCTCTTCCTCCTCCTCCTTCTCCTCCTCTTCCTCCTCCTCCTCTTCCTCCTCCTCCTCCTCCTCTTTTTCTTTTTAAATCTGTGAGATCTCCATTGCCTCCAGGAACCACATACGTGACATTCTCATGTTGATTTAAGAGCTATGAGCTAGAGCTCATCCTCCAAGGCTACTTGAGTCACCAGTGGAACAACCATATAGAGGATCCAGGGTTTGTCCCCAAGGCTGGGACCAACGCTTCTCACACAACAGACACCGTTGTGGAAGAGTGGAAACCTGGAATGGGTTTCGGTGGTCTCAGCTTTCTCTGGGCTGTATCAGACACTGGAATCCAACCAACCTTATTTGTGAATGAAACCATGGTTCCTTCAGGATCCACAGCCTGCGATTGTGCATTCGGAATAAATGACGGACAAGAGTGTCTCAGTGCTCAACAGGAAAGAACATTGTACAGAATGTTAGGATGTTCTCATTTTATAGGAAAAGACAACAAAAGCATAATGATAGGCCTGTGGGGAAGCCGGTCTCTCTGAAGCATATGCTGGTCACAGTAGCTTCAGGGCAGCTTCAGCAGCTGCCTGGGAGTGACATTATTTTTAGGGGCCTAGGACCACTCTGCTTTTTTATGGCTGTTTTCTCTGTGTATCAATGTCCTCTTCTGTGCTTCTCTCAAGGACCTCCAGCCTCTGCAAGAACACACTCCTCCAGTCCCACCTCCTGACAAAGGGGAGTGTGTCACACAGCATGACCATTATTAGGTGTTGGTGTAAATCCTGACAGTCNGGGCTCAGGGGAAGGCAGTGACCCGATTACTGACAGCTGTTAGAGTCTCGTTTCTCTGCATTTTAGTTTCCCCAGCAGAGTGGCCCAGACATTGCCATCATTAACATTTAATTTTGATTTAGTAAGTCTGCACAGGCTGGGCCAGCTAAACACAGCCTGCTGCCTATAAAAGTTCAGCCCCTCTTGAGGTCATTCTAAACTGCACCTGCTCAGGCCCAAGCACTGGGCAGAGGAGGCTTTCCAAGGTCACCCCGGTTTCTGAAGGCTTCTGCAGAACTCTTGAAAGTGGAACCAAAGAGCTGTGCAAGCCGCTAGAATAATTGTCAAATACTCACCTGACTCCCCTGTGATTGTTACAGAGAGAAGAGCAGACACTAAGGTAGATAGCCAGGCTTACGACAGAGAAGACGATAAAACATCGGTCTTAGGATGTCACTTTAAACTGTTCTAAGCAGAACCTTTGGCACTCATATTGGAAGACAGCAAAGACCCTCTTGACAAAACTTTGGACAGACTCTTTCCCAGTATTTCTCCACTTTGGTCTAAAAGTGACAAATGATTTTGCACACCCTCGTCCCCACTCATGAAAAGACTAGGAACAGTTTCTAACAGCTTTTTTCAGCCCTTGCAATGGGGTTAGGTCAGAATCCACTACATGGTTCATATACAGTGCTTTAACTAGTGTCCAGCTTTACCTCTGACACGGTAAACACATTTAAACAGACCACAGAACTAAGAAGGCTGAGGTGATGAACTTAATCTCCATATGGTTCTGCCAGTATTGTGGTCACATGTGTCACCTCTCAGCTGTTTCACAAATGTCTTTCACAGATCACAGGGGACACCAGATGAAAGAACAGGGATGGCTCAGCACAAACCATGTACCTTCTGGGTTTCTCGTGACTGTTTAAGAATCCAATATACAGCTGGTGTGCTCATTGCCCCTTTATGTACCTCAGCTGGGAGAGCACCTATGCTCTCTCTCCTGCAAATGCCTTTCTCATGGTTTGTCACAAATGCTGGAAGTTCTCCTGTTCTTTTAGCATCTATTTCACGGTCCATCTCTTCTACAGTTCCTTTCCAAACACTCTACCTCCCACGGCACTCACTCTGGTACACAAAGAATTTATCTTCCACACCCTGACTTATTTTGTTCACACCACAGCTCACGGTTCATGTATTTGTGCTTTACTACATCTAAAAGAAATGAGGACAAGATAGCTCACCTCTTTCATTTGATATTGTGGCTAGTATCAGGCTAACTGTATTGTGACTATTTGTATTTGGTAAGATGCATTTAAATGTTTTCATTGAGTTTCTAAGTAACCTTGACAAATTTCAGCAAAATTATGTTGAGCCCTTCATCAATTCTAGGGCAGACTGTAGACTTTTATTATAATCTTCAAAATTTTTAGCAGTTTAAACATTCAAACTAGTATGTAATNGTACTTTTTATAGAGATATCTATTGCCTGTGAATTTTCCCCATTTTATGTAATCATAGAGTAACACATCTAACCACAAAACCTCCAGTTTATAATGTTATAATAGCTTCCATGACTGCTGCCTCCTTCTCCTTCCTTCCTTCTTCCTTCTTTTTCTCCTTCCCTCCATACTTTCCTCCCTCCCTCCCTCCCTCCCTCCCTTCCTTCCTTCCTTCCTTTTCCCTTTCTCCTTCCCTCTTTCCTTTTTTCAAGACAGGGTCTCACAATGCTGCCCCGGCTGGCCTGGAACTTGCTATGTAGACCAAGCTAGCCTCAAAGTCACAGAAACCCACATGTCTCTGTCTCCTGAGTGCTAGGATTAAAATGTGTACCACACCTGGCACACTATTTTTATTTTTAAATTGTATGTGTGTGGGTGCTTTGCCTTCATGTATGTCTGTGTATCCTGTGCATGCCTGGAGCCCATGTAAAAGGGCNTTGGATCCACTGAAACTGGAGTTACAGATGGCTGTGAGCTACCTTGTGGGTGCTGGGATTTGAACCCAGTTCTTGGGAAAAGCAGCCAGTGCTCTTAACCACTGAGTCATCTCTCCAGGACACCAATTGATTCTTTTCGCTTAAGTTGCTGTTAGCTTACATTTTCATAGCTTTATGAATATCCTTTTCATGATAATGTATTTTCTGCCCATTTTAAAGAAGGAAAAATGGTTTTGAGTAGAAACTCCACAGAAACCAGCAATTCAGAGGCCTAAAGAGTTTCCTGCTTCAGAAAAGCAACACCAAAACAAAAGTTGCTGAATATGTGATGGGGTGAGGTGTGCCCATTCCAAGCTGGTAGTCAAGTTGGCAATGCCATCCATGGGGTATTGGCTTTGGAGGCATGAAAGATGCAAGAGTGAAGGGATCGTGGATCCTTCCTTCATGACTTCAGAAAGCCTCTGAAGCCAGGCAACATGCAGCAGACATGAAATCCCTGCAAGGTTGTGAGAGGCCATTGTGTGAAGCTGGGTTGGGGTGGCGATCCCAAGATACCAGAGATGTCAGAGCCATGAGACATCTGCCAAGGAGAGCTACATACAGGGGCGGAACCAGCTCGAGAGAGATACTGTATATATAAAGAACTAAAAAAACTGAACATCAAGAAAGCAACCCAATTAAAATTGGGGTGCAGAACTAAGCAGGAAGCTCTCAAAGGATGAAACACAATGGCTAAGAGACACTCCTCCATTGTTGGTGGGACTGTAAAACTTGTACAGCCACTACGGAAATCAGTGTGGCAGTTCCTTAGGAACCTAGGGATAGATCTACCTCAAGATCCAGCTGTACCACTCTTGACATATACCCAAAGGACTCTGCACCTTATTACAGAGATGCTTACTTGGCCTTGTTCATTGCTGCTCTATTCATAATTGCCAGGAATTGGAAACAGTCTAGATTTCCATCAACTGATAAATGGATAATGAAGTGTGATACATTTAATTATGATAATGTGGTACATTTATACAATGGAATATTATTCATCTGTAGAAAAATGAAATTATGGGGGATGGAGAGATGGCATAGCAGTTAAGAGTCCATACTAGTCTCCCAGAGGATCTGAGTTCAATTCCCAGCCCCCACTTTAGGCAGCTCACAACTGCCTGTAACTCTAGCTCTAGGGACATCCAATGCACTGGCCTTTGTGGGCACATGCATTCACATACAAGTACATATATGCACATAACTAACAATAAAAATAAGTCTTTAAAAATGAATTATAAATTCATGGGTAAATGAATGGAGTTAGGAAAAAATCATCCCACGTGAGGTAACCCAGACCCAAAAGATAAATACTGTGTTTTCTCGTATGCATAGACATTAGATTTTAAGGTTTTGATATGCGTACTATAATCCAAATAACCACAGAGGTTAGGTACCCAGTAAGGGACTAGGGTGAAGGAGAGGCTCTCCCAAGGAAGGAGAAATAGAATATGTTACTATGGAGACACAAAGGGGAAGCTATAATAGGAGGATTAAATAGGGAAAGGGTGGCAGAGGAAGGTAAGGGAGGAAATATGGGAGGGACAACAACTAGCAATAAAGGCATTTGAAAAACCACATGGAAACCTACTACTGTAGATGCTTCCTAAAATATATAAATATATGAAAAGATTATAGATAGAAGTCACCAACTAATAGGGGAGAAAATGCCCCAACTAAATATAAGACACTAAGTAAAGCCTCCAGTGCCAGGAATGGGTCACATCTTGTTGAGTCACTTGCCAAAGGGATCCCATGGAACCTCCAGAACACGACAGACTACTGCCAGAGCTATTGATTGCTCTGTACAACCTAGTAAAGTCCTATTGCTGAGCTAGTGCCTAACTGGAAGCTTCATCCCTCCTGGCTAGCNTTGATGATGCCAGAATGAACGTCGCATGGTTCTTGATGATAAAGGCAATCATCAGTATCACCCAGATACCAACCCTGTGACCTACAATAGTGAACTACCTGCAAGATGTACTGGAGCAATAGTGGCAGAAATGTTATGGCAGTGACCAACCCCTTTTTTATGGGATCTAAGGTCCATTCCAAGAGATGGAAGCCATATTTGGTACTGCTAANGTGACCAAGAAACAGAGACTAGAAAGGAAAACCTATTATTATTCTGTTAAAGGAACGTAGGAATAAAATAACTCTTAATGAAATACTGTTAATGACATACTGCTTAATGACATACTGCTATACCCATAGATCTGTGCCTCACTCAACCTACATCAGAGAAGCTTCTTCTTGTAGTAGATGGGAACTAATATAGAGACCCACACTTGGACAATGCATAGAGAGAGACAGGGACTTTGGAGCACTCAGTCCTAAATTGGATGTTTTCATCAGACCCCTCTCCCGAAGGCTCAGGCTGAAGAGGGAGCAGAAAGACTTTAAGAGCCAGAGNTGATGAATAACTCCCAGGAGACAGTGTACTGGCTAGTTTTATGTCAACCTGACACAAGCTACAGTCATCTGAGAGGAGGGANNCTCAACTGAGAAAATGTCTCTGTAAGGCTGAGCTGTAGGCAAGCCTGTGGGGCATTTTCTTACTTAGTGACTAATGTGGGAGGGCCCATCGTAATTGGTACCACCCTGGGCTGGTGGTCCTGGGTTCCATAAGGAAGCAGGCTGAGAAAGCCATGAGGAGCAAGCCAGTAAGCAGTACCACTCCATGGCCTCTGCATCAGCTCCTGCCTCCAGGTTCCTACTTGATTTGAGTTCCTGCTTTGGGTTTCCCTCAGTGGACTGTGTCTTGGGATATGTAAGCCAAATAAACCCTTTCCTCCCCAAGTTGTTTTNGGTCATGGTGTTTCATCACAGCAATAGTCACCCTAACTAAGTGTTTTCTAGACATAACGGGACTGATGTACATAAGAACCCACAGAGACTGTGGCAGCATGCACAAGACCTGTACAGTCTTAGCACTGAAAGGGGAAAGTGGAAGTGGGATATCACCCCAACCAAGAAGCTATTTGCAATTGACACCTGAAGGCAAAAGGAAAATCAGTTTTCTCCAATTGAGTGTCACTGTGTATATCAACCACACTCCAAAGCAGGCCCCATGCCCAGAAGTAGTTGGCCAAAGTTGGGTGGGTGGGGAGGGGGGAAGGAGTTGGGGGAGGGGAAAAAGAAAAAAAACACAAGATAAAAATGAAAGAGAGAATAATTTGAATAAATCTTGCTTTAAACTGGGCATCTTCTACCTTACTGAGAATAGAGATGGCTTCAGATACAAAGGCAATATCAGAACTGATTCTGGGAATGGGCATATTTCTATTTTATGTTCAGTGAATCAAGTATTTGATCTTTTTTCTTTTTCTTCCTTCCTTTCTGTTTTTTTGCTTTGTTTGAGGCAGGTTCTCACCACCATGTATCTCTGACTGCCCTAGAACTCACTATGTAGCCCTGGATGGCCTTGAACTGACAAAGACTGAGGTGTGAGTCTCGGCTGCTGCTTCAGCTGTGGCTTTCTTCCACCATCTTGGACTCTAGCCCTCTCAAACCATAAGCCCAATTAAACACTTTCTTTTATAAGTTGACTTAGTCACAGTGTTTTATCACAGCAATAGAAAAGTAATTAAGACACTTCTCTTTTGGTCTCCAAACACTTGTAGGGCAGTATCTTAATTACTCAATCTGAAAACAGAGGCAGAGAAGGCACACTGGGAATGGCCCCAGTCTTTTGAAACCAAACCCCCACCTTCAGTGACATACTTCCTCCAACAAGACCACTCCTCCTAATCCTTCCCAAACAGTTCCACTAATTGGGGACCCAAGTATTCAAACATGAGCTGATACGGGCCATTCTCATTCCAACCACCCCAGAGGCAACTGCCATCAAGAACAGAATTATTGCTGAGCATTGTCACTCACATCTCTGATCTACATTTAGGAGGCAGAAGCAGGAAGAGCAGGAATTGAAGGTCAGATTTGCCTACATGGTGAGTTAAAGACTAGCCAGAGCTCTATGAGCTTCTGTCTCAAAACAACCAACCAACCAGCACTGAACAACAAAATAATTGTGAGTGTGACTGAATGTGGGTCCTGGCTGTTGCCCTATTTAAAGGGAGTTGTAGACTGACTTCTGAAAGTTGTTATCTGACCTCTACACATATGTCATGGCATGTACTTCTGCACATGCACAAGTGTGTGCACACACACATATGCACACACACACACACACTCCACAGCTCTTAGAAACCTATTTAAAAAAAACCACAAAAAACAAAAGGAGATGGGCATGGTGGCACATTCCTTTAATCCTAGCACTTGACAGGCAGACAGGTGGAGCTCTTTGAGTTTGAACTCACTCTAGTCTACACAGTGAGTTCCAGGACTGTCTCTTATACACATCTAGATGTGTATAAGAGACAGGTACTAGCCTGGGCTACTGAGTGAGTTCCAGAAAAGGCGCCAAAGCTACACAGAGAAACCCTGTCTCGAAAAACAAAACAAACATAAATTTATGGGCTGGAGAGGTGGCTCAGAGGTTAGGAGCACTGACTGTTCTTCCAGAGGTCCTGAGTTCAATTCCCAGGAACCACATGGTGGCTCACAACCATCTGTAATGAGATCTGGCGCCCTCTTCTGTATACATAATAAATAAATCTTTAAAAAAAGAAAAAGGAAGAAAAGAAAAGGTATTCTGGAAAGGCATTCCTTTTTATCCATTTCAGACAGAGCCAAATATAAACCTCAGATATTTGCAAGAAGGAATCATCTAGATGATTTCCTGCAAAGTGTTTATAGTACAGTGGTAGCACATGGCCAGCCCTCAGTACACGGAGGCTTGTGATCTCATTACTTGTGGAAAGTAATGAGAGAAAATACACATTTGTCAATATGATTATATGTTACTGTACATTGTCAAAGAAAACCAAGCATAGCAGTCCTGTGTCATTGTCCTTGATGTTATAATGGCACGGGCATCAGAGAACACAGAGATACTTACATGATGCTCTCAAAACTGGAAGCACAATGCCCTTCCCCCAG
Source organism: Neotoma lepida (assembly GCA_001675575.1). Taxonomy (NCBI): domain Eukaryota; kingdom Metazoa; phylum Chordata; class Mammalia; order Rodentia; family Cricetidae; genus Neotoma; species Neotoma lepida. The sequence continues at coordinate 813,011 of LZPO01027368.1, forward strand.
CATTTCCTGAGAAATGCCACTGTGGAGACTGAGTGTGCTATACTTGAAAAACCTTATACTTGGCCACAAGTTGGGTGTGGCACAAGAGACAAGTTTTGTTTTGGTTGTTCAAACTCGTAGTGTAAGGCAAAACAATCTTGGTCATTAGAAAGAGCTCTGTCGGGTTGGGTAGCCAGTTTGGCTAACAACTAAGGGAGAAATAAAAGAGGATAACAGGGGCTGTTGAAGCAACATGATAGGTAAAACCTGTTGCTGCCCAAGCCTGTTGACCTGAGTTCAATCCCCGGGACCCTGGTAAAGGTGGGAAGAGAAGGACCCCACAGAGCTGTCCTCTGACCTCCACACACATGCACTGTGCTGGGAGCCCCACCTCCACAGTACTAACAGAAACCCAAAATCAACGAAAAAGAAAACCTGAGGGTCTGGAGAGATGGCTCAGCGGTTAAGAACACTTGTTCTTGCGGAGGACCCAGGTTTGGTTCCCAGCACTTACATGGTGGTTCACCAACATCCATAACTCCAGTTCCAGGGTACATGATGCCCTTCTTCTGACGTCTGCAGCCACCAGGCATACACATAGGATACTTGCATACATGCAGACAAAACACTCATACACACAAAAATATGGAAAAAGAAAAGAAAACCTGACCACATTTTTGGAATTGCTCATAATTCTAAACTTTTGATCCTGATATGAATGAGTATATTCCTAGATGTTTCAAAACAGTTGGGTGACACCATGAAAGTTTCCATATCTGAATTGCTATCTAAAAACTTGGCTTACGTGAGTTTAGCATATTTTTCTGAACACTGAGTTAGTCTTTGTTCTAACATGATTGACTTATCCACCCCCTCCTCAATTTTATCATTTCCCCTACCTACCACCTACACTCCTTGTCTTCTGAAAACCCAAACTCAAACCCTGGCAAAGGGCTGGGACATGGTGATGCCCTGGACCACTAAGAATACTCCCAGGAATTTTTTTTCCTACTTAAGTTATGCTTTGATCTTAAAGCTTACAAATGAAGTCAGCCTACGAGCTGCCTGACAAAGGAGAGGTGGCCAGCACTGATGGCGAGGCATCCCTGGTTCTAGCTGCCCTTAAGCGTGTCTATTGCTGCGCACAGTTCCAGGATTTGGTCAGTGAAGGGATTCTGGCAGGCCTTGCCCTTCTCCTGATTCCCTCTGCCTTGCTAAAAACTGTTAGATTACATTCCTGAAGCTAGCCACTAAGGTCTGTTCCCTTATTTGCCCACTTCCTCCTCCCGAGGCTGACCACCAAGGTCCAGCTAAAAGTATTTAAGTCCAGCAATCAAAAGTGCCCCCCACCCACGCTTGGCTCACCTAATTAATCTGTCCAATCAAAATTAAACACCTCCTCCTAACATGGGGNTTCCCCCTGAACCTTTATAAACCACCATTTGCCTATGTGCCATGTCTGTCTCCTGTCTATCCAGAGGCGGTCCTTTGTCCCCTTCCCTCTCTCCCTTGTTCCCTTCCCCTTCTCCCTCATCCTCTATCTCCTGTGTTTGTCTCTTATTCCCTGTCCTCTGCCCCTCTGGGGCAAATAAATCTCCTTTGTGCTGAGAACGTGGTCTTGGGGTCCTGAGTCCATACTGTTTCTTTCAGTCAGTGNATTCATTCCCTTTTGCTAAGGTTAGTTATATTTGGATTTCTATCTCACAAAAGTGAGACCATGCGTATTATAAACTCTTAAATGCATTTTGAGTCTATTGTTCCCTACTGAAGTACTTTTCTATTCTTTTCTGGAATGAATTATTTTATTTTCTTCACACTTACTATCCCTACAGGCTAATGCCCGTGTTGATCAATTTTTCATTATAGTAACAATTATCTGAAATAAACCAGCTTAAAAAGGAAAGGTTTACTTCAGCTCATAGCTATTCAGTCCGTGCTCACTAGGCTTTGGGTGTTTGGTGGCACAGGACATCACAGTGGAAGCTCGTCAGAGGAGTCAGGGACTCAATATCCCCATGAAGGATGCATCTCCATTAGGATGTCATACTTTGGTATGTGTAAAGAAAGTTAGAGATGGAATGTGAATAATGGGATGTAATGCTAGGGATAAAGTCAAGGCTAGGGTATTGTGTAGCAGATTCTTCTGAGATTGTAACATTCCATTTCCCAGAGAAGCTCCTTAACACAGGAGGCAAACCGCTCAAAATAGCTTCAGGAAGTCCCTGAAACTGACCATATTCACTAGGCTCCTCCCCTCCCTCCCCACCCCCCAAAGTAAGCAATAAAGGCCAGCCAAGCAGCAAAAACTCTGAGATCCGCTCAGAGTTGCCTAGAAGAGGCTTAGATCAACTGAGCCACCTGGAACGTTCTCTAACCTGTTGAGCTGCTTGCAGGCTATGGAGTGTGCTTCTGGTTCCCAGCTTTGTGAGCTGTCACCCATGCTGGGCTTTGGTGGTGCANCTGTCTTTGAGTCATTTCTGCTCTTGTGAGTAACCTTTCACCCATATTCCTGGAACCCCAATAAAACTCATTGGTTCACCAAGTGGGACTTTGGTGGTGTCTTAGTGTTTCTGTTGCTGTGATGAAACACCATGACCAAAAAGCAAGTTGGGGAGGAAAGGGTTTGTCTTACACTTCCAGATCATAGCCCATCAGTGTAGGAAGTCAAAACAGGATCTTAAGCAAGGCAGGAATCTGGAGCCAGGAGCTGATGCAGAGGCCATAGACGGGTGCTGCTTACTGGCTTGCTTCCCCTGGCTTGCTCAGTCTTCTTTCTTATAGAACCTAGGACCACCAGCCCAGGGATGGCACCACCCACCATGGGCTGGACCCTCCCCCATTGATCACTAATAGAGAAAATGCCTTACAGCTGGATCTTATGAAGGCATTTCCTCAACTGAGGCTCCTTCCTCTCTGATGACTCTAGCTTGTGTCAAGTTGACACACACACA
>LZPO01027368.1:816030-828170 GCA_001675575.1 Neotoma lepida
TCTGCTGTGTATTCCCTATTTGGGTTTAGCAAATATATCTGTTGCATCTCCCTAGGAAAAGTCTTGTCACACAAGGGGAAGGAAACACTTGGAAGGGCAAACATGGCCCTGGCAGGCCTTGCCCTTCCCCTATTCCCTCTGCCCCACTAAACTGTTAGATTACACTCCTGAAGCTAGCCACCAAAGTCTGTTCCCTTATTTGGCCACTTCCTCCCTGAGGCTGACCACCAAGGTCCAGCTATCAAAGTATTGAAGTCCAGCAACCAGAAGCCCCTTTGGCTCATCTAATTAACATGCCCAATTAAAATGAAACACTTCATCCTGACATGGGGTTTCCCTTCTTCCCTTTATAAACCACCATTTTCCTCTGTGCCATGTATGTCTCCCCTCTATCCAAGGACAGTCCTTTGACCCTTGGCAACAAATATCCCTTTCCCCTCTCCCTTGTTCCCTTCCCCTTTATCCTCTGTCTCCTGTGTTTGTCTCTTATTCCCTGCCCTTTGTCCCTCTGGGGCAAAAAAATCTCCNTTGTGCTGAGAACTTGGTCTTGAGATGTCTTGTATGATACCAGTCCTTTCAGTAATATTCTATAAGTGCATGACCACCACTGGGGCTACATGGATCTCGATTCCTGTTTAGCAATTAGCAGTCTACGGCCTTGGACAAGGTACCTTTTTTTGCATAATATCTTTATAATGGCATAATATAATGCAGTACTTTATACAGTAACTCATTTGAATGTAAAAACATTTTATGTACAACTGCAGGAGAAATAATACACAGACAGCTTGAACATAAAAACAGGTTATTTGAAACTGGAAAATATTTTCTCTGTAGAAAATAGTAAAAATGATAACATTTCCCAATAAGCCCTTTTAAGCCAAACAATAGCTGAGTTATACAAATAAATATTGATTAGATTCTGGAATACAGAAGAAACCTATTGTTTGGTAGGAGCTCCACCTCAGCCCCTGGCGTCCNGCTCTGGGTGGGCAATTCCCAGCTGCCCGGTGACTGGTGGAGCTGCTTTCTACCGGGGGTCTTCCGGATGCAGCTTCCTGAGCGGCTCAGGCTCCACCCCCAGCACTACCCACACCTCCAGCGGCTTGGACTCCTGGCCCGTGTGCAGCCTGTGCAGCAGAACGGCACTGGGGTGGAAGCTGCTGAACCGTCCCTTCAGAGCCCNCCAAACANGGCTCCTCCCCAGANAGGCCAAGACACTCCCTCGGCCTATTTAAGCAGCATCCCNGAGACTACCCGACCTTTTTTCCTTCTGGTCTCTCTCCCCATCTCCTGTCTGTGGGGCCGGGAAATCACCCGGGAAAGTTCGTTCATTAAACCTGGACTTTTCTAACTCGGCCTGACTCTTATTGCTGCTCCGGCAGAGAAACTTATCACCTATCTTCATCTGTTCAGAGAGCTATGTTTTACTTAAGTTGTGTAAGTGAGATTCCTATTCATCTTCCCCCTCANTGATTGATTTATGGCAGAAATTTTTCTATAGGCTAATCCATAATCTAAAAAGATTTGAGTCTCCCCTCCTGAAAGTACAGCCAGCATATCCTTTCATCAGTTTGATACGGTACAAATTCTTATCCTAATAGTGAAATGTTTCACTAAAGCATGCCCAGTGATTGGGCAAAACCAAAACTTATTATAAGTCACAGTTATCCTAGGGTCCTCCCTGCTAGGTAGCCTCCCTGTAGCTGTGGGTTGCAATCTGATTGTCCTTTGCTTTACATCTAGTATCCACTTATGAGTGAGTACATACCATGTTTGGACAAGGTACCGTAACCTTTGCTCACCCATGCAGTGGGGACGTCAGTACCTGCCTTACAGTTCTGGGATGTTGTTGGTTGCTCTGCATGAGCAGCAGTTCCTGGCACACAATAAGTACCATGTCAGTGAGTGCAATGCTGCCATCTACTATGCTGGGACACAGAACATGGCTGTGAACGCCTCTGAAAACTTCCCAAAACAAGTCACTCAGGTGATCAGAACTGATCCAAAGCAGTCCAATGTTTGTAATGCTGCTGGGCTGCATCTTTCCTTATCTTGGGCTTAACTGTTAAAAGTTTTTAACCTTATTTCTATTTTATGTGCATGGGTGTTTTGCCTGCAGGTTTGTCTGTGCACCATGCATGTGCAGTGCCCGTGGAGGCCAGAAGGGGGCATCNGATCCCCTGGGGNNAGAGTTGTGGATGGTCGTGAGCTGCCACATGGGTGCTGAGAACCGAAGCCCAGTCCTCTGTAGGAGCAGCCAGTGCTCTGACCACTGAGTCCCTCTGCAGCTCCAGCTTAGTTGTTTTTCACTACAATTCTGATAAAAGAAAGTTGTATTTAAAGAGATTCTTGGAAAGAATTATTTCTGGTTAATTTTGGTGTGTGATTTTTTTTCCCAGGTTATTTGCAAGGATTTTTTTTTAAACAAAATTACAAAATTAGAAAATAGACTCTTCAAATTGTTAATCTGGTTCTTCCCTATAGACATTCTTATTCTGTGAGCTGTGTGGATGCTGTGTGGCATACACATGTGGTAAGAAGGTCATCTGCTCTTAAAGCAGTAGCAAAAAAAAAAAAAATCCCATAATACTTAGAGGGCACCCTGTAAGGGTTACATGGATGAGTACAGAGCAATTTCATAGAGATAGGATTTGAATGTTGTTAGCTGACACTAGACGTATACTAATATTTTCATATAATGGTAATAACGTACACCAGTTAGGACATACAGGGCTTGGAAATGACAAGGTAAGCTCTGGTAACTGGTCTAATTTGATGAGAGGAATGAGAGAGAAGGCTGGGTATATAATTCACCATCAGAACATGTGTTCAGCAGGCACAAAANGCTGGGGGAAAGGTAGGAAAATAGTGAANGATATGACCAAAAAGCTAGGTTGGGGTATGTGGAGGATGATACAATGTACAGGAACTGAGGAAAATGGGTTATTAGTGGGACGGTTATAGCAGTTATATATAGCAGGTGACGGTAGATTCAGTCATCCAGAGTGCCTTTCTTAAAATTCATCCACAGTCTTTAATGTATAACTAAAATACATATTTCATTTATAGAGAGAATCTTCAATAAGACATATGTATAATAAATAAGTTAAATTTGAAAACATACATCAAACAGCTTCATGCTTCTTTGTTTTTTGAGACAGGGACTCAGCTGGCCTCCAATTTTCTATGTAGTTGAAGACGACTTTTAACACTCAATCTCCTGCCTCTACCTCCCAAGTGCTGGAATTACAGGTGGTTCACCACCATGCTAACTTATTACCCCTCTAGCTTTTTCTTCTTTCTTGGAGGTACTGAGGGTTAACCCAGGGCCTCAGGCATGTCAGGCAAACGCCCTACCACAGAGCTGTGTCCCCAAGCACGGCTTCCTCCCTTGTCAGTGTTAGATGCCCCCAGCCCGGGGAGGTCTGGAGGCAATCTCAGTAATTCTTCAGCTTCTTCTTGCAAAGCCTCGGCCTTTTCATGTAACAGCATCTGCAATAAAAATCAGTCATGAGGCCAAGTGTACTTGGCTAGAGAGGTGCCAGCATTTTTATGTCTGCTAAAAACCTGAGTCTGAGACATCAATATCTAATGTTAGAACTAAAATGGCCACTTAAGAACGAGTGATTTCAGTAAATGAAGCCGAGGAATTCTGTTAAAAACCATTTTAGCTGATCACAGTGCTCAGTGTACCANAAATAAAGGGGCTTTCCTACACTCAAAGATTTGCTTCACAGAAGACTCGGGCACTTAAAACTTAATTTATAATCTATAAAATTTCAGAGAATTTTGCAAAAATTTAATTACCTCTTGAAACTGTTATCCTTTACATATATATTTAATTAGCTCTGGAAACTGTTTTATTTATATATATATTTTTGTTCTCATAATTGAATGTGTTTTTACAAGCCCATTGGTATTGCAGGAAAAAATATTTTTACTAAAACCTCTAAAGTAAACATAGCTTAATCATCATCCTTCCCTCCATCCNCTCCCGCCCACGTGTTATTTTTCCCTCCTGTATTTTGTGTTTTAATTAATTACTTCTTTAATGTGATTGGGTATTTTTGTATGCATGTATGTGTATACACCACGTGTCCCTGGAGGCTAGAAAGGTTGGTTGGATCCTCTGGAACTGCAATTTGACATGGTTGTGGTGGCCACGTGGGTGCTGGAAATATGAACCCTGGTCCTCTGAAAGAGCAGCCAGTGCTCTTAACCTCTGAGCCGCCTNTCCAGACCCCCTTCCTATATTTTNGAGATAGGATTTCACTATGTAGTCTAGGCTAGCCTCAAATTTGTGATATTCCTGCCACAAGGCCTTGAATCTGCATGCTGCCATGTCTGAAAATATGATTAATTTAAAAATAGCGTACAAGGAAGAAAGTACTCTCCACCACAGTGCCTAGCGTGTGTGCTGGTGTGCCTTTAGTTTTCACACACAGGAGGCAGAGGCAGGGGCACTTCTCAGTTCTAAATCCAGCCTAAAATGGCATTTAGAGGATTTTCACAAATAATCGATGAACAGGACTTTTTTGTATTTTCTAAACATTAGAAGTAAAATGCTGGGATTGGTTGCATGTGGGCTTTGTCTAGAGAGCAGAGAAATATTTGTAATATTGTTTATAATAAAAAGCTCAGCAAAAACTTCATAAAGGGAAAAATCCTATGAAACAAAGTGAAAATGAAAAAGAAAANAATGCTCTCTCATTAGATAAAGCATAGATTTGGATTACACAAGAGAAATTAAAATATAAGGCAGGCTTTCCAATATCTGAGGGAACGGTAACCATAAATGTCCCATCATAGCCTCTAAAAAAAAAACTACAGATCACCTGGCAGTGGTGTTGCACGCCTTTAATCCCAGCACTCGGGANGCAGAGGATCTCTGTGAGTTCAGGCCAGTTTGGTCTACAAAGCAAGTCCCAATTAAATGTTTTCCTTTATAAGAGTTGCCGTGGTCATGGTCTCAGCAATAGAAACCCTAACCCTAACCCTAACCCTAACCCTTAAGTAAGACAGGGTTTATTCAGCTTACACTTCCACAGCACTGTTCATCACTGAAGGAAGTCAGGACAGAAACTCAAATAGGGCAGGAACCTGAGGCAGAAGCCGGGGTGCTGATTACTGGCTTGCTTCCCCTGGCTTGCTTAGCCTGATTTTCTACAGAATTCAGGACCATTAGCCCAGGGATCAGATCACCCACAATGGACTGGGCCNTCCCTGCAAAATCACTAATTAAGAAAATGTACCTACAAAATCTGAGTTCAGGTTTTTTTATTTAAATTTTGTTTTATGCGTATGGATGTTTGTGACACGTATGTCTGTATACCATGTGTGTGCAGTGCCCTTAGAGATCGGAAGNCTCTAGAACTAGAGTTACAGAGTGTAAGTAACCCTGTGGGTACTGGGAATTAAGCCTGCCGTCCTCTGGAAGAGCAGCAAGTGCTCTTAACCACTGAGCCATCTCTCCAGCCCCAGTACATGTTCTTGTAACTATAAACTATTATATGATGTGCAATACTTTGCTCTGATAACAAAAGCATAAGGACTTGATACTATGGCATNTTTTCAAAGTTTGCTCACCTTTGCTGAGGAAACAATCTGGTTGGCCTGGCGTCTGGACAGATGATCAATTGTCCTCACTAGCACTTCTGGATTGGCATTGGCTAAGTGCATTACACTTTTGTAACCTGCATTGTATAACTGTTTTGCTCGACCCTGAGGTATTAAAGAAAAATCAATACTATGAGTATTTGGGACTATTAAAAAAATCCTCAAGCCACAGACAGGAGTAGATGAAGATAATAATGCAAATAGAAGAGATGAGCCAGCAGAACGCTGTAGAATTTAAGGATGTGTTTGGGAGTCGGGGCTGACTCAGGGGAGTTTTCCACANAGTGGAAGTTAGCGGGTGTACTAAAACCAGGAACGGGAACCAGTTAGGCGCTCCGGAGAGCAGTGTCTTCAAGTTCTAGCCCAGTCCCTTCAAACACAACCCAGGACCATGAAGGTGGGCGTGTAGATGCGCTCCGTGAGCAGGATAAAGAACCGAAGACAGAAGAGGCTGAAGCTGATGGTTCCTTGGTAACAGAAGGCTGACAACCAACCGAGGACCCTTTCTCCCTGTCTTAGAGAACGTAAACGGCCTTCCTGCCATCCAGACATCACAGCTCTGGGTACAAACTTGACTCCAGTGGAGACGGAGGAGGGGCTATGGCTAAGAGGCAGGATATACATTTTTGGGAAGAGCAGAGCCCAGCTTTTCATAACTGAGATTTTTCATTGTATTTGTTTCTCAATTAACTAGTAATGGCTTTCTAGCAGGCCATTGCATCATTTTTATTTAAAAAAGGAAAAAAAAAAAGAATTCTGGGTGATCTGGTCTGGGATCAACTGAATCTTATCTAGGAGGTCTGTACGGGCGTCTCCTGGAAGGAAGCCTGAAGGGGAAGACCCTCCCTCGGAGTAGGCAGCAGCCCAGATAGAAAGAGATCTGAGGGGAAGCAGGGATGCTCTGCCTGCCCATCTTTGCTCTCCAGTGCCGAGTGCATCTACACTGCCTCTGCTGCCGCCGCCGCCATCCCTCACTGGTAAGAAACCCAGCTTCTTCAGCCTTCCACGTGAAGACCAGCAGCTCTCCAGGAATCCCCAGGCTTTCCACACCAGACTGCAACTGCTGCACATTCAGTCTCAGGGACTGAGCAGCCTCTCCAGGGTGGAGACTTCCACCGCGGGACTACCCAGCAACGTCAGCCAATCTATTAAGTCCTCTTTGTTTATGTATATTGATCCTATGAGTTCTGTTCCTCTATAGAACCCGGAGCAATAAGACTTTCTATTACCTATTCTGCAGTAACACTTCAGAAAATGGTAAAACCTGACTTTCTATTAGTAGACATAACCTGAGCTGGGGAAGCAGGACAAGGCTGACCTCTAGGACCCCGGTCACTTCCATGAGCGGGATTAGCTCGGCCTTCGCGCAGTACGTCAGTTTCTTGGTAAGTTCTACCAACAGGGCTTTGTAAACCCAAAACTCCTCCAGCTCCTGAGAAAACAAAGATGCATCAAATATTAAGCAGGTTACCTCTGCGTTTTTTCTGACGTTTGGGTGTAGCGAGGGGTGAGGATGAGCCCAAGCATAATTACAAGGAGGCATGGTAGGCACCTTGGGAGCTTGAGGAACTAGTTTTTGGAGGAGGGAAAATATTGAAAATAAAAAACCAAGTTATTTCTAATCAAAATTACAGGACGTGGATGTACAGCTTTGTTTGTCAAGTGACTACAATTTTTATTTCTGGGAATTATTCCAGAGACAAAGTATTAAATAAGGAAAGATTCAAATACAATGTAATAGTCAATAAAACATTTTCTAAGCTAATAAAAACAGGAATTATGAATCGAGAGCATTAAACATGGCTCGGAGGTTATCATATCAACTCATCTTTTTAAGCTATATACTGGAGGGTTGGGGAGCTGGCCCTGAGTGACGTGTATGCTGCAGAGCAAGAGAACCCTCAGCACCCACATAAACACCAGTGCAGTGGCATACGTCTGTGACCCCAGCACCGCATGTCTGTGAGGGTGTGTAGCCAAAACAGTGAGCTCCAGGTTCAGTGACAGACCCTGTCTCAGAACGTAAGATGGAGAAACAACCGAGAAAGCTACCTCTCATGTTGACCTCTGACCTCCACATACAACTGTGGCAAGTGCACACATATGCACGCCCATCATGCGCCCATGCATGCACACAGTGTGCGCCCACATGCCCCGCCCCAGCCCCACTCTCCCCACGGTTGAATGTTCAATTCAGTAGACTGCAAACACATACACTAAATATATGTTTGAAATGTTCTGTTTTAAGATCTCTTTCTAGGCTTTGGGTATCACCATAAGAACATGTAATGTCACCCTGAAGTCACCGAGAAAACAACCGCTGCACTAACAGAGCAGAGGGAAAGATGCAGCAGACCAATCAGACAACCTCACTAAGTTTTCACTATTACTTCACTGTAGTTAAAAATCATCTTCACTAATCCAGCTATATCTTACACTATCTTACACCACTTTCATAGCTTCCTACAAGGGAACAGAGTTAAAGATTAAAATACACTAATCACCTTCATTAGCACAGATGGTACAATTAAATTATACACATGCATAGATGACAGAACTTTAAGATAGGAAAGAAAGAAAACTGAAATGAAAACCTGACAAAAACAGCTTGTATGATATGTCAATTAAAAATTATTTAGGTAGCTAAGTCTGGTAAGATTTGCTGTGCTATTTAAGGAAATTCTACAGTTTTCTAGTTTTAAGCTAATCTACTTCAAATGCACATATAAAGTTTATATATATACACATATATCAAATATATGTATATATATATATATATATATACATACACGTGTGTGTTTGTGTGGTGGTATTTTATCTATGTCCCCCAATAAAATTTATCTGAATATCAGAGGAACAAGGTCAGCCACTAGCCTTGCAAAATTAGCACACGCCCTTAATCCTATCACTTAGCAAGCAGGGTCTGTCTGGATCCCGGTGAGTTCCAGGTCACACTAGGAACAGTCAAGCGTGGAGACACACGCCTTTAATCCCAGCATCAACCATAGAATTCTGGAGGTCTATACAGACAGGCAGGAAGTGACAGAAGTGGACCATAAGAGGAAGTGATGTAGCTAGGCTGAAAGAGCCAATGGGAGAACAGAACAGAAAGGGATATAGATGTGGAGATATAGGAAGTCACACACTCTCCATTTTGGGAGCGGCGGCAGAAGTCTAAGGTGAGGCTGGTAGCTGTTCCTAATTCCTCTGATCTCTGTCAGACTTTCACCCCTATCTCTGCCTCTGTGTTTTATTTAACAAGACCATTTAGAAAAATCAATCTTACATGTTTGTGTATATAAAACCCCTATATTTGATGTAGACCCCTAGCCTGCCCACTAGACACTAGAAGCAAATGTGCACATCACGGTGGCTGTCCAGAAAGCATGGTACTGAGTAATCACAAGGCAGCTGATGGACTCGGGTAACTTAGCAAACTGCCCATCACTCACGAGTCACACACAGAAGCCACAGGTTCTAATGGACAGCCTGGAACTATTAGCAGTGGTCCTGGGACCAGGCTAACTCTGCACCTTCTACTTACTTCAGTGTTTTAGTTGATCCAGTAATTTCTGCATCATTTCCAGAAGCTCACACATAGTAATCTTGTAAACAGGCGGAAACCAAGAAATGCTTGAAATAAATCCACATGCTGAAATAACATAGTAACTCAGCAGGGGGAAAAGACTGACAACTGCTCTACGAGTTTAGTAACAGCTAAAATGAGAAGATGGGAAGTACATATCACACACTTAACTGAATTACCTCACAGAAGTGTAACACACAGGATGAGAATGAGGCAGCTCCCGTGAGCAGATTTTGTATATATCCTCGGGGCATATTAAATTTTTCAGACACGCTCCAAACGTTGGTCTCTTTCAGCAAGGAATAAAGGACAAAAGACAGATAGAGCCTGTTGACAATGTTCTTGTCCACTTTCTAGAAGACACGATCAAATAAACTTAGTTGAAATGGGCAAAAGGTAAAGTGAATGTAACTATCCTACAGGTCAGCAAGGATGGAATGAGTTCACAAAAGCCCCGTGCACTTTACATCAACTCTCCCATTTTTTTCTTATTCTTTTTTTTGGTTTTTCGAGACAGGGTTTCTCTGTGTGGCTTTGGTGCCTTTCCTGGAACTCACTCAGTAGCCCAGGCTGGCTTTGAACTCACAGAGATCTGCCTGCCTCTGCCTCCCGAGTGCTGGGATTAAAGGCATGCGCCACCACTGCCCGGCAACTCTCCCATTTTTCTAGTCATAAGGAGATGAAGTAAAGCTGTTTCCAGTATAAACTACACTCCCTTCTGCAGGGAGGGTATGGACTGAAATGCTCAAGCTCTAGGCCTGGCACCCATAACTGCTGAGTTGGGAAGAGGACCTTTGCAGATGAGGTCAGTTCAGGACTTGTAAATGACGCCATCCAGGATTCACCATGGGCCCTGAACTTGCTGACTGGAATCCGTAAAAAATGAGGAAAGGACAAGGAGACACAGAAGTCAATGAAAAGCCATGCTCAGGTCAGAGATGTGCCTGTGAGCCAAGGAGCTGCCTCGCCCAAGCCAGCTAGGAGGGAGCGAGAGAATTCTTGCAGCATACCCAGGAAGCTAGTGTTGCCTGTGCCTTGACTTCAGATCCAGCCTCCTGAACTGGGAGGAACCGAGCAAGGCANGGGCCTCACGTATTGAAAGGGAGTGCTCTGTCACTGGGCTGGTTTCTGCTGCTGAAGTCACCCCATTGGCAGTGGTTGTTTACAGTGCCATTAGAAAAGGGACATGAGGAGAGAGGCAGGTGTGGGAGGCATGGAGGTCGCCGTGCTCACAGAGAAGCACTAGGGGAACCAGGAATGTTACACACACAGGTTGTCTCTTCAAGGACAGACAACCTGTCTGTGTGTATAACCTGTGTGACACACAGAAGGCTGCGGGCAGATGTGCTTAGTATCCTGGTGACTTTGTGCTTATTATCATGAGCTTGTTTTTCTCAGTCAATCTACAGGACCCATCTTTATGGAAGACGCACAGGTACTTTACAAACAGCTTTGATGTAGCCATGTTGTGCACACAGGATTGAGTTATTTGTCACTAGGAACATTTTCACTAAACTGTGATGTACTTAATTAAATATGCCTAAAATAAACCACTCGGGATCAGACTCTCAACGTTTGAACCAACACTGGCTATGGAGTCACGAGCTAGATTTTTGCCTCCCAGGGATCAGCACTCTGCTGGAAGGCAGGAAGACCTCCACATTGACTGTGTTGTTTGTAAACTGCATTTATGTGTGAATGGAAGCTAGACAAACACATGTAGCTAAATGGTGAGCTTGTCTATACTATAAGTTGCAAGGATATATGCTATGGCTTCCACATGGTTGTGATAATCAGTGTCCCAAAATGGAAACAGGGAGACAGGAAAAGGTTTCCTGGGGCTGGAAGTTTCTCTTCTGTGATTCTACTTTTGCCAGTGGCATTAGTGATCCTATTTTTTGTGCAAAGAATCTCATCACTAGCATCAAGTTAACTTAAGAAACAATTTCATAAATGGACCTGAAAGAGAAAAAGTAGTTATAAAATACAACGTTAGTTGGGCATCATGGTGCCTATAATCCTGGCACTTAGAGNCTTGGTAGGAGGATCAAGACCTGAGTTACATAGCAAGTCCCTGTCCGAAAAGAAAAACAGAAATAAGATACAGAAAAGAATATTGAGATAAATGCTACGTATCAGTGGATTCTGAGTTACAGATTCAGCATGTATATAATGGACCATCCTTTTAAAAGCATTAAGCTGAAAAAGTATATTGAATACTGGGTAGGCAAAGATAGCTTTTTAATTTGCCATTTTTAATGTGCTTTTACTATTAACTATAAATTGAGTTAATGGAGGTTTTGCTTAGAAAGTAATTCCAAAGCCAGGAAAAANGACAGAATTATTAAATGGCCGGATGGATGCTTTAATGACAATTTCAAGCAATTGCAAGAAATGTCAATACAGGGCAGGGGCTGGTGAGACGGCTCAGTGGGTGAAGCACTTGCCATGCAAGCCTGACCACCTGAGCTTGATCACTGGGACCCACATAAAAGGGAGAGAGAGGAACCACACCACAGAGCTATTCCCAGACTGACACAAGTGCTGTGGCATGAATACACACACACACACACACACACACACACACACACACACACACGTTAAGAGACAACAAAGTTTTAAAGGAGTAGGTGTGAGTTGGAGTTTTTGTTTTTTGTTTTTTCAAATTGTATTTATTTGTGTGTGTGATTGTGTGTGACTATGAGTGTGTGTGCATGGGTGCCATGGGGCACATGAGGAAGTCAGAGGTCAACTTTCGGGAGTGGTTCTCTCCTACCTTGTGGAAGCTCCAAGGCTCTTGTTTCTGGCACGCTGTGTAGTCTAGGATAACTAAGGCTTTTCAGGGGACTCTGAGGATCGAACTCAGCTTGTGAGGTCTGTGCAGCAAGCGCATTTTCTATTTTTCACTGAGCTGTTTTGCCTGCCTAATTTTCTT
>LZPO01027368.1:828251-840232 GCA_001675575.1 Neotoma lepida
GGCTGTCCTGGAACTTGCTCTGTAGTCCAGGCTGGCCTTGAACTCATAGAGATCTGTCTGCCTCTGCCTCCCGAGTGCTGGGATTAAAGGTGTGCGCCACCACCTCCCGGCTTGTGAAGTCTTCATTTCAGGCTACTGCACTGCATGGGACTGCTGCAGCATTGGGTACAGATCATAGGGAAAGCCGTCGTCAATATTTAAACTAAAATCAGAGCTGTCTTCATATCCTTAACTATATGCAGGAAATGGTAAGACAATTAAGTTTTAGTAGAAATTAGAATAACAATGAAAATTTAAAAAGGACACAGTGTATTGAGTGGAAAACGATGCTCAAGGAAACTGATGGTTACCAAAGAGTTATTTGGTAGGCATTAGACTGAGCTTTATTTTGTCCCAAGACACGAGGATTGTATTATANTATCTGCTTTATAATTAACATATGCTTAATTACATCAAACTATCAGCATCTACTAATATGATCTACACTCATTTTCTTTTTTATTAGAGTATATTTGTTATATGACATTTCATTATGACATGTTCATATGTATATCAAGAATCATGATCATAACTCCACTACCTTCTCCTGTCACATTAACTGAATTTTAAAAGAGTAAAACATGAGATACAGCACAAAAGAATCTTAGCTTACCCACTTCAACCTTCTAAAATGCTTTATATACTGCAAGGATTAAGTTGGGATCTTTAAGGGTTTTTTTTTTGTTTGTTTGTTTGTTTGTTTGTTTTTTTGAGACAGGGGCTCACTATATAGACCAGGCTGGCCTTGAACTCACAGAAATCTGCTTGCGTGTCTCGAGAGAGCACTGGGAGCTTTTTGAGACCAATAAATAACAACAACAACAAAATCCAGACCCCTCCTGTGCAGAATTTGTAACATCAAGTAGGACAGCTCATAAAAAGTTTCTGGAAAACAACTTTATATTTGTTTCTTTAGGGGCTGGAAGCTGAGTGGCAGAATACTCACCTAGTCCACACAAGTATCTGGGTTTCATCAGCCCTACACACACACACACACACACACACACGCACACAGACACGCACACACACATGCACACACTACATATACAAACCTTTATGCATAATATATAAAACATTCATTTCAAATTGAACTTACATACACAGTTATATGATATTGTGCAAATATTTTATAATATAAGCCTAACAGATTAATAATTGTTTTTGTTTTTTAAAGACAAGCTCTCACGGTGTAGCTCTAGCTTTCCTGGACTGTAGACCAGATGGCCTTGAATTCAGAGATCTGCCTGCCTCAGCCTCGCGAGTGCTGGGGAACAGAGAGATCAGGCCAGGAAAGGAGATGATGTACTAACTCTGTTGGGTGGATTCAGTCCATTAGTTAGGTGATGGCGACACGCACCTTCCTGATGGCCTGCCCCGACGCCTTCTTCCCAATGAAGCTTTCAGAGACTCCAAGAAGAGCAGCCACATTTTGCTCTGCTGGACTGAGTTGACTAAACTACATGGAAAAGGAATAAACACATGAAAGAATAAAACTGTAGCTCTAAAAGTCTGTCATTTGAGCCAAACCCAGTACTAATTCTGAAGTCACATTTTCATAATTGTAATGGACAAGAAAAAAAAATCCATGACGTTTATTTACAAATATTACAAGTTTTAAAAATATAGGATCAGAAGATCACACATTTTATAGAAATATCATCATAAACAGAACAATATTTCATCAACATCAGACTACACACATGATGGAGGTTCCATAAAATTACATGGCCTAGAGATGTCACAGCTGTCTTGGTGTGTAAGCACACTCTGATGACCTTGTCTTACTGCATTCCTCAGACCACATCTCCATCGCTCGGTAGCACATGACTGTGCATGCAGACACGGTCACAGGTACTTTCTATGGNCTGTGATTATGTTTAATACCAGAGTGAGCTACAAGAGGAAGGAGACGAGCAGGAAGGGTTTGAAAGTAACTGCTTCACACAGTACCACTTCACAAACTTACGTAATGCCTAAAAATGATACTTAAAGCTGTAGACAGGGGTTGGGGGGGGTAGGGGTGCAGTTCCAAGGTAGAACACACACTTATACACAGGCTTTGGGTTCAATTGTTAAAACCATGGGGGTTGGGAGGAAGCCAGCCACCATTTTTGCCTGCTGTAATCCTGTGTGTTCACAGAAAAAAATCCTAATGCCTTCCTTTACCAACTGGTTTTATTACACATAGGGAGAAGAGAAAGAAGCTCTGAGTGATGAAATGCTTCAACAGAGAAGAGGCAGCAGCTAATCACGTGACAAAAGTTCAAGGCAGTCAGAGCTGAAAAGTCCTTTTTCTCACCTGCCTGAAGTACACCATCCAGTCAGGCTCAGTCTGGGCAACAAGATCGTAGGGGGTTGTTAGGTAGACCAGATGGAGAAGGCTTTCCAGCACAAGTCCTTCAAGCCCTTTCTTCAAGTCTCTATACAGAGTGTCACAATAAGCCAAATCAATGGCCCCTAAAGAAACACAAACACAGGAAGTGACTGGACCTACTCTCAGCCAGGTGTGTTGTGCCTGCTTGTCCCAGCAGACTCAGACAGCAGACTCAGATGGTGGGCTAGGGGAAGATCAACCACAGCTACCCAGCACTCTGAGGCCAGACTGCCTCGAGTGACACTCAGCACCAAAAGCCAGTTTGGATTAGTTTGAATTTGAACAAACATATTCAACCTCTCCGAGTTTCAGTTTCCTCTATTTTAAGAGACAATAAGACATAACTGAGTCATAAGTGAGAAAACTACATTGAAGATTTGGGCTTTGTAAATTGGAATAATTCCTACATAAATTACATGAATGTACATGAAATATACAAAGACATGATATTGGTNNGTTTGTGCTTGTAGTATTATAAAGAAATACAAACGAATTCTCTGAGAGATTGAAAATAAACAAATACAAAGACTTGGTATTCTTGTTTGCTGAGGACCTCAGCCAGGGTCTCTTGTTCTATACCTGCACTAGAGTTCAGGTCCTAAACTAAANCTGTGTATTAGTTAACTAACTATACCAGTAACTTCAAATTCTCTTATCTGTAATGATTTTGGAGGTTATTTTAATAGTGTGTATCAATTTTTAGACAGTTCTGATATTACTATTCTATTTTTGGTTATTCTATTTTTGGTAATCTAGCAAAAAAACTTTCAATGTGTACCCAAAATAGAGATGCCCACTTTATAAATCATGAGGCTGTTTATAATTAGGAAAATCATAAACAATGCAAATATTTATAAATAAAAGATGATTAAATAATTTCTTTATGTTCCAGCCCTATTATGGATAACTACAGTATAAAAGGAAAGTGAGCCTTGGTTCTTAGTACAGGCCCACATATAATCTCAGCTACGTGGAGGCTGAGGCAGGAGGATTGCAAGTTCAAGGGCTACCTGGGCTACAGTTGACCAGCTAGCCTGGTCCACTTAGTGAAACCCAGTTTCAAAAATAAGAGAGAGAGCCAGGGATGCAGCTCAGTCGCAGCGTGCCTGTGTAATGTGTGAGGCCTTGGGTCCACTGTATTTTATAAGCACAATTCCATTAAAAGCGGAAAAATGTGCATATATGTGGAGGCCCAAATGACTCAGGGTCAGAGACTCTGAGCTTGCTTTACCCAGCAGGGCTGCATAATGGGATGATTTGACCATGGGCGTGGTTACGAGGTTTGGAAGGGTCCACACTTGGCTGTGCGGTGTGCTTAGATCTTTCAAGGAGGAGGTCTTTTGCCTCTCCCCTTGGCATATTATAAAAAGCCCTTTTAACTAAAGCCTTGAGGCTGTTGGGTATTGACCCAGGCCCTCCCGAAGCTATCCTGTGTTTCTGTCTTTCTTCTCGTTGGCTGGGTCTCTCTATCTAATGTTTCTTATCCCTCCCTCCTCCTCCCAAGAACCCTAGAAAAGGTAAGAAAGGTAGGAGCTGGACTCCCACAGTCTCCCACACATATATACGCATGTATCTATGTAGAAAAACACAGTCAGGTACCACATGCCAGGGACACACTGCCCTTGTGTAAATACTGAAGAGATGGCTAACACCACCATTAAGTGACATGATCTTTTTGGACCACTGTGATGAATGTGGTCAGTGTTGCCTGACATGTTATGTGGTGGGGGAGTGTGTTTGGAAGAGTATATATTGAACTGGGAGCAGTGGGAGTTCCTGAGGAGTGGAAATGGGACAGGAGTATGGGACTTCTGATAACACAATCCTGACTTCTGAGGACAGTTCTCCTGTGTGTGTGTGTGTGTGTGTGTGTGTGTGTGTGTGTGTGTGTGTGTGTGCCAGAGGATGAAGTACAGCTCTTCAGTCATGCTCCACCTTACTTTTAAGACAGAATCTCTCACTGAGCCAAGAGCTCACTGATTTGGCTGGGCCAGTTTGCCAGGAAGCTCCAAGGACCCACCTGCCTCTGCCTCCCTACTACTGCTATCACAGACCTCTACTGCCATGCCTGGCTGTTGATGTGGGTGCTGGGAATCTGAACTCAGGTCAGTTTCTACACTTGCACAGCAAGCACTCTACTGACTGAGTCAGATTTTATGTTTTAACTAGCAGACATGCATTATTTTTCAGTAAGTAAACTACAATATACTCATTAAGAAATAAATTCTTTGTTCAGATATAATCTATTTATTATGCAAAAAGCAAGTTCTAGAACAACAGAAATTACTTATTTAAAAACAAAAACAAACAAACAAAAAAAGGGCAGTGGTAGCACATGCCTTTAATCCCAGCACTCAGGAGGCAGAGGCAGGCGGATCTCTGTGAGTTCAAGGCCAGCCTGGGCTACCGAGTGAGTTCCAGGAAAGGCGCCAAAGCTACACAGAGAAACCTTGTCTTCAAACCCAAAAAAACAAAAAAACAACAACAAAAAAAGGGCAGTGGTAGCACATGCCTTTAATCCCAGCACTCAGGAGGCAGAGGCAGGCGGATCTCTGTGAGTTCAAGGCCAGCCTGGGCTACCGAGTGAGTTCCAGGACAGCCAGGGCTACACAGAGAAACCCTGTTTTGAAAACACAACAAAAAACCCCTGAAAACAACAACAACAACAAAAAACCCCAAAACAACAACAACAAAAACCAAAAACAAACAAAACCTTAAACCGGTTTATAGCATGTTTTGAAAATTGAAGAAAAATACCCAGAAAGGTGCTAAGCAGGACTTAGGCTNTGTGTTGCTGAGGGAGGGAAGTGGGAAGGAGGCGTGGCCATCCTTCTCCATACACTTGTGCAATTACTTACAATTCAAAGTAATTTTTCACCTTCTGAAAGCTGAAGTAAGCTTGTAAGATTAACGCTTCTAATATGAAACCACAAATTCAATTTAAAGAAAGAAAATAACTTAATTTCTATTGTTTCCAATTTATTCCCTTAGAAAATACTGAGATTTGGGTAAACTTACCCTTAAAAGAAGCTTGGCCCAGCTTCGTAATACGGAAACGACACTGTAACTCCTCAGAGTCAGCACGGCTGTCTTTGTGTAGAAGTCCCTTCTCTGTCAGGTATCTAAGAGACTCAACAGTTATTTCCCAGAGACTCTTCTCTTTCAACAAAATCTTTTGCTGAACACCAAAAAATGTACCATTCATAAACTGATATATGTCATCAAGACTTGTTGCGATCTGAAAGAATTCAGGACATCATTGGAAAATTTTCCTTAGTTCAAGGAACACGATCATTCACTTTCATATCTTAAAGCTACTTGAAGAAAAAATTAGCACAAAATCTATACAATTAAAAATTAACAAGAAAAACAACTGAAGGGAAAAGACATCATCATGTTGGCACTTTTTATAGAGATTTTTCATTAAAATGCTTTAAAAATCCTATTTTATTATTATTATGATTATTATTATTATATGCTTTGCTTTGTTTGATACAGGGTTTCTCTGTGTAGCCCTGGCTGTCCTGGAACTCACTCTGTAGACCAGGCTGGCCCTGAACTCACAGCAATCCACCCGCCTCTGCCTCCCAAGTGCTGGGATTAAAGGCGTGTGCCACCACACCTGGCTCCTGTTTTATTTTTAGTTGCATGCCTGTGTGTGTCGTGAGGCGTGTGCACATCGGTGCAGGTGCCTATGTGTGTGTGGTGAGGCGTGTGCACATTGGTGCAGGTGCCTGTGTGTGTGTGGTAAGGTGTGTGCACATCGGTGCAGGTGCCTGGGTGTGTGGTGAGGCATGTGCACATCGGTGCAGGTGCCTGTGTGTGTGTGTGTGGTGAGGTGTGTGCACATCGGTGCAGGTGCCTGTGTGTGTATGTGTGGTGAGGTGTGTGCACATCGGTGCAGGTGCCTGGGTGTGTGGTGAGGCATGTGCACATCGGTGCAGGTGCCTGTGTGTGTGTGTGTGGTGAGGCGTGTGCACATTAGTGTAGGTGCCTGTGGAGGGCAGAGGTGTTGGATCCCTGGAGCTGAAGTTACAGGTGGTTATAAGTCACCCAATACGGGTGCTGGTAATTGAACTTGCGTCCTCGGCGAGAACAGTACTGGCTCTTAACCTCTGAGCCATCCTCCAGCCCCAAAATGCTGTTTAGTTTTTATATTACCTCCAAAGCTGTGCTCTGTTTGACCTCCCCAGCCAGCTCCCCCAATTCCACCCAGACTCCTTTTGGAATCCTCTCTTCATCCACTTCTAGCTACCCATGGAAGCATCCTTTAGGTCTACAAACTGCATTAAAAATAAAAAGGAAACATGGACAGCACAGCTAAAAGAATCCACTATGACGGCATCAGGCAGCACTTTGCCAGAGGGGTTACCTTCCTCCTAACAGCCTGTCTCCCCTCTTCTGCCCTGGGCTCCCATTCCTTTTCCTCTTCCCTCCTGTTGTCATTTACAACTTACAACAGTGATCCCAATATCCTGCACTTGGTATTCAGATGTAAAACTCACTCTGAATTAGAATACACTTTTATTAGCCAATTTCACCAAAATCAGCAGGTTATATTAAAATATGATCGATCAATAGTGCTCTCTTACAATTCTGATGATACTTCAATGGGAATATTTAAGTAATCATTTTATGTTAAACCAATATAAGAGATAATAAAAATATTATGGGGCATTCATTTTTTGATTGCTTCTCTCTTTCCTTTTATTAACAATCATTTGTAATATTCAATCAAGCTCAAATGCACTTATAAGATATTCTAGAACTGATATTCAGTTTGTGGATCACTAACGTACTTAAGCTTCTGTGGTGGTTTGAATAAGGTGCTCCCCAAGGTCTCAGGGATTTGAATGCTTGGTCTCTAGTTGGTAGTGTTGCTTGGGTGGGGCCTTGCTGGAGGAAGTACACCACTGGGGGTGGGCTTTGATGGTTTAAGTGCCACACCCATTCCCATTCAGAGCCCTCCGTTTTCTGTTTGCAGTTTGAGATGTGAGCTTGCAGCTTCCAGTTCCAGAGGACATGTCTGCCACCTGCTGTATCCTATTCCCACCATTATGGACTCTAACCCTCTAGAATCATGCCCAAACGAACTCTTTCTTCTATAAGTTATCTTGGTTGTGGTATTTTATCTCAGTAATAGAAATAACCAAGTTTCTACACTGCTTCTCTCCTGACCCATTACGGTAGAAGGCCGGGTAGAGCAGGTGCAAGGAACGTCTTTGCTTGACTCATCTACCTGTCTTTACATCATCTTTCCACTCCTCTCTGGGAAGCTGGGCCACGATTTAAACCTGGGCCAGNCTCTGTCTACCTTTGGACTACTCCAAGGTCACGTCCATTAAAGTATTTATTGAGTGCCAACCATAAGCCAGGTCAGTGTAAGGCACTGGAAGGCAACGGTCAGCAAACAGAAACATAAGCCCTGCCTTTTCAGGGCTTTGGAGCAGGGGACATCATTAGCCAAACAAAAACAACAAAAACATGACCTCAAACTGATCGGTGCTGTTAAAGAGAAGGAATGTAGTTCTGTAAAGGGAATAACAGACTGACGCAGAGGTGTAGCGAGGCATCCCCGAAGAAGTTACCGTTAGGCTAAAAGCTGCAGATGAGGACTAATGAGATAAGGGGTATAGTGAGCATGAGGCTGGACACAGGGAAGGAAGCTGGGCAAGCACCACATCCAGGGAACATTAAGATACTAGTGTACCCTACAATAGAGAAATGAAAACAAAGCCAGGGCTTTGGAATGGAGAGCAAAAAACATGCAAGAGACCAGACTGGAGAAACCAGCTGAGGCTGCATTAACCAGGCACCAGGATGAGAAATTTGGGTTAATATTCTTTTCCTTTGGGTTTCTGTTTTATTTTTAAGACAGAGTCTCATGTAGCCCAGCAGGCCTTCAACTCCTGATTTTTCTGCCTCCACTCCCTAGGGGCTGGGACTACAAGTATATGACTACTATCCCAGGTTTTGGGTTAATTTTTTTTTTTTAAAGACCAAGTCTTACTATGTAGCCTAGGCTGGCCAAGAACTCACAAAGGTCTTCTTACCTCTGTTTCCCAAGTGCTGGGATTAAAGATGTCATAGAACATGCTTGGGTTCAATTTTTATAGCAATAGGAAACCACTGACAAAGTTGAAGTGGAAAGAGTGACATATCCACCCCTGTTTTGTAATTCCTCCCTGTGAAGCATTAGTTGGAGGGGATGTGGTAGGCCAGGCAGTGCCTGCAGGGAGCCATCGAAAGACAGGAAAGTGAGGATTCAGCAAGGGACCCAGGCATGCAGTGCAGGCCTACAGTTGAGAGAAGCCTACTGCTCTTTGCTTCCAATTCAGTGTTTGTAAAATAGAAACTATACTTAGTTCAAAGATTTGAATCCTTAAGGTGTTTATCAGGGTATCTGAAACGTGGCTATGAGAAATAACCAGGGCTCACTAAATCTCACGATGCAACTGTTATGTTCTCTTCCTGGAGTTTCCTGCCCTTCCTGTGTCTCTAGGGATGACCACTTCCATCCTCTGAGCCTCTGACCTCAGGCTGTGCAAGTCACAAATCTGGGCTGGTATCAGAGCCCTTGTTCTTACAGTGTCTCTATGACAACTGTTACACACCTGATAGCATGCTCCCCTGCTACCCCCAGTCAACAACATATGGTTTGGGGCCACGTTTTCCTCCCAGTAAGCCACTCTCCAGTATCTTCAGCCCTTCTCCAGAGTTACAGTATCTGGCCCTACTGACTATTGCCCAGGTCACATTAAGCTTTCTTTTCTTGCCTTCTACTCTACCTAGGATGACTTACTGCTTCCTTCTGCATCTAATCGGGGTCTCTTTTTCAACCTCAATGCTAATTCTTTTTCTCCCTTTTAGACTTTCATGATTTTTTTTTTTTTTGACTTTCATGATTCTAAGTGGCAGGTGATACTGTAATGATACTACTATTCATCTGCAAGGTACCAAAACTTGTGATATCTCTTTATCAGTTATGCCTCACACTTTTACTTCCATGTTCATAGGAATGAGCTAAGAACAGTGGTTTTGCAATGAGAAAAAGCTAATTCAAACTCTGGCTTTTACTACTTTGTGGCTAAATGTACTTGGGCACAAGGGCAAAGTTTAGTTAACTCAAGAATAAATCTAAAAGAATAACCCTAAAAAATCTAATTCCTAATCTCATTATTTTTCATACTTGGTAAAGACTGTACAAATCTCTAAGATGCTGTTTACACGTTAGTAAACCCATCACAATGTGAAAATATTTTAAGTGAAAATGCACTTACTACACCTAGCCTACAAAGCCTCATAACTTGGTAACATTCTGCTCTGTAGAGCATCAGCTGCTGCCCTTCATGTTTGCAGAGCTGGGGTTTGCTACAGCTGTCCAGCATGAGGTGACGGTATTGTACCATAGGGTTACAGGCACACTTCTATTCTAAATGTGAGCAGAGGTGAGGGGTTGTCACATATGTGGATCCACAGTTTCACAGCTTCCATAATACTATCTCCTATAAAATAACTTTTGGTAGGCATCAATTATTATCTGATTTCTTATATTTCTTCTAACTGAAGAACTAAAAAGACCCAGATTTAGAGTATTTTTAAAAAAACAATTCATTTACTTTTATTTTAAGTGCATTGGTGTTTGCCTGCATATATTTCTATGTGAGGGTGTTGGATCTCCTGGAAATGGAGTTACAGACAGTTGTGAGCTGAAATGTGCGTGCTGGGAATTAAACCCAGGTCCTCTGGAAGAGCAGCCAGTGCTCTTATTCACTGAGCCAACTCTCCAGTCCCAGATGTAGATTTTTTTAATGTCATAGGTTGTTCTTTTTCACATTATATTAGAAGTTAACATTTTTTAATATTTTATAATTTGCCTGAATTTTTAAAAATCTCTATTATCTCAGGTAATAGTTGNCATATTTAAGAAGACCTTTAAAGATACCTTCAAACCAATTAAAGACAGAAACAAACTCTGGATTCCCTTGGTGAGTTCCTCCACAAGATGGCTGTAGCAGTTTTCCAGGGGTCCATTGATCAGTTCCAGGACCTATAAAAGTTAAAGCAGTATTATGTTTCCTGCTGTTACTAANGCTAAACAATGCTCCACATAAAGGCCTTACACTTTGTACAGATCCTGGGACGCCCCAGACACCTCCAAAGTCAAAACAAAACCATATTACAAAAAAAAGAGCAAGAATAAACAGATGTTCTATAAAATAAGAACAGAAAAATATTTTCCTTGTCTGAAATACATAAAAACATTTGAGCCTCTCTTTTGAAGCCTTGTTCATGCAGGAGGACATATCATTTAGGGAACAGTGGTGACTAGTGTTTAAGAGATGGTTGCCTGTAAAGGCCAGGCCAGTGACAAGGAAGAAAAGACAGACAGACAGGGCCACAACAGAAGTCTGGGCAGACGGGGCGTTACCTGTTGCTTGTCTTTTTCTTGCAGTAGAAGAATACTCTCTCCAACAGTGTCGATCCCAGCACGGCCAGCCCTCCCAATCATCTGCTTATACTGATTTCTCCTTAAGAATTCTCTAGCCACATAGGGAGCTCTTAAGATGACTCTATGGACGGTATAAAATTAAACACAGTTCCATTTTATCTACCTGTTATTAAATGTAATGACATGTTAGCTTTAAATAAAACTCCATCTTTGACGTCCTATGTTCTTAAGTATATCTTCTGTAATTCTTACAAAACACTAAACAATATCCTTCTTTTCTTATGAAGGAATTAGCTGAAGTTCAGTAAGTGGCTTAAGCCATGAGGTTAGTAAATGCCACAACCATCCTTGCACTCAAGTCTCTGTAGTCGAGAGGCCTATGAGCAGTCTATAGCAGTGCTCTCCAAAGCGTCCTGATCTTATACCTGGACCTGAAAGATTTAGACCACCACTGCATGCTACCAATTTATGAACTGATACTATCTTTAACTGTAAGGCACTGCAGATTTCAACTGGACTGAGTCCACAAAAAAACAGCAATTTCAGTCCTGCTATAAACTAGTCTGCAGTCAGCTTTCTTGTTCAATCACTGCCTATAGATTAACAGCCTCTGCACTTATGGATCTCAACAGACTGTTTAGATTGAACGTTTGAAGAAAACAAACATAAAAGACGTGACGAGAACACACAGAATCAAAGACTAAATACAATAAATAAAANAGGGAACAGGAAAGACTTTTGGAAAACTGTGAATAGTGTCCACAGAAAATCCCAGGGGGAATCATAGCCACTGTAGTAAAGCAGACTGCTACAAGAAGTGTAACACAAGAGAATCCTTGGAAATTTTAAAATTCATTTAAAATCTAAAGAAATAATGAATGAATACATTTAATAGAACAGTAAAAAACTAACTTTTTATATTCTGACAATTCCATACATGTATAAAATGTATTGCTGCCGGGCAGTGGTGGCGCACGCCTTTAATCCCAGCACTCGGGAAGCAGAGGCAGGCGGATCTCTGTGAGTTCGAGGCCAGCCTGGGCTACCGAGTGAGTTTCAGGAAAGGCGCCACCAAAGCAGAGGCAGGCGGATCTCTGTGAGTTCGAGGCCAGCCTG
>LZPO01027368.1:843163-858677 GCA_001675575.1 Neotoma lepida
GAGTGCTCCAGGGAGCCTCCTCCTGTGAGTGCTCCAGGGAGCCTCCTCCTGAGTGTGCTCCAGGGAGCCTCCTGTGTCTCCCCAGTATTGGTACAGTGTGTACCACCATGCCTGGCTTTCACAGGGACGCTAGGAATCCAAACATGGGTTCTCTGACTGAGCCATCTCTCCAGCCCCATAAAAGGTTTTTCCAATTTTAATTCTTACTTCACTAACAATTAGAAATACTCTCCAAGTCTTTTTTTCAGATCACAGAACCCTATGGAAACCTGATTAAAACTAAGGGAAAGTCAACTATTTATGTAAACACATCACTTTAGATACAACTTCAGAGCTTTATGGACTTCCTGAATTGTTGTTCCTATACTTCCTGTGAATGCATGGAACGGAGGTCAGGTTTAGACCCCGCTCCGCTCTGATTATCTCCCCTACAATACATACCTTTACTGGAGATGGTTTGTTTTATTTTAAGGCAGAAATTCTCTGCTCTGAAAATGGAAACATACCGCATGGCAAAACAATGTCTAAACAATAACACTTTACAAACCTCAACAGTATCTTAAATTATACTAAAAAATTGAGTGATTTTGTAAGAAAATTTAAATGATCGACTTCCTTATTCTTCTTAGTTTTTTAAAAAAAATTTTAGGGGTGTGTGTGTGTGTGTGTGTGTGTGTGTGTGTAAGAGTGCAGGTGTCCACAGGTGCTGAATCCTCTTGGAGCTGGAGTTACAGGCAGTTGTGAGTCTCCTGAAATGGGTGTCGGAAACAGANCTTGGGTCAGGTCCTCTGTGAGAACAGGAAGTGCTCTTAACCACTGAGCCATCGTCTCTCCAGCCCAATGCACTGAGCTTTTTTGTTTGTTATATATTTGTTTGTTTGTCATTATGTACCCTGGCTGTCCTGGAACTCACTACGTAGACTAAGTTGGACTCAAACCCACACAGGTCCTCCTGCCTCTGCCTTCTGAGAGCCTGAATTAAAGGCATGAGCTATCATGCCTGTTTTTTTTCTTTAAATAATCAAAGCCATTACTGTAAAGGCAGACTATCAATTACTGAAATTCAACTTCTTGACTGTACCCTAAAAATTTTTATCATTGTATGATCTAATTTAGACAGTCTATGCCAGTAGGATTGAGAGGAAAGATAGAGAATGGCCAGATTAAAAATTCATGATAATAGTCTATGACTGCCAAAATAGCCTCAGGTAAGGGGCCAAACAGGGGTGTAAAAATTATAAAACCCACACACAACAAACAGGTGCAGGAAAAACAGAACTATCAGCACTTACAGCTGCCTTACACTGTCTCTGTGGACACAGCAGAGCTCATATCACAACAACTCAAACTCCCAAACTAATACATTTCCAGAATTCATAGGAAATTGTATCTAGTGTCCACGCAAGTTAAGAAAACAAAGACAGTGGTTATCAAAGAGAAAGTTCAGCTGCAGACATGACCTGGCCTAGGAGAGATGACAGTGGTTAGCCTACCCTTGCTGTATGCAGCCCACCTGTGACCCGGCCTCAGAGCGATGGCAGTGGTTAGCCCACTCTTGCTGCATGCAGCTTGCTGGGGCCCATTCCCAGACATGCAGAATGGTAAGATGTGGCTGAACCCTGGGTCACTGCTCAGCCAAAGCTTCAAATCTAAGCCTCTGTTGTGGTCACTCTCCTGTAACGGACAATAGTCTACTTTAATGTGAATTTCAGGTAAACTTTCCTTAAGGCCAATTCCTTCAGAACCTAATCAAACAATAATGCCCTGTTAAGAAAATAGTGATCGTCCAACAAGTAGAGTGTTTTATTCAGTCTGTAACTTTTGACAAACATAGAACAGATATTTTAAAAAGATTAACATACTTGCTTAAAAATTTGCACAACATTTCTGCTACATTTTCACAGTTCTTCTTACTGGGACAAAAAACCAGGCAGGAGTAGCTGGGGATAACTTCTGCCACCAAGGCCACCAAGTGATCGGGATCCATCCTTTTCAGGGTATCAGAATACTGCAAAACAAGAAACCACGCAGATTGCAACCACAAAAGCACATCAATTTTCCCATGTGACTTTTAAATTTCTCCATATCTCATTGTTAAAACAAAAGATGAGAGCGCTATAGAACACCAACTGTTCAATTTTCTTCTTAGGTAATTTGTTAGAGATTTGGTTTGGGGCACATTTAGTCTAAAAAGAGGATTAAACAATTAAGGAAGTGAAACAGCTCATGTTATTAATAACTCTGTCATATGCCCACCTCCACCTGAGCCAAACACAAAGCCCAGAGAGAGACGAGGATTGATGCCACCAACAGTCAAAGGACCTCACAAGTGACAACTGCCTTTACTATTACTAATCAGATTCCTTAACACTTTCAGAAGTGAAAAAAAAATAGCAGTGAATTATGACAATTTGTAACATTGTGCAGGGACNCAAAGGATATGAAATAAAAGGACAGTCATTTAAAATCTCCTTAGTTCCTTTTACTTTACTGAAAACTAAGATAAGGATTTAGACTATACCTCACAAAATTCTAAAGCTGTGATAAAATGCATCCCTTTAAAGTACCTTCCATGTCAGTTGTAAGCCATCAGCATGCAAACACGACCACTTCTATACATCAACGTGTCAGCTACAGACTATATAAATTATTCTCTTGTTGTTGCTGAATGAATGACATATCTACCGGATATGTCTCCAAATTTTCATGGTTCAGGAGCCAAGGAACATCTTACCAGTTCATTAATTAGTCAGGTGCAAATAATCTAGTAAGTACTTCCTCAAAATTCAGCAGTCATTTGAATAAAAAGTATTCTAACTCTTACCTACCACAAGAGCTCACTAACAGGATGTGTACACAACGTGGTAGTGTCTTTCAAACTGGTGAGGGATTGCACACAGTCTTGTCCTACAGGTTTTCACAGTATCACATACAGCGACTGTAAAATCCCCAACTTTACAAACATATGCCCAAGGAAGAGGCCCAGTATGGTCGAATGCTAAAACTGGACCTAGGTGTAGCTCAGTGGTCATGTGTGCCTATATGTGCAGCAGAGGCCCTGGCTTGATCCCCAGCCCTGCAAACAAAACAGAGGAAACAGCTGCATTCAGCCAGGAGCTGTCATCCATGACAGATCAAGTCCCAAACCCCTTCCCCCAATATACACCCGCTAGACCCAAGTGAACCTGCTGCAGTGCCCAGCACACCTAGACACAGAGCCTGGACTTAAGGGCTTCAAACCATCATACCTTGTAATTAAGGAGACGTGAGAAGGTCATGCCATTCGCAGCTCTGCTGTCTACCTCATATATTGCGTCATTTACTTTCAGGTATTCTTTTAATTCAACCTTGAATTAAAAGGAAATATGCAATTAATATAAAATTTGTAGTTTGAAATTTAATAAATATTTTAACAAAGGACACCTACACAAAGGCCTCAGCTTTTCTAGGATCTGTAGACATGCTTCAACTTAAAAGTTCTGGCTCTGCCATTTCCCTTTGCCTCTTTTTCCCTTTACATAAAAGCAGGAATTAAGATCCTCGAAAAGTTACTTTTGAATTAAATAGTATACATCCCAAAGGAAACCAGATCCTTTTGTATTTGTTGTAAGAAGTAGGAATGAGGGGCTGGAGAGACGGCTCAGGGGTTAAGAGTGCTTGCTGCTCTCCCAGAGGACCCGAGTGCAGTTCCCAGCACCCACAACAGCTCACAACCGCCTGTAACTCCTGCTCCAGGGGATCTGATGCCCTTTTCTGGTCTCCACAGGCACGCACAAACACATGGCAGACATTCACTCAGACATATACACATAAATAAAAATTTAGTAAATATTTAAAAACAAAAGTAGGAATAAGTCATAGTCCTCACATTTTCTTTTTTTGTACTATTTCTTAAGATCTAGAACTTTCCATGTTAGTTTCAATTTTAAATGCCACTTAAGTACTTGTGGACAGAAACAGTTTGCAAACAGATTTTCTTTTGGTAGGGAGATCCGTGTGTGTGTGTGTGTGTGTGTGTGTGTGTGTGTGTGTGTGTGTGTGTGCATACAGGTGCAGGTGCATATGTATGTACAAGCACGTGCTCACACGTGTGTGAATGCATGAGATGAGAGGACAAACCTCAGGTGTACTTCCTCAGGCACTGTCCATCTTATTTTTTAAGACAGGGTCTCTCCCTTCCCTGAAGCCTGCCAAGTAGGCCAGGCTGGCTGGCCATGGAACCCCAATGACGCTCCTGTCTTAGCACTAGGATTATATATATACATACATACACACATATATAAGGCACGTGAGCCTGCCTGGCTGTTCTGTATGGGTTCTAGGGACTGAACTCGGGTCCTCATGCTTGCAAGGCAAGCACTTTATCACCTGGCTATCTCCCCAGCCCTCTGTTCACTGGTTCTTAAGAGTGGATTCTTGACTGTTTATTTTAAAAAGTGGGTTCTTAATCTGACATCTAAGGTCAGAAAATATTTCCTGGAAATTTTTATATTTGGTACAAATGTAAAAACAACGAATTTCAAAATAATATTTAGTGATCCTCAAAAATTACCTTCTAAAAATCTAGACACAGGACATCCACACTAGTACTGTAGATATAGTGTATGCACATTACAAATATTATATATCCAAGCACATACAAGTATATACAAGCATAGTGTATGTACACTACAAGCTATCTTCAAGTAACAATGAATTGTACTTTTAACTTCACTCAAGCATTTTGGGAATTATTTGGCAATAATTCTGGGTATTATTAGGTTTAAATTTAGATCCATGTAAGCCAGGTATGGTAGCACTGCCTGTAATACCAGCATTTGGGAGGTGGACGAAGGAGGACCAAGAGTTCAAGGTTATCTTTGCTGGATAACGAGTTCAAAACCAAGAAATAAAAATAAAATAAAATAAATCATATCAATCCTTACTTTAAAAAGTACTATAATTACTAAAGCACAGGCACTTGAAAATATTTTAAGAGCTTTTTTCCTTCACAGAGTCTTGCTAGAGAGCCCAGGCCAGCTCTGAACTCAGTCTGTAGCTCTGGCTGGCCTAAAACTCAAGCTCCTCTGGCCTCAGCCTCCTGAATGCTAGGATTACATGTCTGTACCATCAAGCCTGACTAAGGCAATTTCTTTCTTTAAGTCAAAAAAATTATTTTAGAGCCCACACGAAAGTACTCTATTTACATCATTTCACCCCTCCCTGTTCTTCTTTCTCAAGTTCATGACCTTTTCTTTAATTATTGTTGTTCACACACAGCATACTGAGTTCACTCAGTGTTGCTTGTATGCATAAGTGTTTAGGGCTGACCGCTGGGGACTGGATCCATCAGGGTGCTCACCCCTAAGACCAACCCTCCCTCTCATTTATTTATGTGTATGAGTGTTTTGTCTGCATGTTGTCTGTGCACCACGTGTGCAGTGTCTTTGGAGGCCAGAGGAAGGCACTGGGTCCCATGGGACTGGAGTTAAAGAACTGTATGAGCTGTCATGTGGGTGCTGGGAATTGAATCCGGGTCCTCTGGAAGAGCAGTCAGTGCTCTTATCCACTGAGCCATCTCTCCAGCCCCGATTCTCCCTCTTAGCAGCCAATGACTGGCAGTGGCTCTTCCTTAGCAACCAATGACTGGCAGTGGCTCTTCATCTAGGGGTGGGCCTTGTGAGATTGAAAATATGAAACCTTTAACCAATTTTCCTGGGGGCCATGCTAATCATCTGTACTATTCTGATTTTAAAACACGTGTTGCTGAAGCAAGAACCAAGGTAAATTTCTTAACGTCGACAGTAGGTCCAAACATATCTCATGAAATCTTACCCAATTAAAACATTAACTTCAGATACTAAGAAGTGAAACATAAAGTAAGTTCTGGGAAATCTCATTCAGTAAATGTTTACTGAGGACCCACTGTCCAGTCATCGGTCCTGTTGCTGTAAGTACATTGGTGACCCAAGCCAAGATCCCCAGCCTCACGGTTGACACTTGCTGTACATAAACTATTAGCATACAGCTATGGCGAGTGGAATTATGCACCTTTCCCACTCAGTTGTTTTAAAACACACTATGTTCACCATTTCTTTTTTTTTTCGAGACAGGGTTTCTCTGTGTAGCCCTGGCTGTCCTAGAACTCTCTCTGTAGACCAGGCTGGCCTCGAACTCATAGAGATCTGCCTGCCTCTGCCTCCTGAGTGCTGGGATTAAAGGCGTGCGGCACCCCCCCACCCCATCCTGCCACCCTTATTTCTAAGGTGAATACATAATAACCAATACCGTGCAAACTTTGGGTACATACTGGTCTGAACTGACTCGTGTAATACTCGGCTTTAAGGAACTCCTGTAGGTCTTCGACGTTGTTTAACGTTGCACTCATGCCAATAATCTGAGTTGTTTCTAAAAAAAATCAAAATATTAAGAACAATGTGTCATTTATGTCCTAAAGTAATTTTAGCAATACTTCAGTGTTCTTCTGCCTGAGTGGTCTGGAAACAGCAGGAAGATGAGGGCACAGGTCGAGTGTCCTTTATCCGAAATGTTTGGACCAGAAGTGTTTCAGATTTGGGATTTTTGTCAGATTTTGGAATATTTGCATATACATAAAGAAGAATCTTGAGGTAACCTAAGTCTAACCACACAATTTATTTGTTTTATATATTCCTTACACCCAAAGGTAACTTTTTATGCTACTTTTAGTGTACCTGCATTTTTGACTGTGCCCCATCAAATGAGGTCAATAAAATTTTCCATTTGTGGTATTATAAGAGCATTCAAAAAGTTTTAGACCATTCTGGATTTCTGATTTTTCAGACTGCCAAACTGTATATTGTCACAGTAAATAATCTGATGCTCATGGAATGAGACCTTTCAGGCAGCCCAAAAGGACACTTAATAAGACTTGTAAATAAAATAGAGGACATAAACATACTATAGTGTGCATCTGGCAGCTGTAGAGGACATAACGTTCAAAGAGTCCCAAGCTCTTTTTAAAACAATACCAGAGCTTGATCATGTAGTGCTGGCTGGCCCAGAACTTTCACAATTTAAAAACTACTCTTGGGGGGTCAGAAGTGTTTCTCAGTATTTGAGTACATGATCAGCATAGATACACTGGACTCAATCCCTAGCACCCACCAATAAAAAAACGTATGAGATGACATTTATAATCTTTCCATATATAGGGTAAGCACTGTAACACCACATCAATAGATATAGATATGTTAGAGTATTTCATGCATATCTAAAGACAATTGGATGTTGCAAAATAGTTCCTTAAAGTGACTACTGAAATATATTTTGCCAGGTGTGGTGGTGTACACCCTTAATCTCAACACTCAGAAGGCAGAGGCAGGCTCTCTGTGACTTTGAGGCCACCTGGTCTACACAGCAAGTTCCAGGCCAGCTAGAACACACAGAAAGTTCCAGGCCAGCTAGAGGTCTATAGTGAGACCTTGTCTTTAAAAAAACAAAAACAGAAAAGCACATACTGTTCTCCTGGGAAGATGGTGGTGACGGTGCTGAGGGCAATGGTGGCAGTATGCCTTATCCAGGGCTGTGTGAAGCCACAGGGAAGGCAGCACACATTTTCAAGTAACCCTCACAACCGCCTCACCAGGCTAGCACCATTCCAACCTCCATTTTACAGACAGAACTATGGNGGCTGATGACATGACTGAGATGGAGCTGAGGCAAGCAATTTGAAAACAGGTCTGCTCCAAGCATCTTTGTAATTCTCACCATCTATTCTTTCAACACAAATGTATAACTGACAAGCTGGGCATGAACCTTAAGTACCTTGCTCTAGGTTATAGAACCTAGCTACAGAATTAAGTTGTTTACACACAGAACTCAACTCTAAGTCAATACTTACTGCTAGTGTAGAGGACTTTGGCTAGGGTCATCTCCAGTATGGCACCACGGCTCCCTTCACCAATCATGTGCAACTATGAGATTTAAGGTGGGGATAGGGAGTAAAGAAGTCAATTTTCATATACTGTCTACATAAAACATGGCTTTTTGTGCAGAATGAATAAGTATTGGATATTACAACTATAGTACACATTTAGTGCTTCAGGTTAATGAAATTTGGGGCAGCATCCTGACACATTTGGGATTTGATAAGTACCATTATAAAATGTCTCTGTAGACCCACATTCACAGCTCAAGAAGCATTTGCCATAAGACCAAATTTAAGACTGTCTGGCATGGACGGTCTCTTGTGTTCTCTGCATATTAATTTAGTTACTGGGAAAATGAGCACAGTATGTTACTATAATAAATATGATGTTAACCAACCTCATCAACAACAACCAGACCCAGAGTGCTGATCCTTCCAGTCTCGATCAAGGCGTTCACCAGGCTATGCCCTTTCTCAATAGTGGCGACATACAGTGATTTCTTTTCCCTCCTCTTAGTGGGAGGAAATCTTCCTTTGCTTCCAGCATATTCTTCAACAAAGAAACCAAGTTCTATTCCAAAACTTGATAAACTGGAAATCTAGAGTTGTAGTTAAATAAACAAAAACACAAATAAGAGATGGAGTTAAAAGTACTCAGAAGGATTCCCTTACTGTAAAACTGTCCCCATTGGTGGGTCCAATGTAGGAACGCCTATCTAGGAACTGCTGCAAAAATAAAATTACAATCTTTACAAAATAAACATATGTAACTCTTAATTTACTGTATGTGTATGGGCATACTGTCTGGATGTGTATCTGTGCCCTGTGTGCATGCAGTGCCAGAAGCCAAAGAGGGTGATGGATTCCCTGGGACTGGAGTTACAGATGGTTGTGAGCCACCGTGTGGGTGCTTGGAATTAAACCCAGGTCCTCTGGAAGAGTAGCCTGGGCTTTTAACCATTTCTCCAGCCCTGATATGTGTAACTTTTAAAGTATATAATGTGAAAATAAATTTTACCTGTCTCCTTTTATATACAAAGAAACCATCAAATTGACTCATTTATTCTGATAAGGTAATGAATTAGTTTCTGCTTGAAAAAGCAGGCTAAATATTGATGGAACATTTAAGATATAGCTCAAACCAACAACTTAGTAAAAAAAAAAAACTATACACAGTTACTATTTGAAAGTAAGTATTCTGTGCTACTTCAGTAATCAAAACAAACAATGAAGCAGTTAGCAGTTAATACATTCATGCTGGTTTTAGATCTTAAGACGTCCTATTAGAAAATAACAGCTGTTTATGTACACACACCTTTTCTTGGACAATTGCCACGTATGGAAGAATCATTAATACATCTTTCTGTCGGCAGAGCAGTTCTTGCAGCATTAAAATCTCAGCCACAAGGGTTTTCCCACCACTCGTCGGCAAGGAATATATTAAATTTTTTCTTTTTTGCACAGAACTTAATGTTAGACAAGTATGCTGCCAGTCTGTAGAATTCAAAGAGAAACAGCCTAGATTATTCCCCCCTTCAATATTCTCAGGAGATTTTTCTGAGAAGAACTCGGGTATCTCAGTGTGGCAGTCTTCATGAGGATCACTGTAATTCTTACAGATGGTAAATGCCCCAATCCTGAATGTGCACAGCCAGCAAGTCTGAGTTCAGCACTTGTCAGCAGGGGGGCAACTGGCTCGCCCTTACAATCCTGACAGATACAGGCGTCGAATTCCAGCAGAGCAGACCGCTGGCTGGGGATGAGGGGCCAATGTGTATAGAAAAGAGCAGTCTAAGGACCTGTGTTCATTCTAAAATCGTCCTGTGTTCTACAAGATAATGTAGGCTTACCTCCCTCACCTACCCAAGAGGCTCTCAGGCAGAAAGAGAGGAAGGAAGGGAAGAAAATCCACAAGATCTCACACAAACCAGAAAAACCTTCAGTTAACTCTCTTACAGACTTGATCTTAGAATGGTCCAAATATCATTTTAAATAAGGACTATTTAAACCATAAGAGGCTTCAGTTACTAACTGGCACAACCAGGGTCTCCCCACCCCCAATTTAGTAAGAAATAATTGATGAAAGCAGAACATGTGTGAGACAGTACGTGAAAACTAGTGTGCTGAAGAATTTAGAGGTTGAGGATGTAGTTCAGTTGGTAGAGTGCTCACCTAGCATGTATGAAGGCCTGGGGTGATCCCCAGCACCTCATAAAAGGGTGGCTCATGCCTGTAATCCTAGCACCTGAGCAGTGGAGACAGGAAGATCAGACTTTCAAGTTTATCCTCAACTACATAGCTAGCCTGTGTTCGACAAGGCTCTGGGTCAAAGTGATGATAATAATAGAAATAATATGAAAACGTACATCAACAATCTTCAAAATGCATACTAGTATTTTTTGTGACTGGATGTTTAGCCTAGACATACACACACACACACACACACACACACACACACACACACGGCATAAGCACGTGCCTGTGTATCACATATATTATATATATATATACACACACATACCCTGGTGCTGGGACTTGGACCTGGGTCCCCTGGAAGAGCAGTCAGTGAGTGTTCTTTACTGCTGAACCATCTTTTTATCATTAGAACAAGCAAACAAAGTAATAGATACATAAAAAAGAAGCTCAACTGTAATCTACAGGATCGGCCAAACAGACAGGAAGGAAAAAAAATCCCAGTCATAAAATCAGAGAGTACAGAGAGAAGTCACCACTGGACAGTCTGTGAGAAAAGTGACGCAGCATTACAAAACATAAAACTGCACGTTGACTTCATCAGCATTTCTTCCAGGATTCTCCATGGACTCAGGAAGAGGGTGTAAACAGCATGCGCAGGATGTTTATTGCATCATTGTCTAACAAGTACTATGGGGTGGGGTNGGGGGAAGTTAAATGAGTTATTGCAATATGTCATTCACAGCTTAAAAAAGGGAACCTAGGGCCAGTGAGATGGTTCAGTGGGTAGAGTCGTTTGTTGCCAAGCCTGAAAGCCCGAGTTTGATCCCAAGGACCNACACAGTGAAGGGAGAGAACCAAATCCCACAAGTTGTCCTCTGACATCCAGATACATGCCATGGCTACATACATACACACCCAAGCATACAAAACAAACAAGTGAAAAAAAGTTAAAAACTATTTACACACATCCCAAATTTAATTTAAAGGGCTTGAATACATTGTTTTAAGAATTAAAGTGAGGCTGAGGGTGGTGGTGCACATCTCTAATCCCTGCACTTGGGAAGCAAGGGCAGGCAGACTGCAGTGGATTCGAGGCCAGCCTGCTCAAAATAGAGTTCCAAATAGCCAGGGCTACACAGTAAGGCCTCACCTCAAAATAAGACATTAAACAGTTATGCCTGAATAACAGATACAAACAAACTTAGGGTTTAGTGATTTTCAAGTACTTAAAATGACTTTTTTTTAAAAAAAATATTTAGAAAATATTAAGCTGACAGATCTGGCTCAGTAGCAAAGTGAGTGCTTAATGTGCAAGGCCTTAGGTTTGCTCTCCAGATTGTAAATAAACCAAAGTATTTAAAATGTAAATAACGTACCTCATATTGGTATCACCCACCAGTCATCAAATTGCAGAAGTTTATACACAAATTTAACGATATTCACATTTTATACACACACACACACACACACACACACACACACACCATACATGATGTGCACATATGCGCTTGCACTCACAGTGATTTACTAAGGCTTTTACTTAGACACTACCAACATGACAGTCATTACAAGTAATTTATCGTGTTATTTGGCAAAGAATCTTAACTACACGGTAAAACCATTGTTTTGCCGTATAATGTTTTTTTGATAGATAAGGCACTGTTTAAGTAACAAGGCCAGAGTTAAAGAGGCCAGCAGGTGGGAATTCTCTAAAGCCCAATATACCAGGAAAAGTGCTAGTTACATAAGACACTGAGTCCCAGTCCTGTCTTAGCTATGCACTGTGCTACAGGCCTGTATGTCCAGTATTTGGGAGGCAGATGCAGGAGGATCATGAGTTTGAGGCAAGCCTGTGCTACATGAGCTCCTGTCTCAAAACATGAAGGCTGGGAATGTAGTTCAGAGGCAGAGAATTTGTCTATCATGTTCAAAGTTATGGGTTCAATCTCTAATACCACAACATACCTACACAGGCTCAAAAACAAACAAAAAAAAGCAGGGCCCTAGAAGCCTGCCCTCAAGGGAATCACCTGGCAGCAGATCAGACTAAACAAAGTAGCCAGCAGAAGGGCAGGGGGGAGAAAGTTAACGTGTATTTTAAGAGTTTGGTTTTGTTGAGACAGGGTCCTCATGTAGCCCAGGCTGGCCTTGAACTTGCTGTGTAGCTGGGAATGACCTGATTGCCTGACCTCTATCTCTTGACAGGGAGGACTGCAGGAATGAGTGCACACTACACCCAGCACTAGACTGTTAGCTCACCAGCCATGTGTCTCACAACTTATAATTTCTTGGATTCTTTTATGTGTATGAGTGCATGTCTAGNCCCACAAAGGTTTGAAGAGGGCCTCAGATCCCCTAGAACTGGAGTTACACACNGCTGTAATCCACCATGTGGGTGCCAGGGACCAGATCCCAGTCCTGAAGGAATCAAGCACTCTTAGCTACAGAGCCCTCTAGAATATCTTAGATTATTATAGTCTGATGTTAGACTTTATTTTCTCGTCATTCTACTTCTCCAACCTGATTGTCTTCTGAGTTGACAATTCACATTTTCAAACAGTTCATTCGTTCTCCAGAAATATTGATGAAGTGACGGCAGATGGACTGACCTCCTATATGGCACCTGCTGTCCCTCTGTCTACAATGGTATATCTGAAACATATGCAAGGACCCNGGACTTTTGAAAAACATTGCATAATTATTATTATTACCACAGTCTTTTTTGCACTTAAATCTTAGCTGCCTTTAAATGTGTTTAACTGCTATTACTGATTTCTTTCACTGAAGATTCTGAGCAGTCAAAGGAATTTAAACAACTAAGTTGTTAGAGAATTCAGATGCAGCGAATACCAAGGAAACAATAAAAGAACTAATCAGAGAAGAAAACAGTGAGAAGCAGAGTACAAAGGAATGAAAACTCAGTGGTGTAGTCAATTGCAGAATGTGAAGCTGTGCTCATGTGGAAGCATGTCTGGGCTTGGATTCCTTTGTAACTTAAGTGAGGGCACAGGAAGTGAGGGGACTGAAGACTACTTAGGCAAGGGACACAGCCAGGACACCTGGCTTGAGAAGAAGGATAAGGAAGTGAAGAAGTCCATGATAGGGGATTCAGGGTGAACACAACTGATCTTTTGGTCATTCCAGATGAGAAACAGAACCAGGGAACCGGTTACCTGCTTCCACTGATTTGAATTAATGTTCGAGTATTACTTGAATTATAAATTTGGTTTTCATTTTATAAGAAGTATTACCATATAGTTTTTTGATTCCTTTCAACTGAACATAAAGGTCTCTCACTTTGCTCGGCAGAGAATAAAAAGGACCAAGATCATTGGACGGTGACTCAATGGTTTCTTTAGCAACACTGATTTCCTCAGACAGGAGCATCTCTTTGAGTTGTTTACTCCTAGAAAATACTGGGGTCTGGGCTGTGGCATTCCCAGTCATGGCACTTTTTAGANGGTCTGTAATGCTCTTCCTCCTACTGGTCTCTGATGAATCTCTGACTTTAGAGAAGTCATCATTTTGCTGCGGTAGCACTTCACGGCTACAGGCCAGTTCTTCATTTGNTGATTTATGTGAGTTCCCATCTCTTTCCTTAGTAGACTGACCACCCAAATCATTTGGAGAGTTCTGCATACTTTCAAAGTATAAAATCTGAGAGGAAGGCACATCAAATAAAAGATCATTTTCAGGTTTGGGTCCAGCAGGGACATCTAGATCACTCTGGCTCTTTATGTGCTTATTACTCTCAGAGTCGGTAACACGGGGTTTGTTTTTGATGACGTCTGAACAAACATCTTGGGTAGCAGAGTCTGTAGCAAGAGTCTGAACACAGGGTTCAGGCAGCTGCATACACTTCTGTTCCAGGACATCAACTTGAGCTAAAAAGGAATTTTCTGCAAAACTATCATAGTCACTGAACATGTCCTCTTCACTGTCATTTTCCTGAAACAAAAATACATAAATGAATTCCATCTTCATCAAGAATAAAACATGTTCCAGCAAAGAACTATACCAAATATATCACTATATGCAAATTATCCTCTGAATACATATTGTCATCACCAGATAAAAGAAACAAGCCCAGAGAGTTGAGCTGAATTGCCTAAATAGTGCTGCTGAATTATTATGGGGTATCACGNTGCTTTAAAAAAAATATTTTTTTAGCCAGGACAGGATCTCATATAACAGAGGTATGAAGCCTTGAACCTCCTGCTTCTATGTCCTGAGTGTATCACCATACTTGGTTTTATGAGGTGCTGGGAATCAAGCACAGGGCTTTGTGCATGCTAGGTAAACATTCTACCAACTCAGCTACATCCCCAGCTCAGCCCAAGGGGTGATATTGGAATTCTAAATTATTTATTTATTTAGGTGCTGAAGTGTCTGCCCAGCTTCGCCCCCCACCCCTTCCCCCACTGGTGAACCCAAACTCCCAACCCTTGGTATTCTAATTTTTTAAAAAATTTTATGTGCTTTGCCTGCATGCATGTCTGTGTGAGTGTTGGGTCCCCTGGAACTGGAGTTACCGACAGTTGTGAGCTGCCATGTGGGTGCTGGGAACTGAATCCGGGTACTCTGGAAGAGCAGTCAGTGCTCTTAAACGCTGAGCCATCTCTCCACCCGCAGGGATTTTAATTCTTAAACCTGTGCTAAAGCATTAAGGAATGAAAGAATGGTAGCCACCTATAAGGTAGTGAGTTCAATAGACACTTNTAATAACTCCCACCCAGGCACTAACGTAGAGGCTGGCCTGCTACAAAATCATGGTTGTACCACTAGACATTACAAGCAAATTCTGTTCTGAACTTGGATTTGAGACAAGAGTGTGCACACTCATGTGGGGTGTCTTACTGAACAGAAAAGATGTAAACTGGGAGGTAATAATCATTTATTAGAGTTACAACTTGGGTTCTCAACTTCCCAGGGCCCAGTTACTGTTGTAAATTCTAGATAATATGGCTAGTTTAATAAAGTAACCAGCACGTCATAGGTCACCAATAAAAAGTTTTATTAGTAAAGTAGAAACGAGTCATTTCGAAGGCTGGCCTTCTGTCTGTCAAGCCAGTTAACTGNCCCCGGGAACACTTTTTATGACAGGAGTGGTGTGTGTGTGTGTGTGCGCGCATGTGTACGGCTCACATCCACTTAGAAGGCTTAAGGCAGCATCTCCCAAGTGTGGTGAACAAGGATAACGAAGATGAGAAGAGCACACGAAGGTGACTCATCTAACCGGTCAACCGTGTGCACCTGGGAAGTTACAACCCCCCGCAGCTGTGCCCGGTGCAGGAGACGTGGGTCGGCACCGCAGCCCTCGGTGATGACGGGACCGGGTTCTGCGGGGCATCAGCGGGGCTGTACCTGGGCGGGCTCCGGGCTCCCGGTTTTCCGCCGGCGGCTCCCGGCTGCCGCTTCGTCCTCCGGGTC
>LZPO01027368.1:889367-910194 GCA_001675575.1 Neotoma lepida
GCAAAATTGTTGCCTCTGAGCTGGGATGGAAACAAACCATCACAGCGGACCACGCTGTGATGGAAGGCCTTATAGGGGGTATGGAGCATGAGCATAGGGAAAATACCGCAACACTGTGATGGTGTAATCGTGTACCATTGGCAATTACTGATGATGATGCCTAGGCTCTGAGTCATTGAAGGCAGGGAGGAGGGTTCTGAAATGTGGGTGGTTCTTAGTTGACTAACATTCCTCCCTCTTGTTTATTATAAAAGGTAAGGAATAATAGGAAGGGGTGACTGGTGAGGTAGGAATGAGGGTGCCATGCTCTCTAGAGTGCTCCCTGTTGTCTGAGGGCATCAACATCTTTGGGGACCCAAGAAAGCTGGAATGCTGGCCAAGTGCTGGAAGAGCAGGCCGTTTTACTTGCTGTCCAGGCTCTGTGGGACCATCTAGTGCTAGGGAAGTATGGGCCGCATTGGAGCAGCTCACAGTCTTTAATTGATTGGAAACCTGCTGGAACAGAAGGGGCAGAAGGTGAAGTTAAGGAGTTTTAGGGGAGCGTTTTTATCTTGGGTGTACATTTGAAACTTCCAGGCCCAGGGTCCTGGTAGGTGGGGGAGTGGAATCCTAAGACTAGGGGAGAGACAGAGACAGAGAGAGAGACAGAGACAGAGACAGAGAGGAAGGGGGAGAGAGAGGGAGGGGGAGGGAGAGGAGGGAGAGAAAGAGAGAGAGAGAGAGAGAGAGAGAGAGAGAGAGAGAGAGAGAGAGAGAGAGAGCGAGCCCACCATCAGGAATAGGCAGATGGGGAAACTTCAGACTTATCTGGAGTCCATGTCACCTGTGAGAGGTGGATCCGAGTCCATTCCCTGAAGCTTATATTATTTTTTTTAAGTTTACAAAAAGAGATAAAAAGTTTTAGATATGTTAACATTACCACTTGTTTGAAATCCACATTGTAGCAGAGGCAGTAGACTCACGCCTTGGAGTCATAGTAAAAGCATGGGAACCCAGAACTGATTCCGGGCTGAAAACGTTATCGCTCTTTCAGAGGGCGGGTATACAGATTGGACAGAGAGTTTTAAAGCGTGATTGAGAAGCACTTTTACGTCTAGTCTTAGAAGACAACAAAGGGAAATTTACAATCTTGAACTTGTGACTGATAATAGTCAGTGCTTTACCAGCTTACCACAACTCCATTGAAAGATGTTGAAATTTGAACTTTAGAAGTTTTAGTATATAGGGAGGAGGAAAGAAATATGAAACTTTTTATTTTTCATATACCTTAAATAATTTTCTTAGATCTGTATGCCTTGTATTTATATACCTCAGAAGACTTTCCTAGACTCTCAGAACTTACATAAAAGAGGATTTAATCTTCTTTCTATCCAGTCATTTACTGTGAGACACAAGTGGTTGGTTACTGACAGCAGTCATGGGGAAGCAAGTCCCTTTAAACAAAGGAAAAGTAAAAAGTTATTTGAAATCTGTTTTGTGAGTTTATCTCTTTTCAGAATCTGGTAACAGGTAAGCTGGAGACCTAGTCGCTCTAGGAAAGTGAGGCCTGAGTCTGGATTTAAATGAACTAACAAGGCAACTGCACCCTTGAGGAAGGAGTTGGTATGCTTGTTGCTGAAGAAGCTACAGTTAGTCCATATCATCAGAGATGTGAGAAGGATAAATTACAGCAGTAAGTATAATCCAAATGGCCTATGTATCAACTAAAATGACAGAGACTTACCCACTACTTAGACAGTTAGTTGTTCTAGGCTCCAGTGGTCTCCATGGCTTTGTTGGGGGCAGTGGTCATAGGTTTCTGGCTTTCGTACAGGACAGTATTTAATCTTCAGCTCCCACAAAGAGCAACATTGGCCTTTGGCTGCCAGACCTAGGTCTGAGAGACT
The DNA here is from genome assembly GCA_001675575.1 of Neotoma lepida. NCBI lineage: Eukaryota > Metazoa > Chordata > Mammalia > Rodentia > Cricetidae > Neotoma > Neotoma lepida. The sequence goes on from LZPO01027368.1 coordinate 891,254, forward strand.
TTCCTATGGAGAAGGTTCTTGGAAAAAACTGACCTTACTTTGACCAGGCAGGGCAAGGCAATCAACCCAAAAGTGTCCACAGTTCAGGCAGAGCCCTAGCAGCAGGTAACGCTTTGGGCAGTTTTTTCCAGTGGTTAGGGTTATCACAATTCAGGAAGAGTCATTGTGCTCCATCTATCTTCTTTGGAAACCATAGGGTTCTTAGTATGAGCTTGCATGTCTATTATGGGAAGCCTATGTTAATGAAACATTTTAAATGTCATATTCAGCCATGAAGAGTTTGAGGATCATCGATCCACTAAGCATGCCTGATTTTAGGTTTAACCTTGAAAACACATTTACTTGTATGTTCTAGTTATCTCTAACAGTTTAAGTTGGCAGCTTTTTATAAGACTAGGATTTTACAGCCTTATCCTTGTTAGGTTTAGCCTTTAAAAAATAACAATTTTTCAACTTAAGCTCTTTTAGTATCAAAATAAAAGTTTAAACCATGCAAATAGCTCTAACAAAGTGAGCAAGGATAAAGAAACCAGACAAATATTACTGTGAACCTAAGTAAACCTTAGGAATTTAATATCATCAAATATTCCTTATTTAGCAAATATATGTTATTACCTGTCCAAGTTTTTTAGAAGCCTGGTGTTGAACAGTTAGCAAAGACATAAGTAGTTAGACATACATCTTAAATTAGTTTTTATTAACCCAAGTAGACCTTTACTATACTGCCTTCTTAGAGCCTCCTTGGAACACCATTAAGCAGGATTCTGGGATCTTATCTGGGGCTCATTGAAGAGTTGTCCTGGCTGTTTAGACTGTCAGCAGCAGACTGGAGAGAAAGACACTGGTAAGGTTTATGTGCCATCTCTGGACCACACAATCACCAAAGCTCTTTCTCATCTGAAATTCCACTGTTACTGATGTTGTTAGGATCAGAGCCTAGCAGCCCTAACAAGCTAGATTTAGCCACCTGTCCTAAACATGCCAATTAAACAAACAAATAATACTAAAAATGGATAAAAGAGCTTCCTTCAATGTGGCCACATTGGGAAGAGAAACAAGGAGGTCCCCACTATGTGCATCTTCAGGGTCCTAATGCTAGAAATAAGGTTGGGGTCTGTGGTGATTTGAAAGAAAATGGCCCCCAAAGGGAGTGGCACTATCAGGATGTGTGGCCTTGTTGTAATAGGCATAGCCTTGTTGGAGGAAGTGTGTCACTGTGGGGGTGGGCTCTGAGTTCTCCTATGCTCAAGCTACCCCCAGTGTCTCCGTCCAACTTCCTGTTGCCTGCAAGATGTAGGATTTTCAGCTATGTCTCCAGCACCATGTCTGCCTGCATGCCACCCATGTCCTGCCATGATAATAATGGACGAAACCTTTGAAACTGTAAGCCACCCAATTAAATGTTTTCCTTTGTAAGAGTTGCTGTGGTCACAGTGTCTCTTCACAGTGATGGTGATGTTGTTCTATATGCTGTGAAATGTGTTGCTCTGATTGGTTGATAAGTAAAGCTGTTGGCCAATGGTGAGGCAGAATAAGGTTAGGTGGGACATTCTAACTAGAGAGAGGGAGAAGAAAGCAGAGCTGAGCAGACACTGCTAGCCGCCACCAGGAGAAACAAGATGTAAAGGTACTAGAAGGCCACAAGCCTCGTGGCAAATATAGATTTATAGAAATGGGTTAATTTAAGATGTAAGAACTAGCTAATGAGAATCCTGAACCATTAGGCCATATAGTTTAAAAATAATATAAGCCTCTATGTGTTTACTTGGGTCTAAGTGGCCACGGGAGCCGGGCAGGACCGGACAAAACATTCTCCTACGTCACAGCAATAGCAACCCTAAGACAGTGTCACAAAAAAAGGGGCATCCACCCCAAGTGAAGAGGCTNATATTACTTAATAACTGCATGGTCTATGGCAGGCTTCTTGCTAGCTAGCTCTTATAACTTGACCCATTTCTATTCATCTATAAGTTGCCACGTGGCCGTGGCTTACCGGTGTTTTCTCATCATTGCTTCTCCTGGCAGTGCTGGTGTCTTCCTCCCCTCTCCTTTCTTCTTCCTGTCTCCCCCTTCAACTTCCTACCTAGCTATAACCTGACTTACTATAGGCCAAATGGCTTTATTTATCAACCAATCAGAGCAACACATATTCGCAGCGTACAGAAAGACATCCCACAACAGTCTCCGATTTGACATTTCTTACACTAACATGAGATTTAGGAGTCGAGATCAGTCTGTGTCCTGCCCTAAGAGACTCCACACCCCTCCCCAACTATTTCTTTTTATTTCTTTATTCACGAGTCACTGTATGAGTGTGCTTACTTCTCTGCATGCTTGTCTATGATGTGGAGACAGAAGAGGGTATTGGGTGTCTTTTGCCACTGCCTGCCTACTCCACTGAGTCAGGATCTCTCTTTGAACTTGGGCCTTATGTTTTCTAGGTTACAATAGACATTACCAAGCCCAGGGTTCCTCCTGGAGAAATTCAATTCTAGAAGTAGCTTTGATTCAGTTTTGAGGATAAAGGATGGCTTTGGACCTGGTTGGACATGTGAGCAGCAGCACCAGCTGTCCAGAACTACTCATGAAGCACAGACTGATAAATGACTTAGTTATGGGAATTGGAATCTATTCCAAACTCAAAATGCATCAAGATGAATTACTGAAGTGAGTAGAAAAAGAGCAAACGTTGACTTGAATGAGTTACTTAAATCCAGGATGTAATTCACAAGCATAGTAAATGCTTTGGAACACTCAACAGGTGAAGCATCATGCTTAGAGGCTACTGTTAATCCCAAAGATGGGAGGAGAAAGACCACTGCCCCAAATCATCATGGCCAAATTAATTAAATCAAGTAAATTAAAGCAAGCTTGTCTTTACTATAAGATGGCTTTAAAGCCTAAGATGGAGGTAGGCTGGTTCTTCATTACCTCATCAATAGTTCTCTAACCATAATCCAGGAGTCACAGAATGTCCATATTTATTTTATTTACATGGTGTTTCTTATATTGAAATAATTGATATCATTGCGTGATGCAAACTTCACTGTGTGGGCATCCATTGGTGTGCTTCCCTCTGATTTATCCAGGAGTCACAGAATGTCCATATTTATTTTATTTACATGGTGTTTCTTATATTGAAATAATTGATATCATTGCATGATGCAAACTTCACTGTGTGGGCATCCATTGGTGTGCTTCCCTCTGATTTCGGTTCCCAGTCCTTCAGTATCTCTTGACTAACTTTAAAAGTTGCTTTTGGGGCTGGAGAGATGGCTCAGTGGTTAAGAGCCCTTGCTGCTCTTCCAGAGTACCTGGGTACCAGCACCCACATAGTGGCTCACAGCCAGCTGTAACTCCAGCCTCAGAGGATCTGATGTCCTCTTCTGGCCTCTGAGGGCACCATGCACAGACACATGCAGGCAAAACACCCATACACATAAAAAGAAGTAAATTTATCTAAAAACTGTGAGTTGCTTTTCACAAGACTCAGGTGGTTTGTGCTTAGGTAGCCACTGCCTCTGCAGAGGCTGACACAAGAGGATCAGCAGAGCTTAAGACTTTAGAACTCAGCATGGTCAACCCAGACGTATATTGGTTTTAGTTTCATCTCTGTTGTTATGATAAAACAAATAAACAACAACAACAACAACAACAACAACAAACAAAACCTACTCTGGTGCCTGGGTGTGGTGCTGCATGCCTTTAATCCCAGCAGAGGCAGAGTAATCTCTGAGTTTAAGGCCGCCTAGTCTACAGATTGAGTTTCAGGACAGCCAGGGCTACACAGAGAAACCCTGTCTGGAAAAATCCCAAACCAAACCAAACCACAAAAACACTCTGACCAAAAGCAAGCTGGGGGAGGAAGGAATTTATAGAAGTTACAATCCATCACTGAAGGATGGCAGGGCAGGAGCTTGAGGTAGAAACACTGCTGTGGGCTTGCTTGCTAGCAGGCTTGTGCTGGGACTCCTTGTTGGAATTGCTGGCCAATCCCCCAGCTAAATGACTGTACATGTGAAGTTCAGTAGCCAAGCAAGGGCCCTTACATCCTATGTCCTACGTCCTACGTAATCTGTCTGCTGGGTGATCACGTAATTTGCACGCAGCGTGATCATGCAATCCATGCGCATGTGTGGCGTAGCTCCGTAAGCCCATATGCGCATGTGCAGGGGAATCCTTAGGAATTGAGTCAGACTCCTCCTCTCCCTCTCTTTCCCCATGCACGTGTCCTCCACAGGCCTGGTCACATTCTTTCCTGTCTCCCCCTTCTCCTAATAAAACTCTGATATTGGGTTCTGTCGTACCTTGTGGCTTTTCTCACATGGTAACAGCGCTGCTAACATTGTGCCGCAGCATTAAAACCAACACTCCTTGCCAGAGGAATAGTGCCATCCACAGTGGGCTGAACACTCTTACATAAATTAACAACCAAGACAATCCCACACCGGTGTTTCACAGGATGGTCTGATCTGGGTAACCCCTCCCTTCTCAGGTAAACTAAAGCTAACTAGCACACCATCTCAAGAAGAAAATTAACTAAAAAACCAAATTGTTCCTAGGCCCCAGAGATGAAATGAATCAAAACGTTGGCGATGATGCCCAAGTAGTGAAAAAANTTCAATATATTGATAATGGGAGTCTTAAGTTACTTTATTATTATGATTTACTTTATATGTATGAGTGTTTTGCCTACATCATGTCTGTGCACCAAGTGCTTCTATGGTGCTCTTGGAGGCCAGAAGAGGCATCAGATCCCTTGGATCCCGAGTTACAGACAAATAATTGTGAGCTGCCATGTGGGTGTTGGGAATTAAACCTGGGTCTTCTGGAAGAGTACCCAGTGGTCTTAACCACTGAACTCCAGCCCCAGGTTCAGTTTTATAAATAATTGCTTTATGGGAGATTGTAGATGTTTTTATGACTGAAATTTATGAATGAATAATCTCACAAGGTGATGAGTAAGCTTGGACAAGTCTTACTTCAGCACCCTAAAGACAATATAACTCAACTCTGTGGAGGAAGAATGAGCGGCAAGGCAGAGAGAAGGAACAACTCTTTTACTGACTCCCGGCAGTCTTTCTTTGAAGCCCACGGACAGGAGGTCACGGACAGGTTTGCCCACGCAGTGGAGAATCAGACTGATGGTTAGCTTGGCTGGTTGGGAAGTGGGCTGTGGGGTTTTAAATGCTGCAGTCTGGACTGACTGTCCTTCCTCTGAAGTTTGTCTGCTCGTGCTTAGGGTCTCTCCAGAGTGTACCTGACAGAAGAAGCTGTTGGAGATTCAGCCTAATTTAACTAGGAGAGTGAGTCAGGCTGGCTTCAAACACTCTTGCGCCTGGTGGGTGTGGTGAGAATACCTGAGATAACAGAAACAAAAACACTTTGTCAACTCTGAAGTGGCTGCCCGTTGTCATTACTCGTGCTACATCTGGCTAGGCATCACAGAAAAATGGGTGCTCAGCAGAACCAGAGCCGTGCCCCAGAGTAAGCGTGTGTTCTAAAAACTTGCCAAAGTAGCCTTAGACTACTGAAGCATTGGACCTTCCCANTCTCTGCTACCACTAGAAATGCAAACATCAGTTTTCACCATTCCTTGAACACTAAATTATCATATGTGAAAGTGGAGGCGTCTAGCTTTGTTCTAAGCTCCTTCTCTTGACCTGGGCAGAGAGCTGGCATTCTAAGCTACCCAAAGAGACAGGAGGAATAATTATCCCTGTGTTGTGTAAATTTCCTAAGAAATTAAACACTCCACCCTGCAGGAAAACTCCTTAAGCAGGAAGGTAAACAACTCAAAATAGCTTCAGGAAGCCCCCTGGAAACCCACCAGAGTGACTAGGCCCCCTCCCTGCCAAGGTAAGCGGTAAAATCTGAGAGTCCCTCTCAGAAGAGCAGACTCTGAGACCAAACCAGCGTCCTGGAAGAAGCAGACGCCAGTGGAGCTGTCTGGAAGAGATTTAGCCCAATTGAGGTATCTGGAAAGGACACCCTCCAACGTGTTAAGCTACCTGCAGGCTGTGCAGTGTGCTCCAGGTTCCCAGCTGTCACCCGTGCTGGGGTAGGCTTTGGTGGTGCAGCCATCTTTGAGTCTTTTCTGCTCTTATAAGTAACTCCTCACCCATGCTCCTGTAAGTAATCCCAATAAAACTCACAGTTCACCAAGGGGGCTCCCTGTCTGGAGACGTGTGTGTTTTGTCTCTCCTTTATTTTGTATCTCCTATTGAGATAACATACTTTTCCTTCCCAGAAGCCCCCTTTTCAGGACAGCCTCTTGGAGCTGCTGTTACATATCTGCTACAAGGCCTGGCCACTTCTTAAGTTACACAGAAAAGCGAGAATTTTTCTTCCTTTAATTCCCCGTTCTCCCCGCCAGAGCGCAGGCATGCTTCCCCGAGGCTCTGCGCTCTTTTTGCTTTTCTCTGTGGTCTCTGGTCTCCCCTTCCACCAGCTGGCTGCTCGTCAGCCTCCATTCCAAGTGGCATTGTGCTTTCTCTTTCTCTTCCATTTCTCTTCTCCTGGCCGTTGCCAAGATTTAGAACTTGCTTGGCCTGTTGTTTTTTGCTTAAGCTCTAAGAAAATTATGCTCAAGCTTCCTGTCTTCTGTCTTTAAATAACAATGTTAATCTCATGTATTTGAGGCTTTTGTCTGTGTACCTCGGGCATGCCTGGTGCAGGTGGAGGCCAGAAGAGGGCAAAAGGCCCCTAGAACTGGAATCAGATGATCGTGAGCCACTACCCTGTGGGTGCTGGGAATTGAGCCAGGGACCTCTGGAAGAGCAGCCAGTGCTCTCAACCACTGAGCCATCTCCCCAGTCCCTTTTTTAATGAAACCAACAATCTCAAAAGAGAACCAGTTTCCTTTGTAACAAACTGTTGCACATGTTGAGGTGTATTTGAACTATATCTTAGTAAAGCCAGCATACTTTAAAGGATGGATTAAAAACACACAAGCAGCAAGAGTTCCTTCAGCATCTAGCATCTGAACGAATACTTCTTGATTGAGTAAAGGGATGTAGACATTTCTGAAGTGTTCATTAACCTTTTAAGCATTCCCTTCAGAACAGTCTCCTGTGCCAGAACTTTACTGATAATAACCATCAGGAGTCTATAAAAAGATACAGATTTCACATACACGCACACATGTGCATTAATCACACATATATGTACAGAGACACATCATGCACATATACACATCACACACAATACAAGGAACACACACACACAAAGATTTTTAAAGGGGACAGAGGGAATGGCTCCATGGGTAAAACATTCACTGTGCAAATGTGAAGAACTGAGTCTGAATCCATAGAACTGAAAGGACCAAGCAGACGCCATAGCAGGCTGCTCAATCTTCTCTCAGAGATCAGGCCTCAGTTTCCGTTTCCTGAGACTGAGCAAGCAGTTTCTGGCAGGGCCATGAACAAAAGACATAGTCCTTGCAGTAGCTCCCTTTCTGCATGTACTCTGACTATTCAAGGTTGAGTCAATTGTTTACTGTCTGGGACCCCTCACCAACTTAGAGCTACGTGCATGGGTCAGTGTGAATGTGTGAGGTCAGCCAGCCTCCATGGCAGCTCAAGGACAGAGCCTGGGACTTGTCCAGGCCTGCCCAAAAATGATAATTGTAACCTCCAACCAGTAAATTCAAAGGTTACATACCCTCACCCAATCCTATGAAGCAAAGGCTTGTACCACCCTGATTGTGTTTTTTCGCTTTAAAAACCCCTCACTCCGAGAGCTCAGGGCCGTCCTCCTCCACCCGCTGTGTTAAGTGTTAGACACGGACCAAGCCCAGGCTTGCTTGTTATCAATAAACCCCCGTGTTTTGCATCGGTATGGGCTCTGTAGTGGTCTTGCTTGGGGGATCTCGAAACACGGGCACAACAGAACCATGTGGAGCTGGACGTGTAGCACACACCAGTAATTCTAATGCTTCTATGGTGATATGGGATCAGAGGCAGGAGATTCCTGGGAAGTTCACAAGCCAGCTAGCCTAACATATATAGTAGTGAACAACAAAAGATTGAAAGTAAGGACTAATATCCAAGGGTGTTCTCTGACCTCCATGTGTGCTGTGGTGCACACGTGCCCTCATTTGCACACTTGCACACATACTCACATACTCTACACAAGATTTAAAAAGAAACAAATGTAAATTATTTGTAGTATTCTGAATCCTACTTAGGTTGTATCTTGCAGTAAGCTACCACTGAGCTGTTCCATGTATCTGACTGAAACAAAATAAAGGTAGGGTAGTTATTTGCCAACACCAACGGAATNACTGGTAAGGGCATGGAGCACACATAAACATGTAACCTTCNGTCTTAGGGTTACTATTGCCGTGAGGAAACACCATGACCAAAAGCAATTTGGAGAGGAAAGGGTTTATTTGGCTTACACACCCTGAATCACAGTCCACTGAGGGAAGCCCCATCAATTATTAATTAAGAAAACGCCCTACAGGCTTGTCTGTCTACAACCTGGTCTTGCAGAAGCATTTTCTCAATTGGGTTCCCTCCTCTCAGATGACTCCAGCTTGTGCCAAGTAGACATAAAACTAGCCAGCCCACCTCCTAGACACTGTTTTATCTAGGGGGAGTCTGTAGTCACCTCTATTGCTTTAATTCTAGGCAGCACTCAGAACCCAGGCTTCACATCAGCTTCCCTGTAGACTTGGCACTACCAACATTGCAGCTTGTTGGAGGTTGGTGGGTGTTGGTGAATTTGAGGACAAGGCAACTATGTGTTGTGGCTTACCACTCCACAAGTTGCCCTTGGTAAATGGCAAATGGTATTTTCACCAGCATGAATGAGTCATTTTCTTCATTGTTGGTGCCTTCGTAGTTTGGGAGCAGAGGTTAATTTTACCTTTTTCCAGAAAAGCCACACATTTCTTCTATTTAAGTAAATTTGTTCTAATTCCACAATGGGCCAAGATTGCCAAATGCTCAATTTAGCAAGACATAAACATGTAATAGGTCTGACTCACTTGTTCAGTGGTTTGAGTAAAGATTTTTAAGTCTCTGGTCCCAAAGAGAGGTGGCAAGTAACAACTGTCAAATGCTTAAGTTGCTAAGAAAGGGTGTCATATTATTGGTGTCTGTTGAAATGGGGCACCTGTTGCCCTAGATTGTTCGTCCGTCCATCCATCCATCATCCATCCATCCATCCATCCATCCATCCATCCATCCATCCATCCATCATCCATCCATCCATCATCCATCCATCCATTTGCTTAGCACATGTACTTAACGTATACAGATGCCGGTGGGTCAAAGGTAAGACCAGACAGTCTGTGCAATGGAGTTCACCTCCCCTTTGCTCCTGAGAAACCCTCTGATTCCCAACTTGGGGTTTGCTGTGCCCCTGCACCTTTGTGTTACTCTTGTCCCCTCATTATAGTGTTTACTGGACTTTGATGGTTTTTGTTTGCTTTTTTTTTTGTATACAAGTTGCTTTATGAGGTCTTTCAATATTAAGGAGGAGCAGATTCCATAAAGCCCACTGGTATACAAACCTGAAAGTTCAGCTGTGTGTGCGTCAACCTGACAGTCTGATACATTAGCTAGATTTGGCAAGAATTTGAACCATCTTTTCCTCACTTGATCCAAATGCACAATGTTAAAAAAAATAATAAAAAGTTTAACCCTGACAANCTTAAGTCCTTTCTAACTTTAAGCATCTTTGATCTCCAAGAGCTAAGGAGCGGCACTGTTACTGCTTACAGAAAAAAGTCTCTGTGACCTTCCACCAGGTGTGAAAATATGAAAAGATGTTTTAATGTCACAAAGTCTTAAGTAATTTTAGTAGTTAAGCTAAAATTTTTTTTTTCAAGACAGGGTTTCTCTGTGTAGCTTTGCGCCTTTCCTGGAACTCACTTGGTAGCCCAGGCTGGCCTCGAACTCACAGAGATCCNCCTGCCTCTGCCTCCCGAGTGCTGGGATTAAAGGCGTGCGCCACCACCGCTTGGTTAAGCTAAATTTTTAAAGTCAGACTTCTTTATTTTATTTCATGTGTATGAATATGCTGTTCACATGTATGTCTGTGCACCATGTGTGTGCCTGGTACCTGTAGAGATCAGAAGCAGGCATTAGATCCCTTAGAACTGGAGTTATGGATAGTTGTGAACTGCCATGTGGGTGCTGGGAACAAATGCTCTTAACCACTGGGCCATCTCTCCAGATCTAAGCTACAGTTCCTAAAGCCCACTTTTTTCATTTTTCTCTTGAATAGCAGCAGAACAATAGTCACATGCTGAGGTAGAACTAAGTTCCTAGTTGTAGTTCAAAGATTTACAAAGAGTAGCCAGATATGGTGTTTCATGCTTGTAATCCCAACTCTTAGGAAGTGGAGGCAGGGGAATAGTGAGTTCATGGGCTACAGAGTAAGACCTTGTCACATATATAAATTTACATATATACATATATATTTACATAAAATAAATATCTAATGATTAATAAAAAAGTTTTAACATATTTTCTTCCTTTGTAAGCCATATTTAGACTGAAGTAGAAATATTACTTATAACATAGCATAAAAGAAACGAGCTCATTAAAATTTCTATGAGATGATTTTTGTCTCCCTAACATTTTCTCCTCTGAAAAATACATAAGCAAATAAAAACATGTAAACACAGAGAAATGTTAAATTTGTTGGGTCAAACTCTATTTGCAAAACTATTGTAATATTTTTAACATGGAAACACATGGGTTCTAGGTACACACAGAAAAGGAAGATGCTTTTAAAGTTGAGTTTGTTTTTATTGTTGTTGAAATTTTGTTTTTTATTTTTTAATTATTGGTGTATGTGTGTGACTGTGTAGTGTTCTGTGCATATGTGATGCATGTACCTTCAGAGTCCAGANGAGGGCANCAGAAGCCCTGGACCTGGAGCTACAGGAAGTCATGTGCTCCCTTTTGGGGTCTAGGGCTCCTTGCTGGCTCATGTGGAACTCAGGGGACAACTTTTGGGTTTTTTCCATGATGGGTTCCTGGGATAGAATTCAGGTGGTCAACTTGTACAGCAACCATTTTTACCTGCTTAGCCATGTCATCAGCCTTGCTTTTTGTTCGTTTGTTTGTTTGTCGGGGGTGAGGGTGGAAGTGGAAGGGAGGTGGGGGGAGTGGGGGCACATCTCACTCTGTAGCCCAGACTGTCTTGAAACTCACTATGTAGCCTAGGCTGGCCTTGAACCCAAGGTAATATCTCCTGCCTCATCCTTCCAAGTGCTAAATTAAATGACTTCCNTCTCAGCAGTTGTGGAAGCGTTCAATACTTAGTGTCTGCTCAGTCTAACTGCTCTTCTCAGTGCTGCAATTTCTCCTAGGAGATAGAAAACACAACTAAGTAATGGTCACTCCTCTGTTTATCCTCAGGGACAGATAGTAGCTCTAAAAAAGGTTTAAGGTGACTGATTTTTGTCTGTCTCTAGATTCTTTGTTAAATACACAGCAAAGAAAGCAGAATTTAAAATGATTGGTGATTCTACGAGTAACTCTGATGGCTTGAAAATCTTTATACCACACCTGCCGTACTCAGGACTGTGGTGGTATTCTGTATATACAGCCTCCGCAGGGAAAGGGAGGTAGGACGCGGCTCCTGGCCTGGCAATTGACCCATCTTTGCAGAAAGTTTGTAGATAGGGGAAACAAAGATTGATGTAAAACTAAAATGACCTGTTAGAGAAGTTTCTCTGGTTCCCTAACAACAGACACAGCTGAAGTCTCAGTGTCGTGTCCCGGTCCTCCCCTCCCCAGAGCCAAGGACTGAAGCAAGTCAGAAGGAAGCAGTTGTCTTCCTCCTCGTACAGAAAGGTACACTGCGCGCCTTCCTTATCTCCTGCCCCAAAGCTCTCTATCTCAAGATGACAGACAGGAAGGATAAGAGCATCTGAGGGAAATCTGGGTGGCTCTCATGAGGTGTGGCTTTGCTCTCTACAACCCTTTCAGTCAGTGGTCTCAGAACCTGTGGGATATTTTTCTTCCATCATTAGCATCTGCGGACAAATGGTTCCTTGAGGGGGTCCTTGCAGGTGTCAGACAGGGAAGTAAACCGCGGGAAGAGGCGAGAATGAAAAGCTGGTGCAGATTGACTTTGTCAACCTGGACCGGACTATTATCAGCATATTTAAAACACAGTACAACTAGGAAAAAGGTTTCCAGGCAACAATCAATCCAATTCCAATAAAGCTTAAGGCGTGGCCACGTAGAAACTCCTCTACAAAGTACACGTGACCATGAGGGCGTGTTCTAAAGCTAAAAGGGCAGGAATCTAATGTGGTCTTTGACCAAGAGCATAGAGGTCAGCGGGCCTTAAAGTGCTGGTGACATCTCCCCTACGATGGGCAATGGTCTGGGGAGGGAAGAGTCTGGAATACTCATTCTGGGGTGAGGTCTGCCTCCACAGAGAGCAAAAAGGTCACCAGGTCATTATCAAAATCCACTCTGAGCCTTCCAAGCAGGAAAACAGGGATTTTTATCTCCTTGATTAAGGAGAGGCCCCTGTGTGTTTGACATTTCCTAGTTCCCTAGTGCTCTGTGGACACAAGGACTTTTGTGTCTCCAACATCATTTGTAACACATTTTAATTTTTTATTATGTTTTGTGTGTGTGTGTGTGTGTGTGTGTGTGTGTGTACAGGCATGCATGTGGAGGTCAGAAGACAATTTTCTGTTCCCACCATGTGGGTCCTGGAAATTGAACTCAGGCTTGGTAGCAGACACATTTACCTGCTAAGACATCTCCCCTGTCCTTGATGGCCATTTTAAACAATTAAAACATTATACTCCAATTACAAATAATGAAGTAGGACAGATGAATGGTTTCATGTAAGCAGCAGCTAAGGAAGAATTGAAGGATTTGGAAGCAGCATATAATACAAATTGGAAGCCAAGTGTGGTGGCGCACACCTTTAACCCCCAGTACTTGGGAGGCAGAGGCAGGTGGATCTCTGTGAGTTCCAGGCCAGCATGGTTTAAATATTGAGTTCCAGGACAGCCAGGACTATTTAGAGAGACCCTGTCTCAAACAGCTAACTCCTTCATGAAAAAAAAAATGTAGAACAGAGTTTTAAGAAACCAGTAATTCAGCTGCCCATGGAAATATAGTATGAGACTTAGCTGCACACTGCGAACATCAGCACAATTTTCCTATGTGAAGAGTGTATCAAAGGGCCAAGCCTGAGACTGAGATTTTGAAAAACATTTAAGGTGGGCTGAGGAGATGGCTCACTGGGTAAAACGCTTGCTGCACAAGCTGGAGGACCTGAGTTCGGATCCTCAGAATGCTAAAAGCAGGTTCCTGTAACCTCAGGAAAGGGCGGGGTGGGGTGGAGGGGGCGGAGCCAGGTGATCCTTAAGGCTTGCTAGCCAGCCAGTCCCGATGAAAGACATTCCAGGCTCAGTGAAGAACCCTGTCTCAAAATATCAGAAAATGATAGAAAAGACACCAAAGTGGATGAACTCCGCACACTCACGCATGGGTGAGTGTGTCCCTCACACTCATGAATACCCCTGCAAACACACTTACAAAATTTAAGGTGGAAGATAAACCAGGATTTTAGGAAGATTGATGGTGGAAGTGGCTCAATTTATACAAGTCCGGCTCTTCCCTCAAACTTTCTTCTCTGACATAGGAGGCCTCAGCGCCCTGTTGCCCTGTCACTGGTGTACGTTGAAGGGCGCTCGTGTGCTGCCTTATTATGTGGATCAGGGTTTTCTTAAAAGGATACAGTTACAGCTGTTATCCATTATTATATATTTTTTCATCCTAGATTCATGGTCTAAATTTTCCTTTCCTTGTCTTTTGTACGTGCACACATATGTACTTTGAGTGTGTGTGTGTGTGTGTGTGTGTGTGTGTGTGTGTGCAGGGCAGAGATCAACCGTGCATGCTGTTCCTCTGGAACCATCAACCTTGTTTTTTGAGACAGCATCTCCCACTGAGACCTGAGGCTCCCTGATTTGGTTAGGCTAGGGATCCCCGTTTCCCTCCGCCTTTCAACCACTGGGATTACAGACACATGCCATCATTCCCAGCTTTTTAGGNGAGCGCTGATGATCACATTCACATCCTCTGCTTGTGCAGTGAGGAGCTTGCTGGCTAATCGATCCTACAAGCTCTCTGCTCATTTTTATTAAATTACTCTGCACAAAGATGTGTCAGGGTTTTGTGTACTGTAAAAGTTGGCTGGCCAAGGAGAGAGGCAGCGAGTAGAGAACACNGTGTGTTGTGGCTGTGTGCTCTTTCTTTTCCAAGCAAACCACTGGGAAAACGGNTACACCAAAGTCACCAGGGGAAAACTTTGGTGTTTATGGAAGTTAAGCAATTTGCCGAGTGCATGCTTACTTTGGATTAGGCCCTCCATAGTTCTTGTACTACACAACCCAATCTTACTAGGGCCTTCACTAAACTCTTTAGAAGCAAGTGAGCCTACATGCCTTCCTGTAAATCCAGATCTTCCCTGTTATCTGACTCCAAGGCCCAGAGCTCTATCTAAGCTCTCTGTAGGTGAGCCAGTGGCCCTGGAACACTCACTGCCAAGTAAGATGGGCACAGGGAAGGTCTCTGAGCTTAGGAAAGCTGTTAGCAGCTTTCAGCCTTGTCACCTCTGCTATGGTNAATCTTAGGTGCCAACTCGACTGGACTAAAGAATACCTAGAAACTGAATGTGGTGGCTTGAATGAGAATGGCCCCCATAGGCTCCTGTGTTTGAATACTTGATCCCCAATTGGTGGAACTGCTAGAGAAGGGTTAGGAGGTGCGACCCTGTTGGAGGAGGTCCTGTGTCACTGGGGGCAGGCTTTGAGGTTTCAAATGCCCATGACATTCCAGGGTCTTTCTCTTTGCCTCAAGCTTGTGTCTCAAGATGTGAGCTCTCAGCTACTGTTTCAGAGCCTTCCTTGCCTGCCTGCTGCCTTACTCCCATCCATGATGGTCATGGACTCTAACCCTCTNGAACTGTGAAACCAAATAAACTCTTCTATAAGTTGCCTTGGCCATGTGTCTAGAAAAGTGTGGGAGTCCAGCTCCCACCTTTAGAAGGGTTCTTAGGAGGAGGAGAGAGGGATAAGAAAGTATCAGATAGAGAGACCTAGCCGACAAGAAGAAAGACAGAAACACAGGATAGCTTCGGGAGGACCTGGGTCAATANCCAACAGTCTTGTCCTTTATTGAAAAGGACTTTTTATAATATGCCAAGAGGAGAGGCAAAAGACCAAAAGGGGAGCCAAAAGGGGAGCNCTTGCAAGATCTAAGCACACCNCACAGCCAAGTGTAGACCCTTCCAAACACCTGGTAACCAAGCCCGTGGCCAAATCATCCATTATGCAGCCCTGCTGGGTAAAGCAAGTTCAGATTCTCTGACCCTGAGTAAATTCTCACTAGATAGCCTCTGTGGGCTCCCACAGAACTAAGTCAGTGAAGAATTGTTTTTGAGTGTGCCTGTGAAGTTGTGTCCAGAGAAGGTGTGAGGCTCAGTAGAGTGGGTGAGAANACCCTCCCTGAGTGTGTGTGAGNACCATCTAACTCTCCAAGGAGACAGTGAGAACAAAACCAGAAAAAAATTAAATGTGTGGACCTAGTGATCTCTGGGGTCTACGGCTCCTGTCCTTAGACACTGGCCTCTATGTGCCTGGCCTTGGTATCTCAGGACTCACATGGGTCTCAGCCTTTTGCTTTCACACTGAGAATTACACACTCAGCTTCCCTTGTTTTTTTTAAGATATATTTTTATTTTCAATTATGTATCTGTTTCTGTGCGGCCTGACATGTGGGTGCAGGTGCTGTGTAGTCCAGAAGAGGGCATTGGATCATTTTTGAGCTGGAGTTACAGGTGATTGACTCACCTGACATGGGTACTGAGAGCTGGAGGAGCAGTATGAACTCTTAAATACCAGGCTGCTTCTCCAGTCCCTCAGCTTTCCTTTCCTTTTCCGTGTTTTGGCCTTTGGACTTGGGCTAAGACACTACAGGTATCCCAGGTTCTTCACCTTGCTGCTGGNTTTAGNTTCCATGATTCTATAAGCCAAGCCCTCTAATAAGTCATATATTGACATCTGTCTGTGTATCTGCCCGCTCACCTCCCAGTCATTCTGTCTTCTGCCCCTTTCCTGGTTTTGTCTCTCTGAGTGTTGTAGTGTTTCTTACACACCTGGTCAGGTGATAGGGTGTGGGGGTAGGGGTGACACACACCTGACATAATGAACAAAACTTGGAGGAAGGGTTAGCTGAGCTGAGGGGAATTTTTTTCCCCTAATCTCCTTTCAGGTCAACTGTGGGCTGTTTCTTNTCTGGGAAATCATGAANGGACCCTTAGCTACACAAATGTAGAGCAAGGACATAACCTTTGCTGTTAGTAGAAAACAAAAGAAAGCAGGACCTTGGAAATCTCAGANGTCTTTTTTTGTTGTTGTTTGTTTTTGCTTTTTGAGACAGGNTTTCTCTGTGTAGCCCTGGTTGTTCTGGAANTTGCTTTATAGACCAGGCTGACCTTGAACTCAGAGATCNACCTGCCTCTACTTCCTGAGTGCTGGGACTAAAGGCATGTGCCACCNTGTCTGGCTGACAACAAATCCTTTTGACACAGTAAAGGACAATTTTGAAAATGTTCTGNTTACTAGAAAAATACATACAGCACTGTACATGGTTTCTAGTGCTGTGATTTACCATTTATAAATCTGATTGATCAGAAGCCAAGTTCCTTATTGTGAAAGTACAAAAGCTGGTAAGGACCACCACCGCTGTAAAATGGACATCACCATGTTAGGTGGGGCTCGGCTCCCGGCTATACGTGGCGTCTCATTCTAAGAATTACACAGGAGGAAGCTGCTTCACCAGNTAACTCTGCAAGAGATTTACACATTTGTGCCTGGCTTTGTCCTTGAGAAGCCTGGGGAAGCCTGGGTCACAGTAGTTTCCAGGCAGGAGGGGAATCAAAAGGAAACGTCCTCCCAACACTTTTATAAAGGGAGGTCCACAGATAAATGCAGGGACTAAAACTTTAGTTAGCAATAAGCAACCTCATGGGCTCCTTGGTTCAGCCAACACGTATTTGTGAATGAATCACTGCTCTGTAAGAACTTTACTGGTGGTCTCATAGGATGGACTTTTCCTGGTCCCAAGGAACTCTCTCTATAGCCCTGTATTAAATTTTGTTTTTTATTAAATTTATTTATGTGTGGCAGGCATGGGAGAGCTTGTGTGTCACAACAATAACACTCTTACCTCAGGGTAAGAGGACAGCTTGCAGGAGCTGGTCTGTCCCTCTGCTGTGTGGATCCTGGGAATTGAATTCAGTTCATTGGGCTTGGTAGCAAGTACTTACCTACTGGGCAGCCTCACCAGCCTTCTTCCTGTACCTTCAAGGTCTTCAGATTCAGAACCACATCCTCCTCTTCCTCCTGAGCTTCTCAAACCTGAGAACTCTTGGAGTTCAGGGAAGATGTTATACAGTCTCCTTTAAGTCACCTTGCATNTAAAGGCTAGTGAACTTGCTTGGCATCAGCTAAGCTGTAAGTGCAAATGAGGTGATGGACACCTGTATTTGGTATTTTTCTCACTGCTGTGATTTGATGTGAAGCAGCTTAAGGGATGAAAAGTTTATTTTGGTTGGAGGGGTTTGAGGGTTTATTGAGGGGATGTGGTCCTTCATGTGGGGAAGGCATGGCAGCACATAGCTTCCTGGTCACAGAAGCATGTAGCAGTTTGGTCCATGACATCATGGGTCAGGACGCAGAGAGATGAACTTCGGACGCTCAGCACACTTTCTGCTTTTTCCCCTCTCTATTCAGTCCAGGACCCTGGGCCATGGGAAGGTGCCACCAACTTCCAGGGTGGCTCTTCCCCTTCCATTAATTCTCTCTGAAAAAAGCCTCACAGATACACCCAAAGGTGTGTCTAGTTCCTGCCNGGGCATTTCTTAATCTGATCAAGCTGACAGTGGAAATTAATCATCACAACCATTAGATGAGGCTATCTATATAGTGGGTAATGTTTGTAGGTTACTGCACTGGTAAGAAAACCAAGCAGAAAATGCACAGAGAACCTAAGGACTGCACAGAGAACCTAAGGACTTTTGAGTGCATGTCTGTGTCTCCCTCAGAATCCAGGGAGGCAGTTATCTTCCCCTGATTTACTCAGGTGGCCAAAGGCAATTTTCTTTGAGTTTATGTAAATCCCAACCCAAATCTTGTCAGCGTTCTGGAAAGGACAGATCTGATGGGTTTAAAGGTAAGTAAAGAGAGCTGGGTCTGGTGATGCAGGCCTTCAATTTCAGCACCCAGGAGGCAAAGCTGGTGGATTCCTGAGTTCTGAGTCTAGCTTAATATATAGAGCATGTTCCAGCACAGCCAGGGCTACACCCAGAAACCCTGCCTCGAAAAACAAAAATAAATAGATAAAAATAGATAAATGTAAGTGTGATGAAGTTGTATTAAGAATAGCAACATGAGGAATGGAGATGTAGCTCAATGGGTAGAGAGCTTTCCTAGCCTGCACAGTGCCCTGGGTTGTATCAGAAGCTCCACATGAACCCTGAATGGCAATGCACATTTGGAATCTCAGCACTCAAAAGGTGGAGGCAGGAGGATCAGAAGTTCAAAGTCATCCCTGGCTCCAACTGTGTGAAGCTTTCCACCTCAATTAACCTAATCTAGATAATCCTTCCTAAGCAAGTCCAGANGCTTGTNGCNCAGGGATTCTAGATCCTGGCAAGTTGAGCATCAATGTTAACAGTAATAACTCAACATAATACCCAAACATATCACTGGTAAGCCATAATCTTCCACCTCTTATCACCATAGGCTTATGACATAATGCAAAGAACGGTCAGTCCAACTTCAAGAGTACCAGGGCAGCTAGTGACATAAGGTAAGACCCAGTCTTAAGTTCACCCTCCAAAAAAAGTTTCCAAAACATAAACTTTGAGCAACACATGCAAAA
>LZPO01027368.1:947398-960169 GCA_001675575.1 Neotoma lepida
ACACACACACACTATGCACAGAACACACACAGAGAACACACACACACTATGCACAGAACACACACAGAGAACACACACAGAGAACACACACACACATACACACTTGCACACACGCACACACACTCATACATGCATGCACACCAAAACAGAAATTAGCAAAATTTGATATGTCTGTTTATCAAATCCAGGGGAAAAATGAGGGATGTCTCACTGAAATTGTTTAGTTATTAGAGGAAGTAAACTTTACTTTTCTTCATATTTCTAAAAGATGGAACAAAAATATTGGCTTAAGTCAAAATTACATAATTAAATTGTATGTAAGGAAAATCTCCTTATTAGTTAAAAAAGATCAGAAACTGGACCAGGTTTGTACATTAGACAGTTGAGAATTGTGAGCTTCGTTAACTAATGAAACTCTTCTCATTTTAAAAAAGATTCAGAGGTGCCAAAGCTACACAGAGAAACCCTGTCTCGAAAAACCAAAAAAAAAAAAAAAAAAAATACATTCTGGTATATCAGTCACAGTAAGATGAGGGAAGTTTTTCTATAGGCCCAAGATGGTATCTGATGACATTTTGGGCTTTTGGGTTGGTGGAAGCTGGTAGTATGCTAAGCTAATAGATTGCAAAGGTTTTTATCTATAGTTTGAGGATGCTAGTTCTGACATAGAGGTGGGCAAGAGGCTCTGCTGTGGTNTAACCTAGCCCATGATAGGTCTATGCAAGGGAAGAGGGGCACAGTAAAGAAACTGAAACGTCTGCTCTGTGGGTGGGAAAAGGTAAAGCTTTTTAAAAAGATTTATTTATCACATATACAGTGTTCTGCCTGCATGTCTGCCTGTACAGCAGAAGAGGGCGCCAGATCTCATTACGGATGGTTGTGAGCCACCATGGGGTTACTGGGAATTGAACTCAGGACCTCTGGAAGAGCAGGCAGCATTCTTAAACCCTGAGTCATCTTTCCAGCCCCCAAGAAGTAAAGTTTATTCCTAACAGCCAAGGCTGTCTCTGGGAAAGCAGAGAGAAGGGAGGTGTGGGAGTGTGGGTGTCTGGGGAGAAGGGGAGCCTAAGAACTGGAGGAGACTGGAGAGAAGGGCCAGGATGCTGGCATGGGGGCTTTGAACTGTACACAAGTACTGTGAGTAGGGCCTGAGGGAACCTGGAGGCTAGCATAGATTTCGATATACCTGTAGGTGCCACAGGCATATGCCAACTGCATAGCCATATGTCCCTTTTTTACCAGAGGCAAGGGGAATGACTCCTTTGACCAATAGGAACCCATTTCACAAATTCTTGAGGAATGTTGGCTTTTTTTTTTAATTAAATCATTTGATGTACAACTGCAGGAGAAATAATATACAGATATCTTGAACATAAATACAGGTTACAAATTCTTATCCTAATGGTGAAATGTTTCATTAAAGCATACCCAGTGATTGGGCAAAACCAAAACTTATTTTATGCCACAGTCATCCTAGGGTCCTTCCTGCTAGGTAGCCTCCCTGGATCTGTGGGTTTTAGTCTGATTGTCCTTTGGTTTGTATCTAGTATCCACCTATTAGTGAGTACATACCATGTTTGTCCTTCTGAGTCTAGGTTACCTCACTCAGGATGACATTTTCTAGTTCCATCCATTTAGAGATGGCTCAGTACTTAAGTGTGTGTATTGCTCTTGAAGAGGATTCTTCCTCTGGCTTCGGGGAGTCAGATGATTTGGCCCCACAAGCACTTGAACTTCCATGCACATACATACTTACATCACAATTATTTTTAAAGCTTTACTTTGTTTTGAAATTGAGTGTGTGTATATCTGTCTGTCTGTCTGTCTGTCTGTTTGACTGACTGACTGACTGACTGACTGTCTATATGTGGATATGTGCATATGAGTGCAGATTCCCTCCTAGGCCAGAAGAGGGCAACAGAGCCCCTGGATCTGGAGTTAACAGGCAGTTGTGAGAACAGCGGACCTCATGG
Source organism: Neotoma lepida (assembly GCA_001675575.1). Lineage (NCBI taxonomy): Eukaryota > Metazoa > Chordata > Mammalia > Rodentia > Cricetidae > Neotoma > Neotoma lepida. The sequence goes on from LZPO01027368.1 coordinate 949,372, forward strand.
GTGCTAGGAACCAAACTTTGATCCTTTGGAAGAGCCAAGCATTCTTAACCACTGAGCTACCTTTCCAGGCCCTCTTTTCATTTTTTTTTTCTAAATTTATACTTCCTAATTGTCTCGGTTGGTATAAATTCTCTATGAAAAATTGAAGATTCTTCTGTTTTGGCTGTGTTTATCTCTGCAGTGGTGGGGGTCACCTGTAGGAGATGGGTCACTTATTCCATGGGTCTAAAATGCCACAAAGATCTTCAGTGCTTTTTCCTTTTCTCTAGAAGGTTTGTGGCTTTTTCCACTTCTGTTTTCTTTCTGAAGCTCCCCCCATCCTCCAAAAAAATACATAAAGCAAATAGAGGAGCCAGTGTCAAAGTAGGCTGTGTAGAGGAGGTGGGGCACACGAGGCGTGCTTCTATGTTGAGAGAGAGACTCCTGGGCCCAGGAGAGGAGCACTCAATTGTCTTGGGTCTAAAGAGAATCCTTTGCTTATGCAGTGATATGTGGATGGCCTGGTGACGGGTGAAACCTCAGGCTGGGTCCTTCCCATTCCTTTGTGTGGTAACCTCAGAGCAGTGTGAGGGAGCTTCCCTCACTTTCCTAGGTCAGATGCACAGTTTCCCAGCATGCCTCCCAAATGTTCTGTTTGCCCTAGAGCTTAGATTAGCTAAAGAGGAATACTGACTGCTTNGACTGTTCCTTTTCCAGAAGGCTCCTCCAGGAACAGCACACCCTTCCATCTGTAATTTCTTAGAGACAGTGGTGAACAGTATCAAGAGGAGAGAGAGTAGGGCATACAGCTTCTGGGGTGAAGTGAGTGCTCCTGAGCTCTGGGTATCTGACAGCCCGGACCCGCTTGCTTCATCTGAGTCAGCCCTGCAGCACCAGGATGCAGGGGATAAACTCTGGCCCTTTCATATTTCAGTATANTGAAAAACATACTGTGATGAGGACAGCATCATGGAGGAGCGGGACTACAGGCCTTTAAATAAAGGTAACTCATTTTGGCGATAGTCCAATGTGTGTAGTGAATGACATTATTTTTCAGGTCGTAGGCAATGATGNTACCCGATTACAGCCAGTGACATTGTCTCGGTTTTCGGAGGAGGATACTTAGGGTTATGCACATGCTGAACACTTGTACCACTGAGGTACATTCCCAATTTTCTCTTGGATTGGGGAGTTGTGGAAAGAGAGAGATACTAAGAGCTAAGAAATTGAGCCTAGGGCTGGAGAGATGGCTCAGTGGTTAAGAGCACTGTCTGCTCTTCCAGAGGACCTGGGTTCAATTCCCAGCACCCACATGGAAGTTCACAATTGTCTGCAACTCTAGTTCCAGGGGAACCGNACCCTCACTCAGATATACATGCAGGCAAAATACCAATACACATAAAATAAAATAAATTATTAAAAAAAAGAAGAAATTGAAACTAGNTAAAGAGGACATGTTCTGGTTACTTGATGGAATACATAAAATAATTCAAGTTATGAGTCATGGTGGTGCATGCCTTTCTTCCCTGTAATTGGAAGGCAGAGACAGGCAGATCTTTGTGAGTTCAGAGTCAGCCTGGTCTACATAGAGACAGACAGGTCTATATGAATTCAGGGTCAGCCTGGTCTCATAGAGACAGGCAAATCTATGGGTGTTCAGGGCCAGCCTGGTCTACACAGACCTAGTCTCAACACACACACCACATAATTAAAGTTTTTGCAACATGCTCCCCCACAAAACGTGGTATGGCTTTAGTTACGATGGCACCTATCAGTGTTTCATTTATATCTCTTCCTCTTTCTGCCTCCCTGGTGACGTTGGTACCGATCAGCTTGACTAACTTCCTCATTTCTGCTGACTCAATCACATCAGCATGTGTGCTTGAGCTCATGTATCTAGATAGCTGTGTATTCTAATCTCACTTATGTTGACCCAACCCACGAGATCTCTCAGCATCAGCATGTGGTACTGACAGGCTTTCATGTCATCTGATGCCCAGTTAGCTTTCTTTGCAATGAACACGGGTCCTTTACCTCCTTTGAACTTGATTTAAGTTTTGAAACTTTGAAATGATATTTCAAGATTGATATGACCTTTGTAAAACACTGTCTCACTCTGTAGTGCTGGCTGAATGGTTAGGATTTAAGGTTTGGGCTACACGGGAAGCTGGGCCACCTCTCCAGCCCATGCCTACCCAGTGTGTGCTCTCCATCCTTCCCTTTGCCTAGGATGATTTCTCATCGATTAGTGTTTCCTGTTTTGGAAATCTATGTAAGTGGAGTCATGCTGTACATTTTCTGTGTGTCTTCCTTCCCTGTTCAGCAGACTGTCTGGAGGCTTCCTTCTGTTGTATGAAGTGGATGTTTAATAACCGGTATATTCCTTTACACAGACACTGAGGGTTTGTTTATTTGTGGCTATATTGATTGACATTTGGTTTATTTTTAGCTTTTAACTATTAGGAACAGGGCAGCTGCGAACATTGTTGTAACAGATATTCTGGTGAATCTTTTGGCTGTAGGATAAGCAACTAACTGTTCAGCTTTATTAGAAAGTGCCAGTAGTATCCTAAAATGTTTGCACATACTAGCAGCAAAGACCCATCACTCATGAAAGGACTCAGTGCTGCCAGGTGCTGCCCTCTGGATCTGGATTAGGCACAGACCACACCCAAACTCCAATTTCCAAGCACAAACCGAATGCAAAGATCCTTTATTAAGCAAGGCAAACAGTAGCTGAATCTGAATTGGGCAAATAGCTTTGCAAGGGTTAATGCTGAAGAGGGAACGGGGAGGCCTGTGTCAGAGTGAGCTGGGATGTGTTGGTAAGTTCTGATTGGGGATTTTAATTAGTTTAGTCAAAACAATGAATTCTGGTTCCTGGGCCTTGGTGTTTTGGTAGCTGGACCTTGGTAATCAGTCTCAGGAATGGTCAGTGGCCAAATAGGGATGAGACTTTGATGGCTAGCTTTAGGAATGTCATCTAAGGGCTTATTATTATTAGCAAGGGGAGAAGGTGAAAGGCAGAATTTGTCAGCATGTGGTGTTTGCCATTGTCCAGCCTAGTAAAGCCCTTTAATTTATATAAAGCATTTATCAAGAATTTGATACCATTGTTTCCTCTGTCCATTTTTTGAGGATTCTTTTGTGGAAGTATTTGTGTTTTGATTTGGGACAGGACCTCAATCCTCCTGCCTCAGCTTCCAGGTGCTGAGATTATAGGTGATCCCACCCACCATACTTGGTTTGTTGAACTATTTTTGAAACTCAGATGAACTGTAGATGAAGCATATGAATGACACAGAAAGTTTAGAATTTATAAATAAGTAATAATATGTTCTGGGGCTGGAGAGATGACTAAGCATTTCAGATACAGAAAAAAGAATCTGAAATTACAGTTCAGCTGCTTTTCCAGAGGNCAAGTTCAGTTTCCAGCACCCACTTCAGACAACTCACAAGAGTCTGTGACTTGAGTTTTAGGGGANTGGACACCNTCTTTTGCCTGCACAGGTACCTACACTCACATGGCCTAGCGTGCACAAACACTGGGTTCATTTCCCAGCTATGTGTAAGCTGGATATGGTGGTTCATGTCTGTGATCTCAGATGTGGAGATCTGGAGGTAGGAGGANCAGAAATTCGTGGTCATCCTCATCTACACAGCAACTTCATTCAAGGCCAGCCCGGGATATGAGATGCTATCTCAAACAAAATCAAATAACANTAATCATAACACTAATTCTATTATTACACTTGACTAAATTTATATCAATAAACTTTATTTTAAAAAAAGTATTTGGCAAAGAATGAAGTGATCACCAGAAATTCCAAGAGTCACTGTGAAGCAAGCATAGCCAGGTTGCCTAATGTAAGCCCTGCAGCTGTGACTTGACTAATGGCCCAGAGGATACTTTGGACTCGGTGAATCTGGGGCCTAGCTTGCCTAGTTAAGGCTGAATCATTGTGAAAAAGGATGAGAGAAGGTGGACTGGGAACCTGTGATTTGCCATGTAGTTGGTTCAATGATTCACATATCAATGTCCATAGCAATTAACAACTAGGAGAATGAGATGGGGTAAACGTTCATATCTTGACAGTTAAGTCACTGGACATCGGCCTGGCCACTCCCTTGGCATTAAGTATTCCTGTTCTTAAATCCCAACAGGATTTCTTCAGCTCTTCCCCCAGCTTTAACATACAGCTATCCGTTATAATTGTTCTCTGTCTGTTTAAGATCAGGCCGATGATATCTATGGTTCAGAAGGAAACTGGATTTTTGTAGGGAGGCACCTTTACTCAGGCCACAAGCCAGAGTATCCCCTCACACCAGGAAAAGGCTCTGCTGTCGGTAAACTCCTCCCTGCCCCACTTTCTTAGTAACTGGGGATGAAATAGGAGAACTNTACGTGTAGGAAGGAGCCTGTCTTAGTCAGGGCNTCTGTGAAGAGATGCCGTGACCATGGCAATTCCTATAAATGACAACGTTTAATTGAGGTGGCTGGCTTACAGTTCAGATGTTCAGTCCATTATCATCATGGTGGAGAGCATGGCAGTGTGCAGGCAGACATGGTGCTGGCTACTTCTTGATCAGAAGGCAACAGGAAGTGGACCGTCTGTCACAATGAGTGAAGCTGGAGCAAAAGAGACTTCAAAACCCACAGTGACATACATCCTCCAACAAGGCCACACCAACTTCAAGAAGGCCATGCCTCCTAACAGTGNCACTCCCTTTGGGATTATGGGGGCCAATTACATTCAAACTACCACTAAAATTACAAATGTATATTTTGTATTTTCCAAAGGGAACTTAATTATCTTTCATCCAAAGTGTGTTTCTCAACCTTCTAATGCTGCGACCCTTTAATATAGTTCCTCAGGTTGTGGTGACCCCCAACCATAAAATTATTTTTGTTGCTATTTCATAACTATAATTTTGCTGCTGTTATGAATTGTAATATAAATATCTGTGTTTTCTGAAGGTCTTAGGTGACCCCCGTGAAAGGNTCAGTCAGGGGTCNCAACCCACAAGTTGAGAAATAATGGTCTAGATCAAGAAATAGAACTTTACCAGTTTCCAGAATGTTCTCATGCCCCACCCTTCCCCTGGAAAGTATACACTTGTCAAATCCATATCGGATTTAATTTTAGACATTCCCACAGACAATGTCCATAGACAATTTCCATAAACAATTTTTTTTTGAGACAGGGTTTCTCTGTGTAGCCCTGGCTGTCCTGGAACTCACTCTGTAGACCATGTTGACCTCGAACTCACAGAGATCCCCCTGCCTCTGCCTCCCGAGTGCTGGGNTTAAAGGTGTGCACCACCACTTCCTGGCTGATTGCCTTTTTAAAAATGTTGTTGAGACAGGGTTGTCAAGTAACTCAGGTTTCTTNACTCTAAAGCTGAGAATGCTGTGGAACTTCCCCGGCNTCCACCTCCTCTATGTGTTTTCATGATTTGCCTGCATGCCAGCTGATGTACCATTTATGCCTGGTACCCAAGGAGGCAAGAAAGCAGCATTGATCCCCGAGCCTGGAGCTATGATGTGAGCCACCAAGTAGGTGCTAGGTGTCAATATGGGTCCTGTGGAGGAACAGCCACCTCTCTAGCCCCCACTTCCACTTTTAAATGATGCTGAGGAGGAACCACAGCTTTTTGAATGCCAGACAAGCCTTCCCCTGGCTGAGCTNTGCCCTCAGTTCCATCTGTTCTCTTGATAGAGGATTATGGCCGAGTTGGCTTCTTGATCAACCAGGTTTCAATGANAGTGTGTTTGGAATAATGGACTTCTGACCTTTGGAATGTTGGTAGGTTAAGGTTCTACTGATGTGTGTAATTACCATGTCCTCTCTGGGTCTGCAGCAGGCCTGCTTTTCTTAATTGGTGGCTTAGAAAGTTCCCTTTATAACCGGAGGACAGAACACTAGTGTGATTTATAACNGGGCAGTTATTCCAAAAGTTCACTCAGCTAATTTCGAGTTAATTATGGTTGAGATGGTTTTAACTTCTGCCTCCCTTTCTACAGGCCTTTCACATGTGGTGTTATTTATGTACCAATGACTTGCTAAAGGCGGAGGGCCACGGGGCAGCTTGTGNAATTAATCTCTTGCATTAGACCGAGAGCTAGCTCTAATTTTCTTTTCAACANGCATGGTCTCTGTTGGCTCTGCCTGAGCATTTTATATAAGGACAAAGTTCAAATATTCATAGCTTTATTTTCTTAAACTGAGTTGTAAAATTAAAGGAAAAATTTTCCTAGAATCAGTGTTTGACAATTTAAGAAGTGTGGGATCTGAAAGACCAGGACTAATCTGTTAAAAATAACTAAACTTTCTTTAAAAATTATTATTTTATTTCATGTGCATGGGTGTTTTACCTGTGTGTATGTCTGTGTACTATATATATTCCTCACGCCCTTAAAGGCCAGAAGAGTGTCAGATCCCCTGGAATTGGAGTTATATATAGATGTTTGTAAGCTGCCTGTGGGAATGAAATCTGGGTCCTCTGATAGAGCAGCCAGTGTTCTTAGCCACTGAGCCATCTCTGCACCAACTCCTGCTCTTCTTAGTGATAGAGTAAGAATTGTATTTATATTAATTTGATGTGTGTATGGTAAATTTTGGTCTCCTTCTGGACACTTTTTAGTGCCCAGAGAAATATTTTCATTTTTTTCTAACTTCCAATTTGATGCCTGACTCTTAGTTTTCACTGTATATTGATTACATTAGTTTTTTTTTCTGTCAGAAGTTTATAATTTGGCAAATTGGATGCATAAGTTTGACCTGCAATAGTGACTGTACCTTAGGAAGAAAGTGATGTTTTGAGTGGTACCTCCTCATAGCACCTAGTTCATAGTAGAATTCATCTTCAGATATTGTCTATTGATAGCAGATATTTTTTCTTTTCCTGTTGTGGTTTTATCATTTATGCTCAGCACCCTGTTTAATAAATAAAGCAATATATTGAGATGTAGGAAGCTTAGTATATTTAAGGCAGCTAAAAGATTTGACATGTAAATGTGATATAGGAACTTGGGTTGAATATTGGATCAGGAAAAAATATTGGTTTAAAGGATATTATTGGGACAGTTGTGAAAAAAATTGAATGAAGTAGATTAGACACCAGCATTGCATTAGTGCCAGCCTCTTTGATTTTGAGAATTTTGTTCTGGTTATGTATCCTGAGGAAATGTCTGTTGAGATAAAGAACATGGTGTGCACAATTTCTTCTAAGCCAGAAAAAACTTATTTTTATACATAAAATAATAAAGTAAATGTGGCAGAATGAAGGCAATTAGTAAATCTGGGTGGGATGACACATCCTTGTAGCCTTTCTATGCATTTGGTATTTTATAAAAGATCTGAGTGGAATTCCTGAGTCATACTCTCTGAATGTTCTACTCCATAGTGCTAAATTGCTCTCCAGTACAGTTGTACTAATTATATCCCTCTTGGTTCCCATTTCCAGAGCACTTGATATGATGGTATTGTTGTGGCATAGTATTGAGTCATAAAAGGCTTACTCTTGCTGTGTTCTTAGCCTTTCTTACCGAGCTTTGAAGTTCATTTTTCTGCTGACTTTTTGTACATTTTAGGATATGCTAGAAGTCTTCTTTGTTGGTCGTGTGGTATTGCAACTGTCCACACACTTTTGAAGGATTCTTAATTAAAATCATAGAACTGCATTACATTTTATTGGAGTTGTTGGGAACGGACTAGATCGGGGGCAGAGAAAATCCTGCTTATCAGGTGGGTGGGGCTGGCAAGCTGCTGTGTAGGTCAGGCTCTTTTCCCTTAGCTCAGTTACATAATCAACCCACAGTTGCATTCTCTCATCTCTGGCCTTTCTGAGAAAGGCTCTTTTTTTTTTTAGGAGGTCTATCGACTGTCCCTGGTGTATTTTATTCAGAGATTTACTGATTAGTTTTGCTTTCTTCCCCTTGTAGATGTTTAAGAAATATATAGATTGCTAAATAATGAAATTGTTGCACTGCTAAGTATTGGCCACTACTTGGATAGAGTGCTCTGCCTTAGCAGCATTGCAGAGTCTGTGGAGCAAGAGGGTAACTCGGTAGGGACACAACCTTGGACCATCCACTGGCACTAATTAAAAGCAAGAAAGATTTGACTTAACTTAAAAAAATAAAGACAATCCAATAAGCATTCAAGAGCATGCTTTACTGTTCTAATTATTTTGATTAACTTCTTTTATTGTTATAATTTATTAGATAAAACAATTAGGCAAAACCACACACATTTTCTCTCTCTCTCTCTCTTTCTCTCTCTCTCTCTCTCTGTCTCTGTCTCTCTCTGTGTGTGTCTGTTTGTATGTCTGTCTGTCTCTCTCAGTGTTAGACCTATAAAGAAACTAAAAATGTCCAACTTCTTCGTTATATAAAAGACATAAGCCCACCATGGAGCTGGTGACTGTCCTAAACACAGCCTTACTTTCAAGTTCAAGTCACCTTTTCTTTCTCTCCTGCTGTGTCCTGAACCCAGAACAGATGGGTCTTGACATGATTNGCGTCGTGAGGGCATGAAGAAAGGACAGATACACAAACAAATGTACAGAAAGCTCACTGTACTTGCTCGGATGGAGTGAACCTGCTTGACAACAAGTCAGAACCTCAGGGTGTTCATTCTGCACAACCCAAGACACATCTTGGTAGGAAGTGTCTATAGGTGAGCAGTCTCAGGTTGCAGTCATCTGAAAGGAAGCTGGGGTTGCCAGCTTTTACACACACTCGCCAATCACTTGGACTAGAGCAGTGGTTCTCAACCTTCCTAATGCTGCAACCCTTTAATATAGTTCCTCATGTTGTGGTGACCCCCAACCATAAAATTATTCCATTGCTACTTCACAACTGTAATTTTGTTACTGTTATGAATAGTAATGTACTATCTGATATGCAGGATGTCTGATATGTGACCTCCCAAAGGAGTTGTGACCTACAGGTTGAGAATCANTGGACTAGAGGGTAGCTTGGCTGTCCTCTGAGACTCACTCCNGGAAGGCTTCACCAGAATCCATGGATGTGAGGCACTGGTGTCCTTGACATGGCTGTGCCCATGCCAGCAGTACACATTCACTCAGGACTTCATCCACTCCTTACACATTCACTCAGGACGTCATCCACTCCTTACACATTCACTCAGGACTTCGTCCACTCCTCACACATTCACTCAGGACGTCATCCACTCCTTACACATTCACTCAGGACGTCATCCACTCCTTATACATTCACTCAGGACTTCTTGGGCTCCCTACACTCCTCCAGTGCACCATGCTATTATTTCTTCAGAACATCAAAAAGAAAAAGAAAGGAACATCCCATTTCTGGTAAACTTGGCTTTGAAAATCCTTTGAATTGCTTCAAGGAAAATAGTCTCAGTGGAGAAGAAAAGCTAACGCCATTGCCCAAAGAGAAGCATGTTTTCTTTTTGGTGTTTTTCTACGTAAATATATTTCATGGCTTTAGATGTGTTTAAGATCTTGTCTCTTTTCACTTGATACTGGAGCCTTCCTTATTAACAGTGGTACTGTGTATCACTGGGTAGAGGGCTGCAGGGAACGTCTTCCTGCGTCTCTTAGGGAACATTTTAGGAGCGGGATTACCAATCCTCAGCAGAACTCTTTTAGTCTTTTCCTGGTGAGTCACTTTTAAAACCGGCCGCAGGTTATTCCACTTTACACAGGGGGGTATGAGGGTACCAGTGCCATTTCAGTCACCAGACTCTGTCATGACATGAAATTATCTATTTACTAACACGGGTTGNTCCTATCAATCCAGTTGTGCTTTGCTTATTTTTCTGAAATACCTTGTGGTTTCCTTTTGTTTTGAGACAGGATCTCATTATATAGCTCTGGCTGGCCTGGAATTCTCTATGTAGACCAGGCTAACTTCAAACTCATNGCGATCTGTCTGCTTCTGCTNCCTGNGTGCCTNTGTAAGAGGTGTGCATCACCATGCCTGGCTGTATTTTTCTCATTAAATATTTTTGGCAGTACTGAGGATTGAACTCAGGGCCTTATACATACTAAGTCAGCATTCTATCACCGAACATACACCCNCAGCCTCTTATTAAGTAATTTTTATGAAGTCGCTGGGTAGAGGTTGCTCTAGGGAGATGCTGTGGCCTCACCTCTCTCCTCACCGTGACTGCAGCTCTAACATCTTCACATCGTCGCTCACGTCGCTCACGTCACTCACGTCGCTCACGTCGCTTACGTCGCTCACGTCGAAGCTTGTTTTCCATGTTCTGTGCAGTTAACATTGCTCCTTGAATCAATTGCTCTTCGCTCCTATGGCGTTTTCTCATGTCCTGATGCTTTCTTTCAAGGTATCATCCAAAGAGATGAGTCACCCATGGAAAAAGGCCTCTCTGGTCTTCGAGGAAGGGACTTCGAGCTCTCTGATGTGTTTTATTTCTCCAAGAAGGGCTTGGAAGCCATTGTGGAAGATGAAGTGACCCAGAGGTTCTCCTCCGAGGAGCTCGTATCATGGAATCTCCTCACAAGAACCAACATCAACTTTCAGTACATCAGTCCGAAGCTCACAATGGTGTGGGTGCTGGGTGTCTTAATACGCTATTGCTTTNTGCTACCTCTGAGGTAAGTCGCCTGCNTGGCTGGCTGGTGCCATCAGTCCAGCTTCCCTCTTCATTACNTGTGTAATGGCTGCTTAAGAGTATGTGGAATGATTTTGCCTCTTCCCGGTTAGGAGACACCACCAGGTGTGACCTGCAGCCATGTGTTACCTGTATACTCCTTTTACAGTTTTTCCTTCTAAATGAAGAGTGCATTCAAAACTCTTTCTCTC